>CM038044.1:69550372-69989441 GCA_021397845.1 Areca catechu | reverse complement strand
GCCATGTAATAAAGGTAGAGGGATTAAAAACTTATTTTACTAATTTTTGCATGGGTGTCGTAGGTTTTGAACTATGGTGTCGTAGGTACTGAACTAGGATGTGGTAATACTATTTTGGCCTTTTGATTAATGTTATAGCTTCCGTGACAATTTTATGACACATTATGAGTCAAAAAACAAGCCAGGGGGGGTTGCCATGTATTAGAGGGTAGAGGGGTTTTAAAAACTTATTTTCATAATTTCTTAAGATATCATAGGTTTGAACTAGCATAATGTAGGTTTGAACTAGGGTGTCTTAATATTATTTTGGCCATTTTGATTAGTGTACAGCATCCGTGACAATTTATGACACCCTGGGAGTCATAAAACAAGCCACGATTGCCATGTATTAGAGGTAGAGGGGTTAAAAACTTATTTTCATAATTTCTGCTTGGGTATCGTAGGTTTGAATTAGGGTGTCGTAGATTTTGAACTAGGTTATCGTAATACCGTTTTGGCCAATTTGATTAATGTTAATCATCCATGGCAATTTATGACACCCAAAGTCATAAAACAAGCCACGGTTGCCATGTATTAGAGGTAAAGGGGTTAAAAACGTAGTATCATAATTTCTGCATGGGTGTCGAAGATTTTGAACTAGGGTGTCGTAGGTTTTGAACTAGGACGTTGTAATACTGTTTGGCCATTTGATTAATGTTACAGAATCCGTGGCAATTTTATGATACCTTGCGATTCATAAGAAAAGCCACGGTTGCCATGTATTAGAGGTAGAGGTGTTAAAAACTTATTTTTTATAATTTCTGCATTGGTGTCGTAGTTTTGAACTAGGATGTCGTAGATTTTGAACTAGGGTTTCGTATTTCTATTTGGCCATTTGATTAATGTTACAGCTGGTGACAATGTCTTGACACCTTGGGAGTTGTAAAACAAGCCTCGGTTGTCATGTATTGAGGTAGAGCAGTTAAAAACTTATTTATCATAATTTCTACATGGGTGACGTAGGCTTAGTACTTTGATGTCGTAATACTGTTTTGGTGATTTTGATTAATATTACAGCATCAATGATAAATTTATGACATCAGGGAGTTATAAAACAAGCCACGGTTGCATGTATTTGAGGTAGAGGTGTTAAAAACTTATTTTTCATAATTCGACATTGATGTCATAGGTTTGAATAGGGCATCGTAGGTTTTGAACTTGGATGTCGTAATACTGTTTTAACATTTTGATTAATGTTACAGCATCCATGTTAATTTTTTGACACCCTGGGAGTCATAAAACAAGCATGGTTGCATGTATAGAGGTAGATAGGTTAAGAATATTTTTATAATTTCTGCAGGGGTATCGTAGGTTTTGAACTAGGGTATCGTATGTTTTAAACTAGGATGTTGTAACACTATTTTGCCATTTTGATTAATGTTACAGCATCCATGGCAATCTTATGATACCCTGGGAGTCATAAAACAACCACGGTTGCCATGGATTAGAGGTAGCGGGGTTAAAAACTTATTTTTCATAATTTCTGCATGGGTGTCGTATGTTTGAAATAGGGTGTTGTAATACTATTTTGGCCATTTGATTAATGTTATAGAATTTGTGATAATTTTATGACTCCTTGCGAGTCATAAGACAAGCCACGGTTGCCATGTATTAGAGGTAGATGGTTTAAAAACTTATTTTTCATAATTTCTGTATGGGTGTCGTAAGTTTTGAACTAGGGTGTCGTAGGCTTTGAACTTGGATATCATAATATTATTTGGCCATTTTGATTAATGTTTAGCATCTGTGATAATTTTATGACACCATGGGAGTCGTATAACAGCCATGGTTGCCATGTATTAGAGGTAAAGGGTTAAAAACTTATTCTTCAAAATTTTTACATGGGTGTCATAGGTTTTGAACTAGGTTATCGTAGTTTTTGAACTAGGGAGCGAAATACTATTTTGGCCATTTTGATTAGTGTTAAAGTATCCGTTGTAATTTATGACACTCAGAGAGTCATAAAACATGCCACGGTTGTCATGTATTAGAGGAAAAGGGGTTAAAAAAATATTTTATAATTTCTGTATGGGTGTCGTAGGTTTTAAACTAGGGTATCGTAGGTTTTGAACTAGGATGTCGTAATACTGTTCTGGTTATTTTGATTAATATTACAGCATCCGTGATATTTTATGATACTCTGGGAGTCATTAAACAAGCCATGGTTGCCATGTATTAGAGGTAGAGGGGTTAAAAACATATTTTTCATAATTTCTGCATGGGTGTCGTATGTTTTGAATTAGGATATCGTAGGTTTGAACTAGGGTATTGTAATATTGTTTTGGTCATTTTAATTAATGTTACACCATCCGTGATAATTTTATGATACCTTGGGAGTAATAAAATAAAGCCACGGTTGTCACGTATTGGAGGTAGAGGGGTTAAAAATTATTTTCATAATTTCTGCATGGGTGTCTAGGTTTAGAACTAGGATATCGTAATACTGTTGGAAATTTTGATTAATTTTTAGCATCCATGCAAATTTTATGATATCCTGGAGACATAAAACAAGCCACGGTGCTAAGTATTAGAGGTAGAGCGGTTAAAAACTTATTTTCATAATTCTGTATGGATGTCATAGGTTTTGAACTAGGGCATCGTAGATTTTGAACTAGAATATCATAATATTATTTTTGCATTTTGATTAATATTACAGCATCCGTGACAATTTAAGATACCATGGGAGTCATAAAATAGCCACGGTTTCCATGTATTAGAGGTATAGGGGTTAAAAACTTATTTTTCATTATTTCTGCATGGGTGTCGTAGGTTTTGAACTAGGATATCGTAGGTTTAGAACTAGGATGTCGTAATACTGTTTTGGCTATTTTGATTAATGTTACAGCATCCGTGGCAATTTATGATACCTTGGAGTCATAAAACAAGCCACGGTTTCTATGCATTAGAGGTAGAGTGGTTAAAAACTTATTTTTTATAATTTCTACATGGGTGTCATAGGTTTTGAACTAGGATGTCGTAGGTATTGAACTAAGATGTCATAATATTGTTTTGGCCATTTTGATTAATGTTACAACATCCATGATAATTTTATGACACCCTGGGAGTCATAAAACAAGCCACCGGTTGCCATGTATTAGAGGTAGAGGGGTTAAAAACTTAATTTTCATAATTTCTACAAGGGTATCGTAGGTTTTGAACTAGGGTATCGTAGGTTTTGAATTAGGATGTCATAATACTGTTTTGGCCATTTTTATTAATATTACAGCATCCGTGGCAATATTATGATACCCTGGGAGTCATAAAAGAAGCTACGGTTGTCATGTATTAGATTTAAAGCAGTTAAAAACTTATTTTTCATAATTTCTGTATGGATGTCGTAGGTTTTGAACTAGGGTGTCATAGATTTTGAACAAGGATATCGTAATACTGTTTTGGCCATTTTGATTAATGTTACAGCATTCGTGATAATTTTATGATACCTTGGGAGTCATAAAACAAGCCACGTTTGCGATGTATTAGAGGTAGAGGGGTTAAAAACATATTTTTCTTAATTTCTGCAAGGGTGTCGTAGGTTTTGAACTAGGATGTCGTAGGTTTAGAACTAGGATGTTGTAATACTATTTTGGCCTTTTTGATTAATGTTATAGCATCCGTGGTAATTTTTTGACATCTTGGGAGTCACAAAACAAGCGACGGTTGCCATGTATTAGAGGTAGAGGGGTTAAAAACTTAATTTTCGTAATTCATATTTGGGTGTTGTCGGTTTTGAAGTAGGACATCATAGATTTTTAACTAGGATGTCGTAATACTATTTTGGCCATTTTGATTAATGTTACAGCATCCATGGCAATTTTATGATGCCCTGGGAGATATAAAACAAGCCACGGTTGCCATTTATTAGGGGTAGAGGGGTTAAAAACTTATTTTTCATAATTTCTATATGGATGTCGTAGGTTCTGAACTAGGGATAAGTAGGTTTTGACCTAGGGTGTTGTAATACTATTTTGCCATTTTGATTAATGATACAGCATCCATGATAATTTTTTACACCTTGGGTGATGCGGAAAAAAAAAGGGATGAGGGGTGATGATGATGCTAGCACGGATGATGCAAATATGATTATATATTTTTTTATGGTTTTATCTTTGGTTCCCGATTGCAAGCAAAGAGAACCTAGGAAAACTGAAAGAAAAGAAATCTACGCTAGCAGATCAATCCCTAAATAATGATAGACCAGGACCCGGAGATTAAGGAACCCCGGGATTAGGACTAGCTCGATACAATCAATACCTACCTTGGAGATAGGGATGCAAACCTTTCAACACTCTGATGCTCTTGGTGCAGAGATCGCTCAACCTTGATGGATACGACCTGGATGTCCGAGCTATCGAAACCACGGAAAGGCTGGCTTTCGATCGGGTGGTCATGGTGGCAAAGCAAACCTTCTCTGATGGTCGTGGCACCAAGGGGACCTGTAGGCAAACAAAGAGGATTAGTTTTTTTTTCTTTTTTTCTTTTTCCTTTTAGATGATGAAAAGGTAGAGAGAAAAACAAAGGAAAGGGTTGAGGAGATGGGGTTCGGATGATGGTGTCGGTGAAGATAACTTGGGGCCTCGCACCCCGCGACGTCCCGGAAGGACAAAGGAATGTGGCCTCTCACCACGCGACGCCCTCAGGCGAAGGAATGTGGCCTCTCACCACGCGATGCCCTCAGGCGAAGGAATGTGGCCTCTCACCACGCGACGTCCCGGAGGACGAAGGAAGCTCTCACTCAACCTAGCCTAAGAGACAAGGATTGAAGAAGAGAATGGAACACACAAGCTTTCTTTCATTAATCATCAATTATCCTTTACAAGAGGGGTTTGGGTCCTTTAAATAGGCACCCAAGAGCATTTTGAAATTTAAACTACCCCATTACACTTGGCACCCAAAATTTGGAGGAGAACTTCTTTCTTTGCTTGCTTGGTTTTGGTAGAAAACATGAAGTAAGGCTAGCTTGGAGGGATTTGTCCCACTTTGACTTTTCTTGGCTTTATTCAAGGCCGACCAAATGGGAATAATCCTAGGCGTGGCATGATTGGAGGCTTGGAGTGGGGGATTGGTCTTTGACCTTCCTTCCTTGCATGGCTTATTTTGGTAGAAGGCTTGGATTGAGGCTTGATGTCTTCACCATGCCTTTCTTGCTTAACTTCTTTATGGAAGAAGGCTTGAGTGGAGGCATGCATCAAGGGATTTGAAACTTCTTTCCACTTGAAGAATGGAGGATGCCTTTCTTGCTTGACTTCTTTATGAAAGGAGTCTTGAGTGGAGGCATACATCAAGGGATTTGAAACTTCTTTCCATGACCGCCCATCCAAGATTGGAAGAGAGCTTGAAGAGGGGAGGGGAAGGGGGCATGGATCATGTGAGTGGTCCCCTTTCTTGGGCACCCAAAACAAACCACATGTCATCACCTCAGTGCGCCACTTAAACAGATAAGGTGGGCCCTGAGCTGACATGTCTCCTTGCCTTTGTTAGGCTTAAAAGAGACTTAACTTTTGAACCACTAAAGACTTCATGGGCATAGACTCGGCCCGACTTATTACAAGACTCAGCTCGACCCGATGGGTCGAGGTACAGACTCCATTTAAGCAAATAAACTAGAGGCTGACAGCCTTATTACAAGACTCGATAAACACAGAACCCTAATCAGAGATCCCCAAGTTTGAAGGGCTCAAGTCAAACCTGATGCCCACATCATTGGGAGTCATAAAACAAGCTACGGTTGCCATGTATTAGAGGTAGAGTGGTTAAAAACTTATTTTTCATAATTTCTACGTGGATGCCGTAGGTTTTGACTAGGGTGTTGTAATACAGTTTTGACCATTTTGATTAATGTTACAGCATCTGTGATAATTTTATGAAACCTTGGAAGTCATAAAATAAGGCATGGTTGTCATATATTAGAGTTAGAGTGGTTAAAAACTTATTTTCATAATTTCTGCATGGGTGTCTAGGATTAGTACTAGGATGTTGTAATACTTACAGCATCCATTGAAATTCTATAATACCTTGGGAGTCATAAAACAAGACACGGTTGCCATGAATTTGAGGTAGAGGGATTAAAAACTTATTTTTCATAATTTCTGCATGGGTGTTGTAGGTTTTCAACTAGGATCTCGTAGATTTTGAACTAGAGTGTCGTATTATAGTTTTGGCCATTTTGATTAATGTTACAGCATCCATGGCAATTTTATAACACCCTGGGAGTCATAAAACAAGCCACGATTGCCATGTATTAGAGGTAAAGGGGTTAAAAACTTATTTTTCAAAATTTCTATATGGATGTCGTATATTTTGAACTATGGTATCATAGGTTTTGAACTAGGATGTCATAATACTATTTTGGCCATTTTGATTAATGTTACAGAATCCGCGATAATTTTACGATACACTGGGAGTCATAAAACAAGCCACGTTTGCGATGTATTAGAGGTAGAGGGGTTAAAAACTTATTTTTCATAATTTTTGCATGGGTGTCATAAGTTTTGACCTAGGGTGTCAAAGGTTTTGAACTATGGTGTCGTAATACTGTTTTGGCCTTTTTGATTAATGTTACAGCATTCGTGATAATTTTATGATATCCTGGGAGTCATAAAACAAGCCACGATTGCCATGTATTAGAGGTAAAGAGGTTAAAAACTTATTTTTCATAATTTCTACACGGGTGCCGTATGTTTTAAACTAAGGTGTCGTAGGTTTTGAACTAGGATCTCGTAATATAGTTTTGGCCATTTTGATTAATGTTACAACAACCGTGGCAATTTTATGATACCCTTGGAGTCATAAAACAATCCACGGTTGCCATGTATTAGAGATAGAGGGGTTAAAAACTTATTTTTCATAATTTCAATATGGGTGTCGTAGGTTTTGAACTAGGATGTCATAGGTTTTGAACTAGGATGTCGTAATACTATTATGGCCATTTTGATTAATGTTACAGCATTCATGATAATTTTTTGACACCCTGGGTGTCATAAAACAAGCCATGATTGCCATGTATTAGAGGTAGAGGGGTTAAAAACTTATTTTTCATAATTTCTTCATGGGTGTCGTAGATTTTGAACTAGAGTGTCGTAGGTTTTGAACTAGGATATCGTAATACTATTTTAGCTATTTTGATTAATGTTACAGTATCCATGGCAATTTTATGACATCTTGGGATTCATAAAACAAGCCACGGTTTCCATGTATTTGAAGTAAAAGGGTTAAAAACTTATTTTTCAGAATTTCTATATGGATGTCGTAGGTTTGAACTAGGGTGTTATAGGTTTTGAAGTAGGGTATCTTAACACTATTTTGGTCATTTTGATTTATTTTACAGCATTCGTGATAATTTTATGACACCCTGGGAGACTTTAAACAAGTCACGGTTGCCAAGTATTAGAGGTAGATGTGTTAAAAATTTATTTTTCATAATTTCTGCATGGGTCACGTAGGTTTTGAACTAGGGTGTCGTAGGTTTTGAACTAGGAAGTCATAATACTGTTTTGGCTATTTGATTAATGTTATAGCATCCATGTTAATTTTATGACACCTTGGGAGTCATAAAACAAGCCATGGTTGCCATGTGTTAGAGGTAGAGGGGTTAAAAACTTATTTTCATAATTTCCGCATGGGTGTCGTATTGGTTTTCAACTAGGGTATCGTAGGTTTAGAACTATGATGTCATCATACTATTTTGGCTATTTTGATTAATGTTACAGCATCCGTGGCAATTTATGACACTTAGGAGTCATAAAACAAGCCACGGTTGCCATGTAATAGAGGTAGAGGGTTTAAAAACTTATTTTTCTTAATTTCTATATGGGTGTCGTAGGTTTTGAACTAGGATATCGTAGGTTTTGAACAAGGATATCGTAATACTATTTTGGCCATTTTGATTAATGTTACAGCATCCGTGATAATTTTCTAACACCATGGGAGTCATAAAACAGGCCACGTTTGCCATGTATTAGAGTAGAGGGGTTAAAAACTTATTTTTCTTAATTTCTACATGGGTGTCATAAGTTTCGACCTAGGGTGTCAAAGGTTTTGAACTAGGGTGTCGTAATTCTATTTTGGCCTTTTTAATTAATGTTACAGCATCCGTGATAATTTTATGATACACTGGGAATCATAAAACAAGCCACGGTTGTCATGTATTAGAGGTAGAGGGATTAAAAACTTATTTTTCATAATTTCTGTATTGGTGTCGTAAGATTAGAACTAGGATGTCGTAATGCATTTTTGGCCATTTTCATTAATTTTATAGCATCCGTGGCAATTTTATGACACCCTGGGAGTCATAAAACAAGCCACGGTTGCCATATAATAGAGGTGGAGGGATTAAAAATTATTTTTCATAATTTCTGCATGGGTGTCGTAGATTTTAAACTATGCTATCATGGGTATTGAACTAGGATGTGGTAATACTGTTTTGGCCATTTTGATTAATGTTATAGCTTCCATGGCAATTTTATGACTCCTTGTGTGTCAAAAAACAAGCCACGGTTGCCATGTATTAGAGGTAGAGGGGTTAAAACTTATTTTTCAAAATTTTTATATAGATGTCATAAGGTTTTGAACTAGGATGTCATAGGTTTTGAACTAGGGTGTCTTAATATTATTTGGCCATTTTGATTAATGTTACAGCATCCATGACAATTTTATGACACCCTGGGAGTCATAAAACAAGCAACGCTTGCCATGTTTTAGAGGTAGAGGGCTTAAAAACATATTTTTCATAATTTCTGCGTGGGTATCATGGATTTTGAACTAGGGTATTGTAGGTTTAGAACTAAGATATCGTAATAATATTTGGCCATTTTGATTAATGTTACAGCATCCGTGGCAATTTTATGATACCCTGAGAGTCATCAAACAAGCTACGGTTGCCATGTATTAGAGGTAGAGGGGTTAAAAACTTATTTTTCATAATTTCTGCATGGGTATCATAGGTTTTGAACTAGGGTGTCATAGGTTTTGAACTTGGATATTGCAATACTATTTTGGCCATTTTGATTAATGTTACAGAATCCATGGCAATTTATGACACCTTGGGAGCCATAAGACAAGCCACGGTTGCCATGTATTAGAGGAAGAGGGTTTAAAGACTTATTTTTCATAATTTCTGTATGGGTGTCGTAGGTTTTTAACTAGGGTGTCATAATATTATTTTGGCCATTTTGATTAATCTTACAGCATCCGAGACAATTTTATGACACCATGGGAGTCATAAAATAGCCACGGTTGCCATGTATTAGAGATAGTGGGGTTAAAAACTTATTTTTCATAAATTCTCCATTGGTGTCTTAGGTTTGCAACTAGGGTGTCGTAGGTTTTGAACTAGGGTGTCGTAATACTATTTTGGCCATTTTGATTAACATTACAGAATCGTGATAATTTTATGATACCCTAGGAGTCAAAAAACAGGCCACGGTTGTCATGTAGTAGAGGTAGAGGGGTTAAAAAATTATTTTTCATAATTTCTGCATGGATGTCGTAGGTTTAGAACTTGGATGTCATAATACTATTTTGGCCATTTTGATTAATGTTACAGCATCTGTGGCAATTTTATGATACCCTGGGAGTCATAAAACAAGCCACGGTTGCCATGTATTAGAGGTAGAAGGGTTAAAAACTTATTTTTCATAATTTATACAGGGGTGTCGTTGGTTTTGAACTAGGATGTCCTAGGTTTTGAACTAGAGTGTCGTAATACTATTTTGGCCATTTTGATTAGTGTTACAGTATCCGTGGCAATTTTATGACACCCTGAGAGTCATAAAACAAGCCACAGTTGCCATGTATTAGAAGTAGAGAGGTTAAAAACTATTTTTCATAATTTCTGCATGGGTGTCATAGTTTTGAACTAGGTTGTCGTAGGTTTTGAACTAGGATGTTGTAATACTGTTTTGGCCATTTTGATTAATGTTACAGAATCCGTTGCAATTTTATGACACCTTGCGAGTCATAAGTCAAGCCACGGTTGCCATGTATTAGAGGTAGAGGGTTTAAAAACTTATTTTTCATAACTTCTGTATGGGTGTCGTAGGTTTTGAACTAGGGTATCGTAGGTTTTGAACTAGGGTGTCGTAATATTATTTTGGCCATTTTGATTAATGTTACGGCATCCGTGACTATTTTATGACACCATGGGAGTCGTAAAATAGCCACGGTTGCCATGTATCAGAGGTAGAGGATTTAAAAACTTATTTTCATAATTTCCATATAGGTATCGTAGGTTTTGAACTAGGGTGTCGTAGGTTTTGAACTAGGGTATCGTAATACTACTTTTGCCATTTTGATTAACATTACTGAATCCGTGATAATTTTATGATACCCTGGGGGCCATAAAATAAGCCACGGTAGTCATGTATTAGAGGTAAAGGGGTTAAAAACTTATTTTTCATAATTTCTGCATGGGTGTCGTAGGTTTAGAAGTTGGATGTCGTAATACTATTTTGGCCATTTTGATTAATGTTACAGCATCCAGGGCAATTTTATGATACCTGGGAGTCATAAAACAAGCCACAATTGCCATGTATTAGAGGTAGAAGGGTAAAAGACTTATTTTTCATAATTTCTGTAGTGGTGTCGTAGGTTTTGAAATAGGATATCGAAGGTATTAAACTAGGATGTCGTAATACTATTTTGGCCATTTTGATTAATGTTACATCATCCATGGCAATCTTATGTTACATTGGGAGTCATAAAACAAGCCACGGTTGCCATGTATTAGAGGTAGAGGGTTAAAAACTTATTTTTCATAATTTCTATATGGGTGTCGTAGGTTTTGAACTAGTTTATCGTAATACTATTTTGGCCATCTTGATTAATGTTATAGAATCCATGGCAATTTCTGACACCTTGCGAGTCATAAGACAAGCCACGGTTGCCAAGTATTAGAGGTAGAGGGTTTAAAACTTATTTTTTATTATTTTTGTATGGGTGTCATAGGTTTTGAACTAGGATATCGTAGGCTTTGAACTAGGGTGTCATAATATTATTTTGGCCATTTTGATTAATGTTACAACATCCATGGTAATTTTATGACACCATGGGAGTCATAAAACAGCCACGGTTGCCATGTATTAGAGGTAGATGGGTTAAAAACTTATTTTCAAAATTTCTGCATGGGTGTCGTAGGTTTTGAACTTGGATGTCGTAGGTATTGAACTAGGGAGTCGTAATACTATTTTGGCCATTTTGATTAGTGTTACAGCTTCCGTGGTAATTTTATAACACCCAGGAAGTCATAAAACATGCCACAGTTGCCATGTATTAAAGTAAAGGGGTTAAAAACTTATTTTTCAATAATTCTGTATGGGTGTAGTAGGTTTGAACTATGGTATCGTAGGTTTTGAACTAGGATATCGTAATACTATTTTGGCCATTTGATTAATGTTACAGCATCCGTGGTAATTTTTGATACCCGGGAGTCATAAAACAAGCCACGGTTGCCATGTATTAGCGGTAGAGGGGTTAAAATATATTTTTATAATTTCTGCAGGGTGTCGTTGGTTTTGAACTAGGGTGTCGTAAATTTTGAACTAGGGTATCGTAATACTATTTTGGCCATTTCGATTAATGTTACAGTCATGGCAATTTTATGACACCCTGGGAGTCATAAAACAAGCCATAGTTGCCAGCATTAGAGGTAGAGGGGTTAAATACTTATTTTCATAATTTCTGTATGGGTATCGTAGGTTTGAACTAGGGTATCGTAGGTTTTGAACTAGGGTATGTAATACTATTTCGGCCTTTTAATTAATGTTACAGCATCCGTTACAATTTTATGACTCCCTAGGGGTCATAAAAAAAGCCACAGTTGCCATGTATAGAGGTAGAGGGGTTAAAAACTATTTTTCATAATTTCTGTGATATGAGTATCGTAGGTTTTGAACTACGATGTCATAATACTATTTTGGCTATTTTGATTATGTTACAGCATCAATGGCAATTTATGATACCCTGGAGTTATAAAATAAGCCACAGTTGCCATGTATTAAAGGTAGAGGGGTTAAAAACTTATTTTTTATAATTTCTACAAGGATGTCGTAGGTTTGAACTAGGGTATCGTAATAATGTTTTGGCATTTTGATTAATGTTACAGTACCGTGGAAATTTATGACCCTGGGAGTCATAAAACTGGCCACGGGTGCCATGTATTAGAGGTAGAGGGGTTAAAAAAACATTTTTCATAATTCTGCATGGGTGTCATAGTTTTGAACTAGGATGTCGTAGATTTGAATAGGGTTTTAATACTCTTTTGGCCATTTTATTAATGTTACAGCATCCGTGATAATTTTATAACACCTTGTGAGTCGTAAAACAAGCCACGGTTGTCATGTATTAGAGGTAGAAGGGTTAAAAACTTATTTTTATAATTCTACAGGGGTACATAGGCTTAGAACTAGGATGACGTAATTCTATTTTGCCATTTTGATTAATGATAAAGATCCGTGATAATTTTATGACACCCTAAGAGTTATAAAACAAGCCATGGTTGCCATGTATTAGAGGTACAGGAGTTAAAAAATATTTTTTTATAATTTCTGCATGGATGTCGTAGGTTTGGAACTATGGTATCGCAGGTTTTGAACTAGGGTGTCGTAATACTATTTGACATTTTGATTAATGTTACATCATCCGTGGTAATTTTTGATACCTTGGGAGTCATAAAACAAGCCACGGTTGCATGTATTTGAGGTAGAGGTGTTAAAAATTATTTTTCATAATTTATGTATGGATGTCGTAGGTTTTTTATAGGTTGTCGTAGGTTTTGAACTAGGGTATGTAATACCATTTTGGGAGTTGATTAATGTTACAGCATCCATCATAATTTTATGACAATAGGGAGTCATAAAATAGGCTATAGTTGCCATGTATTATGGTAGAGGGGTTAAAAACTTATTTTCATAATTTCTGCATGGGTGTCATAGGTTTTGAACTAGGAAGTCATTGGTTTTGAACTAGGATGTCGTAATACTATTTTGGCCATTTCGATTAATGTTACAGCATTCGTGGCAATTTTATGATACACTGGGAGTCATAAAGCAAGCCACGGTTTCCATGTATTAGAGGTAGAGGGGTTAAAAACTTATTTTTCAAAATTTCTGCGTGGGTCGTAGGTTTGAACTAGGATGTCGTAGGTTATGAACTAGGATGTCATAATTCTATTTTGGCCATTTTGATTAATGTTACAGCATCCGTTGCAATTTTATGACACCCTGAGAGTGATAAAACATGCCACGGTAGCCATGTATTAGAGGTAGAGTGGATTAAAAATTTATTTTCATAATTTTTGCATGGGTGTTACGTTTTGAACTAGGGTATCGTAGGTTTGAACTAGGATGTCGTAATACTATTTTGGCCATTTTGATTAATGTTACAGCTTCCGTGGTAATTTTACAATACCTGGGAGTCATAAAACAAGCCACAGTTGCCATGTATTAGAGGTAGAGGGGTTAAAAACTTTTTTCATAATTTCTGTATGTATCGTAGGTTTTGAACTAGGGTGTCGTATTTTGAACTAGATTGTAATACTATTTTGGCCATTTTGATAATGTTACGGCATCCTCACATTTTTGACATCTTGGAAGTCATAAAACATTCACGGTTGCATGTATTAGAGGTAGAGGGTTAAAAACTTATTTTTCATAATTTTTGCATTGGTGTCATAGGTTCTGAACTAGGGTGTCGTAGGTTTAGAACTAGGATTTCGTAATACTATTTGGCCATTTTGATTAATTTACAGCATCCATGATAATTTTATGATACCCTGGGAGTCATAAAACAAGCCATGGTTGCCATGTATTGAGGTGAGGTATTAAAAACTTATTTTTCATAATTTCTGCATGGGTGTCATAGGTTTGAACTAGGGTATCGTAATACTATTTTGGAAATTTTAATTTATGTTACAGCAAATGTGCCAATTTTAACACCTTGTGAGTCAAAAACAATCCATGGTGCCATGTATTAGAGGTATAGGGGTCAGAACTTATTTTTCATAATTTGCATGGGGTCGTAGGCTTTGAATAGGATATCGTAGGTTTGAACTAGGGTATCGTAGGTTTTGAACTAGGTGTCGTAATACTGTTTGGCCATTGCGATTAATGTTACAGCATCCATGAAAATTTGATGACACCTTGGGTGTAATAAAACAAGCCACGATTGTCGTGTATTAGAGGTAGAGGGGTTAAAAAGTTATTTTCAAAATTTCTGTATGGGTATCGTTGGTTTGAACTAGGGTGTCGTAGGTTTTGAACTAGGATGTCGTAATACTATTTTGATCATTTTGATTAGTTACAGCATCTGTGATAATTGTATATTACCTAGGAGTCATAAAATAAGCCATGGTTGCCATGTATTAGAGTTAGAGGGTTAAAAACTTATTTTTTATAATTTTTGTATGGATGTCGTAGGTTTGAGCCCGGGGTATAGTTTTAAGCCAAGGTGTCGTAGGTTTGAACTAGGATATCATAATACTATTTGGTCATTTGATTAATATTACAGCATCCGTGATAATTTTATGACACCTTGAGAGTCATAAAAAAGCCATGGTTGCCATGTATTAGAGGTAGAGGGGTTAAATACTTATTTTCATAATTCTGTATGGGTGTCGTAGGTTTTGAACTAGGATATCGTAGGTCTTGAACTAGGATGTCGTAATACTATTTGGCCATTTGATTAATGTTAAAGCATCCGTGGTAATTTTATGACACCTGGGAGTAATAAAATAAGCCACGGTTGCCATGTATTAGAGGTAGAGGGGTTAAAAACTTATTTTTCATAATTTCTACATGGGTGTCATAGGTTTGAACTAGGGTGTCGTAATACTATTTTGGCCATTTGATTAATGTTACAGCATCCGTGGCAAATTTATAAACCCTGGGAGTCATAAAATAAGCCACGGTGCCATGTATTAGAGGTAGAGGGGTTAAAAACTTATTTTTCATAATTTCTCATGGGGTGTCGTAAGTTTTGAACTAGGGATCATAATACTATTTTGGTCATTTTGATTATTATGTTACAGCATATGGCAAGCTTATAAAATCCTGGGAGTCATAAAACAAGCCACGGTTGCCATGTATTAGAGGTGGAGGGGTTAAAAACTGTTTTCATAATTTTTGCATGGGTGTCATCGGTTTTGAACTAGGGTGTCGTAGGTTTTGAAATAGGATATCGAAGGTATTAAACTAGGATGTCGTAATACTATTTTGGCCATTTTGATTAATGTTACATCATCCATGGCAATCTTATGTTATATTGGGAGTCATAAAATAAGCCACGGTTGCATGTATTAGAGGTAGAGGGGTTAAAAACTTATTTTTCATAATTTCTATATGGGTGTCGTAGGTTTGAACTAGTTTATCGTAATACTGTTTTGGCCATTTGATTAATGTTATAGAATCCATGGCAATTTTCTGACACCTTGCGAGTCATAAGACAAGCCACGGTTGCCAAGTATTAGAGGTAGAGGGTTTAAAACTTATTTTTATATTTTTGTATGGGTGTCATAGGTTTTGAACTAGGATATCGTAGGCTTTGAACTAGGGTGTCATAATATTATTTGGCATTTTGATTAGTTACAACATCCATGGTAATTTTATGACACCATGGGAGTCATAAAACAGCCACGGTTGCCATGTATTAGAGGTAGATGGGTTAAAAACTTATTTTTCAAATTTTGCATGGGTGTCGTAGGTTTGAACTGGATGTCGTAGGTATTGAACTAGGGAGTCGTAATACTATTTTGGCCATTTTGATTAGTGTTACAGCTTCCGTGGTAATTTATAACACCCAGGAAGTCATAAAACATGCCACAGTTGCCATGTATTAAAGTAAAGGGGTTAAAAACTTATTTTCAATAATTCTGTATGGGTGTAGTAGGTTTTGAACTATGGTATCGTAGGTTTGAACTAGGATATCGTAATACTATTTGGCTATTTTGATTAATGTTACAGCATCCGTGATAATTTTATTACACCCTGGGAGTCATAAAACAAGCCACGGTTGCCATGAATTAGAGGTAGAGGGGTTAAAAATATTTTTCATAATTTCTGAGGTGTTGTAGGTTTTGAATTAGGGTGTCATAGGTTTTGAACTAGGGTGTCGTAGGTTTTGAACTAGGATTGTAATACTATTTTGGTCATTTTAATTAATGTTACACCATCCGTGATAATTTATGACACCTTGGGAGTCATAAAACAAACCACGGTTGTCATGTATTGAGGTAGAGGGGTTAAAAACTTATTTTCATAATTTCTACATGGGTGTCTAGGTTTAGAACTAGGATGTCGTAATATTGTTTTGGCAATTTTGATTAATTTTATAGCATTCGTGGCAATTTTATGACATCCTGGGAGTCATAAAACATGCCTCGGTTGCCATGTATTAGAGGTAAAGGGGGTAAAAATTATTTTTCATAATTCTGCATTGGTGTCCTAGGTTTCAATTAGTAGGGTGTCGTAGGTCTTGTACTAGGGTGTCATAATACTGTTTCGGCCATTTAGATTATGTGTATAAGCATGCATTCGTGGCAATTTTGATATCTTGGAGTCATAAAAACAAGCCACGGTTGCCATGTATTAAGGTAGAGGGGTTAAAAACTTACTTTTCATAATTTCTGTATGGATGTTGTAGGTTTGAACTACGGTGTCGTAGGTTTTGAAATAGGATATCATAATATTATTTTGCCATTTGATTAATATTACATCATCCGTGACAATTTTATGACACCATGGGAGTCATGAAACAGCCATGGTCGCCATGTATTAGAGGTAGAGGGGTTAAAAACTTATTTTCATAATTTCTACACGGGTGTCGTAGGTTTGAACTAGGATGTCGTAGGTTAGAACATGGATGTCGTAATACTGTTTGGCTATTTTGATTAATGTTACAGCATCCGTTGCAATTTTATGACACCTTGGGAGTCATAAAACAAGCCACGGTTTCTATGCATTAGAAGTAGAGTGGTTAAAAAGTTATTTTTATAATTTTTACGTGGGTGTCATAGGTTTTGAACTAGGATATCGTAAGTTTTGAACTAGGATGTCATAATACTATTTTGGCCATTTTGATTAATGTTGAAACATCCATGGCAATTTATGACATCCTGGGAGTAATAAAACAAGCCACGGTTGCCATGTATTAGAGGTAGAGGGGTTAAAAAATTATTTTCATAATTCTGTATGCATGTCGTGGGTTTTGAACTAGGGAGTCATAGGTTTGAACTACGATGTCGTAATACTAATTTGGCCATTTTGATTAATGTTACAACATCCATGACAATTTTATGACACCTTGGGAGTCATAAAACAAGCCACCAGATGCCATATATTAGAGGTAGAGGGGTTAAAAACTTTTTTCAAAATTTTTGCTTAGGTATCGTAGGTTTGAACTAGGATGTCGTAGGTTTTAAATAGGGAGTCGTAATACTGTTTTGGCCATTTGATTAGTGTTACAGCATCCGTGGCAATTTTATCACCAGGGAGTCATAAAACATGCTATGGTTGCCATGTATTAGAGGTAAAGGGGTTAAAAACTTATTTTCATAATTTTGTATGGGTATCGTAGGTTTGAATTAAGGTGTCGTAGGTTTGAACTAGGATGTTGTAATATTATTTTGGCCATTTTGATTAATGTTAGAACATCCATGATAATTTTATGATACCTTGGGATTCATAAAACAAGTCACGTTTCCATGATTAGAGGTAAAGGGGTTAAAAACTTATTTTTCATAATTTCTGCATGGGTGTCGTAGTTTGAACTAGGGTGTCATAGGTTTGAACTAGAATGTCATAATACTGTTTTGGCCATTTTGATTAATGTTACAACATCCGTTATAATTTTATGACACCCTGGGAGTCATAAACAAGCCACGGTTGCCATGTATTAGAGGTAGAGAGGTTAAAAGCTATTTTGTATTTCTTTATGGATGTCATGGGTTTTGCACTAGGGAGTCATAGGTTTAGAACTATGGTGTTGTAATACTAATTTACCATTTTGATTAATGTTACAACATCCATGACAATTTTATGACATCCTGGGGTCATAAAACAAGCCACCGATGCCATGTATTAGAGGTAGAGGGGTTAAAATCTTATTTTTCAAAATTTTGCTGGGTGTCGTAGGTTTAAACTAGGATGTCGTAGGTTTTGAACTAGGAAGTCGTAATACAGTTTTGGCCATTTTGATTAGTGTTACAACATCCATGGCAATTTATGACACCCAGGGAGTCAGAAAACATGCCACGGTTGCCATGTATTAGAGGTAAAGGGGTTAAAAACTTATTTTTCATAATTTTTGTATGGGTGTCGTAGGTTTTGAACTAGAGTATCGTAGTTTGAACTAGGATGTTGTAATATCATTTTGGCCATTTTGATAATGTTACAGCATCTGTGATAATTTTATGACACCTTGAGATTCATAAAAAAGCCACGTTTGCCATGTATTAGAGGTAGAGGGATTAAAAACTTATTTTTATAATTTATGCATGGGTGTCGTAAGTTTTGAACTAGGATGTCGTAGGTTTCGAATTAGAATGTCATAATACTATTTGGCCATTTTGATTAATGTTACAACATCCATGCAATCTTATGATATCCTGAGAGTCATAAAATAAGCCACGGTTGCCATGTATTATAGGTAGAGGGGTTAAAAACTTATTTTTCATAATTTCTACAGGGGTATCGTAGGTTTTGAACTAGGATGTCGTAGATTTTGAACTAGGATATCGTAATATTATTTTGGTCATTTTGATTAATATTACAACATTCGTAGCAATTTTATGACACCCTGGAAGTCATAAACGAGCTACGATTGCCATGTATTAGAGGTAGAGGGGTTAAAAAATTATTCCATAATTTTTGCATGGGTATCATAGGTTTTGAACTAGGATATTGTAAGCTTTGAACTAGGATATCGTAATACTGTTTTGTCATTTTGATTATGTTACAGCATCCGTGGTAATTTTATGATACCCTGGGAGTCATAAAACAAGCCACGGTTGCCATGTATTAGCGGTAGAGGGGTTAAAAATATATTTTTATAATTTCTGCAGGTGTCGTTGGTTTTGAACTAGGGTGTCGTAATTTGAACTAGGGTATCGTAATACTATTTTGGCCATTTCGATTAATGTTACAGCTTCTGTGGCAATTTTATGATCCTGGGAGTCATAAAACAAGCCATAGTTGCCACGCATTAGAGGTAGAGGGTTAAATACTTATTTTTAATAATTTTGTATGGGTATCGTAGGTTTTGAACTAGGGTATCGTAGGTTTGAACTAGGGTGTCGTAATACTATTTTGGCAATTTTAATTAATGTTACAGCATCCGTTACAATTTATGACACCCTAGGGGTCATAAAACAAGCCACAGTTGCCATGTATTAGAGGTAGAGGGGTTAAAAACTTATTTTCATAATTTCTGCATGAGTATCGTAGTTTTGAACTACGATGTCATAATACTATTTGGCTATTTGATTAATGTTACAGCATCAATGGCAATTTATGATACCCTGTGAGTTAAAATAAGCCACAGTTGCCATGTATTAAGGTAGAGGGGTTAAAAACTTATTTTATAATTTCTATAAGGATGTCGTAGGTTTGAACTAGGGTATCGTAATAATGTTTTGGCCATTTTGATTAATGTTACAGTACCGTGGAAATTTTATGACACCCTGGGAGTCATAAAACTGGCCACGGGTGCCATGTATTAGAGGTAGAGGGGTTAAAAAATATTTTTCATAATTTCTGCATGGGTGTCATAGGTTTGAACTAGGATGTCGTAGATTTTGAAATAGGATTTCGTATTACTCTTTTGGCATTTTTATTAATGTTACAGCATCCGTGATAATTTATGACACCTTGTGAGTCGTAAAACAAGCCACGGTTGTGTATGTATTAGAGGTAGAAGGGTTAAAAACTTATTTTTCATATTTCTACATGGGTGACATAGGCTTAGAACTAGGATGACGTAATTCTGTTTTTGCCATTTTGATTATGTAAAGAATCCGTGATAATTTTATGACACCTAAGAGTTATAAAACAAGCCATGGTTGCCATGTATTAGAGGTACAGGAGTTAAAAATTATTTTTATAATTTTGCATGGATGTCGTAGGTTTTGAACTATGGTATCGCAGGTTTTGAACTAGGGTGTCATAATACTATTTGACCATTTTGATTAATGTTACATCATCCGTGGTAATTTTTTGATACCTTGGGAGTCATAAAACAAGCCACGGTTGCCATGTATTGAGGTAGAGGGTTAAAAATTTATTTTTCTAATTTATGTATGGATGTCGTAGGGTTTTATTAGGTTGTCGTAGGTTTGAACTAGGGTATCGTAATACCATTTGGTGAGTTTTATTAATGGTACAGCATCCATCATAATTTTATGACAACTAGGGAGTCATAAAATAGGTATAGTTGCCATGTATTAATGGTAGAGGGGTAAAAATTATTTTTCATAATTTCTGCATGGGGTCATAGGTTTGAACTAGGAAGTCATGTGTTTTGAACTAGGATGTCGTAATACTATTTTGGCCATTTGATTAATGTTACAGCATTCGTGGCATTTTATGATACACTGGGAGTCATAAAGCAAGCCACGGTTTTCATGTATTAGAGGTAGAGGGGTTAAAACTTATTTTTCAAAATTTCTGCGTGGGTTCGTAGGCTTTGAACTAGGATGTCGTAGGTTATGAACTAGGATATCATAATTCCATTTTGGCTATTTGATTATGTTACAGCATCCGTTGCAATTTTAGACACCCTGAGAGTGATAAAACATGCCACGGTAGCCATGTATTAGAGGTAGAGTGGATAAAAATTATTTTTCATAATTTCTGCATGGGTGTCTTACGTTTCGAACTAGGGTATCGTAGGTTTGAACTAGGATGTCGTAATACTATTTTGGCCATTTTGATTAATGTTACAGCTTCCGTGGTATTTTACAATACCTGGGAGTCATAAAAACAAGCCACAGTTGCCATGTATTAGAGGTAGAGGGGTTAAAAACTTATTTTCATAATTTCTGTAGTATATCGTAGGTTTTGAACTAGGGTGTTGTATATTTTGAACTAGAATGTCGTAATATTTTGGCCATTTGATTAATGTTACGGCATCCGTCACAATTTTTGACATCTTGGAAGTATAAAACATGCCACGGTTGCCATGTATTAGAGGTAGAGGGGTTAAAAACTTATTTTCATAATTTGCATTGGTGTCATAGGTTCTGAACTAGGTGTCGTAGGTTAGAACTAGGATTTGTAATACTATTTTGGCCATTTGATTAATGTTACAGCATCCATGATAATTTTATGATACCTTGGGAGTCATAAAACAAGCCATGGTTGCATGTATTAGAGGTTGAGGTATTAAAAACTTATTTTCATAATTTCTGCATGGGTGTCATAGGTTTTGAACTAGGGTATCATAATACTATTTGGAAATTTTTATTAATGTTACAGCAACTGTGGCCATTTTATAACACCTTGTGAGTCATAAAACAATCCATGGTTGCCATGTATTAGAGGTATAGGGGTCAGAAACTTTTTTTCATAATTTCTGCATGGGTGTCGTAGGTTTTGAACTAGGATATCGTAGGTTTTGAACTAGGGTATCGTAGTTTTGAACTAGGGTGTCGTAATTGTTTGGCCATTGCGATTAATGTACAGCATCCATGAAAATTTGATGACACCTTGGGTGTAATAAAACAAGCCACGATTGTCGTGTATTAGAGGTAGAGGGGTTAAAAAGTTATTTTTCAAAATTTCTGTATGGGTATCGTTGGTTTGAACTAGGGTGTCGTAGGTTTTGAACTAGGATGTCGTAATACTATTTTGGTCATTTTGATTATGTTACAGCATCTGTGATAATTGTATTATCCTAGGAGTCATAAAATAAGCCATGGTTGCCATGTATTAGAGTTAGAGGGGTTAAAAACTTATTTTTTAATTTTTGTATGGATGTCGTAGGTTTTGAGCCACGGGGTTATAGATTTTAAGCCAAAGTGTCGTAGGTTTTGACTAGGATGTCGTAATCTATTTTGGTCATTTTGATTAATATTACAGCATCCGTGATAATTTTATGACACCTTGAGAGTCATGAAATAAGCCATGGTTGCCATGTATAGAGGTAGAGGGGTTAAATACTTATTTTCATAATTCTTGTATTGGTGTCGTAGGTTTTGAACTAGGATATCGTAGGTTTAGAACTAGGATGTCGTAATACTATTTTGGCCATTTTGATTAATGTTAAAGCATCCGTGGTAATTTTATGACACCTGGGAGTAATAAAATAAGCCACGGTTGCCATGTATTAGAGGTAGAGGGGTTAAAAACTTATTTTTCATAATTTCTACATGGGTGTCATAGGTTTGAACTAGGGTGTCGTAATACTATTTTGGCCATTTGATTAATGTTACAGCATCCGTGGCAAATTTATAAAATCCTGGGAGTCATAAATAAGCCACGGTTGCCATGTATTAGAGGTAGAGGGGTTAAAAACTTATTTTTCATAATTCGCATGGGTGTCGTAAGTTTTGAAATAGGGTATCATAATACTATTTTGGCCATTTTGATTAATGTTACAGCATCCATGGCAAGCTTATAAATCCTGGGAGTCAAATAAACAAGCCACGGTTACCATGGATTAGAGGTGGAGGGGTTAAAAACTTGTTTTTCATAATTTTCTGCATGGGTGCGTCGATTTTGAAACTAGGGTGTCGTAGGTTTGAACTATGATTTTGTAATATTGTTTTGGCCATTTTGATTATGTTACAGCATTGTCGCAATTTATGACACCTTGGAAGTCATAAACAAGCAACGGTTGCCATGTATTAGAGGTAGAGGGTTAAAAACTTATTTTTCATAATTATGTATGGATGTCGTAGGTTTTGAGCCAGGATATCGTAGGTTTGAACTAGGATGTCGTAATACTATTTGGTCATTTGATTAATGTTATGGCATCGGGATAATTTATGACACCATGAGAGTGATGAAACAAGCCACGGTTGCCATGGATTGGAGGTAGACGAGTTAAAACTTCGTTTTCCATAATTTATGTATGGGTGTCGTAGGTTTAGAACTAGGGTATCTTAGGTTTAGAACTATGATACCGTAATACTATTTTTGCCATTTGATTAGTGTTGCAGCATCCGTGGCCATTTTATGACACACTGGGAGTCATAATACAAGCCACGGCTGCCATGTATTAGAGGGTAGAGGGGTTAAAAACTTATTTTTATAATTTCTGTATGGGTATCATAGGTTTTGACTAGGGTATCGTAGTTTGAACTAGGATGTCGTAATATATTTTAGCCATTTTGATTAATGACGGCACCGTGATAATTTTGACACCCCGAGAGTTATAAAACATGACACGGTTGCCATGTATTAGAGGTAGAGGGGTTAAAAACTTATTTTTCATAATTTATACATGGGTGTCGTATGTTTGAACTAGGATATGCATAGGTTTGAACTAAGATATCTAATATATTTTTTGCCATTTGATTAAGGTTAAGCATCTGTGGCAATTTTATGACAACCTGAGAGTCATAAAGCAAGCCACGGTTGCCATGTATTAGGGTAGATGGGGTTAAAAACTTATTTTCATAATTTCTGTATGGTGTCGAGGTTTTGAACTAGGATATCGTAGATTTTGAACTAGGATGTCATAATACTATTTTGGCCATTTTGATTAATGTTACAGCATCTGTGATTATTTTATGGCACCCTGGGAGTCATAAAACAGCCATGGTTGCCATGTATTAGAGGTATGGGTTAAAAACTTATTTTTCATAATTTCTATATGGATGTCGTATGGTTTTGAACTAGTGTGTCATATATTTTGAACTAGAGTGTCATAATACTATTTTGGCAATTTTGATTAATGTTACAGCATCCGTGATAAATTTATGATACCCTGCGAGTCATAAAACAAGCCACGGTTGCCATGTATTAAAGATAGAGGGGTTAAAACTTATTTTCATAATTTATGCATGGGTGTCGTAGGTTTTGAACTATGGTATCTTAGGTTTGAATTAGGATGTCGTAATACTGTTTTGGCAATTTTGATTATTGTTACAGCATCCATGACAATTTTATGATATCCTAGGAGTCATAAAACAAGCCACGGTTGCAATGTATTAAAGGTAGAGGGGTTAAAAATTTATTTTTCATAAATTCTGCATAGGTATCATAGGTTTTGAACTAGGGTATCGTAGGTTTATAACTAGGATATTGTAATATTATTTTGCCATTTTGATTAATGTTATAGCATCCGTGATAATTTTATAACATCCAGGGAGTCATAAAAAAAGTCACGGTCGTCCTGTATTAGAGGTACAGGGGTTAAAAACTTATTTTTCATAATTTTTGCATTGGTGTCGTAGGTTTTGAACAAGGGTGTCATAGGTTTAGAACTAGGATATCGTAATACTGTTCTTGCCATTTTGATTAATGTTACAGCATCCGTGGCAATTTTATGACACCCTGGAAGTCATAAAACAAGCCATAGTTGCCATGTATTAGAGGTAGAGGGGTTAAAAACTTATTTTTCATAATTTTTGCATGGATGCTGTACATTTTGAACTAGGGTGTCGTAGGTTTTGAACTCGGATCTCGTAATACTGTTTTGGCTATTTTGGTTAATGTTACAGCATCCATGGCAATTTTGTGAAACCTTGGGAGTCATAAAACAAGCTACGGTTATCATGTATTAGAGATAGAGGGGTTAAAAACTTATTTTTTATAATTTCTGCATGGATTTTGTTGGTTTAGAAATAGGATGTCGTAATATTGTTTTGGCCATTTTGATTAATGCTACAGCATCCGTGGAAATTTTATGACACCCTGGGAGTCATAAAATAAGCCATGGTTGTCATGTATTAGAGGTAGAGGGGTCAAAAACTTATTTTTCATAATTTCTATCTGGATGTCGTAGGTTTTGAACTAGGATATCGTATGTTTTGAACTAGGATATCATAATACTATTTTGGCTATTTTGATTATTGTTACGGCATCCGTGACAATTTTTTGACACCCTGTGAGTCATAAAACATGTCGCGTTTTCCATGTATTAGAGGTAGAGGGGTTAAAAAATTATTTTTCTTAATTTTTGCATGGGTGTCGTAGGTTTTGAACTAAGGTGTCACATATTTAGAACTATGATGTTGTAATACTGTTTTGGCTATTTTGATTAATGTTACAGCATCCGTGGTGATTTTATGACACCCTGTGAGTCATAAAGCAAGCAACGGTTGCCATGTATTAGAGGTAGAGGGGTTAATAACTTATTTTTCAAAATTTCTGCATGGGTGTCGTATGATTTGGATAAGGTATCATTGATTTTGAACTAGGATGTCGTAATACTGTTTTGGCCATTTTGATTAATGTTGCAGCATCTGTGGCAATTTTATGACCCCCTAGGAGTCATAAAACAAGCCACGGCAACAATGTATTAGAGGTAGAGGGGTTAAAAAACTTATTTTTCATAATTTCTGTATGGGTGACGTAGGTTTTGAACTGGGATGTCGTAGGTTTTGAACTAGAGTGTCGTAATACTATTTTGGCCATTTTGGTTAATGTTACGACATCTGTGATAATTTTATGACACCCTAAGAGTCATAAAATATGCCACGGCTGCCATGTATTAGAGCTAAAGGGGTTAAAAACTTATTTTTCATAATTTCTAAATGGGTGTCGTAGATTTTGAACTAGGATATCGTAGGTTTTGAACTAGGATATCGTAATACTATTTTTGCCATTTTGATTAATTTTACAGCATCTGTGGCAATTTTATGACATCCTGTGAGTCATAAAATAAGCCACAATTGCCATGTATTAGAGGTAGAGGGATTAAAAATTTATTTTCATAATTTCTGTATGGATATCGTAGGTTTGAACTATGATATCGTAGGTTTTAAACTAGGATGTCGTAATACTATTTTGGCCATTTTGATTAATGTTACAGCATCCATGATAATTTATGGGTAACCCGGGAGTCATAAAACAATCCACGATTGTCATGTATTAGAGGTAGAGGGGTTAAAAACTTATTTTTCATAATTTTTATGGGTACCGTAGGTTTTGAACTAGGATATCGTTGGTTTGGAACTAGGATATCGTAATACTATTTTGGCCATTTTGATTAATGTTACAGCATCCATGGCAATTTTATGACACCCGGAATTAATAAAACAAGCCATGATTGACATGTATTAGAGGTAGAGGTATTGAAAACTTATTTTTCATAATTTCTGCATGGGTGTCGTAGGTTTTGAACTAGGGTATCGTAGGTTTTGAACTAGGATATTTGTAATACTATTTTTGTCATTTTGGTTAATGTTATGGCATCTGTAATAATTTTATGACACCCTGAGTGTCATAAAATGCCACGGTTACCATGTATTAGAGGTAGAGATGTTAAAAACTTTTTTTCATAATTTCTACATGGGTGTCGTATGTTTTGCACTAGGATATCGTAGGTTTTGAACTAGGATATCGTAAAACTATTTTTGCTATTTTGATTAATGTTATAGCATCCGTGGCAATTTTATGATACCCTGTGAGACATAAAACAATCCATGGTTGCCATGTATTAGAGGTTGAGGGGTTAAAAACTTATTTTTCATAATTTCTGTATGGATGTCGAAGGTTTTGAACTTGGATATCGTAGGTTTTGAACTAGGATGTCGTAATACTGTTTTGGCCATTTTAATTAATGTTACGGTATCTATGATAATTTTATGACATCATGTGAGTCATAAAACAAGCCACGGTTACCATGTATTAGAGGTAGACGGGTTAAAAAATTATTTTTCTTAATTTCTATGTGGGTGTCATAGGTTTTGAACTAAGGTATCACAGGTTTAGAACTAGGATGTCGTAATAATATTTTGGCCATTTTAATTAATATTACAGAATCCGTGATAATTTTATCATACCCTGCGATTCATAAAACAAGCAACGGTAGTCATGTATTAGAGATAGAGGGTTAAAAACTTATTTTTTATAATTCTGCATGGATTTTGTTGGTTTAGAAATAGGATGTCGTAATATTATTTTGGCCATTTTGATTAATGCTACAGCATCCGTGGCAATTTTATGACACCCTGGGAGTCATAAAACAAGCCACAGTTGCCATGTATTAGAGGTAGAGGGGTTAAAAACTTATTTTTCATAATTTCTGCATGGGTGTCATAGGTTTTGAACTAGGATGTCGTAGATTTTAACTATGATGTCGTAATACTATTTTGGCATTTTGATTAATGTTATAGCATTCGTGGCAATTTTATGATACCTTGGGAGTCAAAAAACAAGCCACGGTTGCCATGTATTAGAGGTAGAGGGGTTAAAAACTTATTTTTCATAATTCCTATCTGGATGTCGTAGGTTTTAAACTAGGGGGTCATAGGTTTTGAAATAGGATGTCGTATTACTGTTTTGGCCATTTTGATTAATGTTACGAATTTGTGATAATTTTATGACATCCTGTGAGTCATAAAACAAGACACGGTTGCCATGTATAGAGGTAGAGTGGTTAGAAATTATTTTTCTTAATTTCTGCATGGGTGTCATGGTTTAGAACTTGGATATCGTAATACTGTTTTGGCCATTTTGATTAATGTTACGACATCCGTGGTGATTTTATGACACCCTGGGAGTCATAAAACAAGCCATGGTTGCCATGTATTAGAGGTAGAGGGGTTAAAACTTATTTTCTTAATTTCTGCATGGGTATCGTAGTTTTGGACTAAGGTGTCATTGATTTTTAACTAGATATCGTAATACTATTTTGGCCAATTTGATTAATTTTACAGCATCCTTGGCAATTTAATGACCCCCTAGGAGTCATAAAACAAGCTACGGCTACCATGTATTAGAGGTAGAGGATTTAAAAACTTATTTTTCATAATTTTTGTATGGGTGTCGTAGTTTTGAACTAGGATATCGTATTCTGTTTTAGTCATTTTGGTTAATGTTACGGCATCCGTGTTAATTTTATGACACCTTGAGAGTCATAAAACATGCCACGGTTGCCATTATAAGAGGTAGAGGGGTTAAAAACCTATTTTTCATAATTTCTACATGGGTGTCGTAGGTTTTGAACTAGGATATCATATGTCTTGAACTAGGATATCGTAATACTATTTTGTGATTTTGATTAGTGTTACATCATCTGTGGTAATTTTATGACTCCCTAGGAGTCATAAAATAAGCCACGGTAGTCATGTATTAGAGATAGAGGGGTTAAAACCTATTTTTCATAATTTCTGCATGGGTTTCGTAGGTTTAGAACTAGGATGTTGTAATATTATTTTGGCTATTTTGATTAATGCTACAGCATCCGTGGTAATTTTATGATACCCTGGGAGCCATAAACATGCCACAGTTGCCATGTATTAGAGGTAGAGGGGTTAACTTTTTTTTCATAATTTCTGCATAGGTGTCCTAGGTTTTGAACTAGGATGTCGTATGTTTTGAACTAGGATGTCGTAATACTATTTTGGCCATTTTGATTAATGTTACAGCATCCATGGCAATTTTATATCACCCTGGGAGTCATAAAACAAGCCACGGTTTCCATGTATTAGAGGTAGAGGGTTAAAAACTTATTTTTCATAATTTCTGTATGGATGTCGTAGATTTTGAACTAGGATATCGTAATATTGTTTTGGCCATTTTGATTAATGTTATGGCATCCATGATAATTTTATGATACCCTGTCAGTCATAACAAGCCACGGTTGCCATGTATTAGAGGTAGAGGGGTTAAAAAATTTTTTTTCTTAATTTCTACATGGGTGTCGTTGGTTTTGAACTAAGGTGTCACAAGTTTAGAACTAGGATGTCGTAATACTATTTTGGCCATTTTGATTAATGTTACGGCATCCGTGGTGATTTTATGATACCCTGGAATTCATAAAATAAGCTACGGTTGCCATGTATTAGAGGTGGAGGTGTTAAAAACTTATTTTTCATAATTTCTGCATGGGTGTCGTAAGTTTTGGACTAAATGTCATTGATTTTGAATTAGATGTTGTAATATTATTTTGGCCATTTTGATTAATGTTATAGCATCCCGTGGCAATTATATGAACCCTGGGAGTCATAAAATGCTACGCTGCCACGTATTAGAGTAGAGGGGTTAAAAACTTATTTTTCATAATTTCTGAATGGGTGTCATAGTTTTGAACTAGGATGTCGTAATACTAGTTTGGTCATTTTGATTAATATTACAGCATCCGTGATAATTTTATGACACCTTGAGAGTCATGAATAAGCCATGGTTGCCATGTATTAGAGGTAGAGGGTTAAAATACTTATTTTTCATAATTCTTGTATTGGTGTCGTAGTTTTGAACTAGGATATCGTAGGTTTTGAACTAGGATGTCGTAATACTATTTTGGCCATTTTGATTAATGTTAAAGCATCCATGTAATTTTATGACACCCTGGGAGTCATAAAATAAGCCACGGTTGCCATGTATTAGAGGTAGAGGGGTTAAAAACTTATTTTTCATAATTTCTACATGGGTGTCATAGGTTTTGAACTAGGTGTCGTAATACTATTTTGGCCATTTTGATTAATGTTACAGCATCCGTGCAATTTATAAATTCTGGAGTCATAAAATAAGCCACGGTTGCCATGTATTAGAGGTAGAGGGTTAAAAACTTATTTTTCATAATTTCTGCATGGGTGTCGTAAGTTTTGAACTAGGGTATCATAATACTATTTTGGCCATTTGATTAATGTTACAACATCCATGGCAATTTATACAATCCTGGATTCATAAAACAAGCCAGGTTACCATGTATTAGAGGTGGGGGTTAAAAACTTGTTTTTCATAATTTTTTTGCATGGGTGTCGTCGGTTTTGAACTAGGGTGTCGTAGTTTTGAACTATGATTTTGTAATATTGTTTTGGCCATTTTGATTATTGTTACAGCATTTGTCACAATTTTATGATACCTTGGAAGTCATAAAACAAGCAACGGTTGCCATGTATTAGAGGTAGAGGGGTTAAAAACTTATTTTTCATAATTTCTATATGGATGTCGTAGGTTTTGAACCAGGATATCGTAGATTTTGAACTAAGATGTCATAATTCTATTTTAGCCATTTTGATTAATGCAATAGCATCCGTGGCAATTTTATGACACCCTGGGGGTCATAAAACAAGCCACGGTTTTCATGTATTAGATGTAGAGGGGTTAAAATCTTATTTTTCTTAATTTCTGCATGGGAGTCGTAGGTTTTGAACTAGGGTGTTGTAGGTTTTGAACTAGAGTATCGTAACACTATTTTGGCCATTTTGATAAATTTTACAGCATTCATGATAATTTTATGATACCTTGGGAGTCATAAAACAAGCCACGGTTGTCATGTATTAGAGGTAGAGGGGTTAAAAACTTATTTTTCATAATTTCTGCCTAGATGTCCTAGGTTTTGAACTAAGATGTCGTAATACTATTTTGGCTATTTTGGTTAATTTTATAGCTTCCGTGGCAATTTTATCACATCCTGGGAGTCATAAAATAAGCCACGATTGCCATGTATTAGAGGAAATGGTGTTAAAAACTTAATTTTCATAATTTTCGCATGGGTGTTGTAGGTTTTGAACTAGGATGTCATAATATTATTTTGGCCATTTTGATTAATGTTACAGCATCCGTGGTAATTTTATGATACCTGGGGAGTAATAAAACAAGCCACGGTTGCCAAGTATTTGAGGTAGAAGGGTTAAAAACTTATTTTTCATAATTTCTACATGGATGTTCTAGGTTTTGAAATAAGGTGTCATAGGTTTTGAACTAGAATGCCATAATACTGTTTTGGCCATTTTGATTAATGTTACAGTATCCGTGGCAACTTTATGACATCTTGAGAGTCATAAAACAAGCCACGGTTGCCATGTATTAGAGGTAGATGTTTTAAGAACTTATTTTTGGTAATTTCTGTTTGGATGTCGTAGGTTTTGAACTAGGGTGTCATATGTTTTGAACTAGGATGTCGTAATACTGTTTTGGCTATCTTTGTTAATATAACAACATCCGTGACAATTTTATGACTCGCTGGGATTCATAAAACAAGCCACGGTTGCCATGTATTAGAGGTACAGGGGTTAAAAAATTATTTTTCTTAATTTCTGCATGGGAGTCGTAGGTTTTGAACTAGGGTATCGTAAGTTTTGAACTTGAGTATCGTAATACTGATTTGGCTATTTTGATTAATGTTAAAGCATCCGTGATAATTTTGTGACACCTTGGGAGTAATAAAACACGCCACGGTTGTCATGTATTAGAGGTAGAGGGGTTAAAAACTTATTTTTCATAATTTCTGCATGGATGTGGTAGGTTTAGAACTAGGATGTCATAATACTATTTTGGCCATTTTGATTAATTTTATAGCATACGTGTTAATTTTATGACATCCTGGGAGTCATAAAACAAGTCACGATTCCCATGTATTAGATGTACAGGGGTTAAAAACTTATTTTTCATAATTTCTGCATTGATGTCATAGGTTTTGAACTAAGGTGTCGTATGTTTTGTACTAGGGCATCGTAATTCTATTTTGGGCATTTTGATTAATGTTACAGCATCTATGGTAATTTTATGATACCTTGGGCATCATAAAACAGGACACGGTTGCCATGTATTAGAGGTAGTGGGGTTAAAAACTTATTTTTAATAATTTTCATATGGATATCGTAGGTTTTAAACAAGGGTATCGTAGGTTTTGAACTAGGGTATCGTAATGTTATTTTGGTGATTTTGATTAATGTTACTGCATCCGTGATAATTTTATGATACCATGGGAGTCATAAAATAGCCGCAATTGACATGTATTAGAGGTAGAAGGATTAAAAACTTCTTTTTCATAGTTTCTTCATGGGTGTCATAGATTTTGAACTAGGGTATCGTTGGGTTTTATCTAGGGTGTCGTAATATTATTTTGGTTATTTTGATTAACATTACAGAATCCGTGATAATTTTCTGACACCCTGGGAGTCATAAAACAAGCCACGGTAGTCATGTATTAGAGGTAGAGGGGATAAAAACTTATTTTTCATAATTTCTGCATTGGTGTCGTAGGTTTAGAACTAGGATGTCGTAATATTATTTTGGCCATTTTGATTAATGTTACAGCATTCGGGACAATTTTATGATACTCTGGGAGTCGTAAAACAAGCCACGGTTGCCATGTATTAGAGGTAGAAGGTTTAAAAATTTATTTTTCTTAATTTCTGTAGGGGTGTCATAGGTTTTAAACTAGGGTGTCGTAGGTTTTGAACTAGGTTGTCGTAATACTATTTTGGCCATTTTGATTAATGTTACAACATCCTTGGCAATCTTATGATACCTTGGGAGTCATAAAACAAGCCACGGTTGCCATGTGTTTGAGGTAGAGGGGTTAAAACTTATTTTTCATAATTTCTGCTTGGGTGTCGTAGATTTTGAACTAGGGTATCGTAGATTTTGAACTATGCTATCGTAACACTATTTTGGCCATTTTGATTAATTTTATAGCATCCGTGGAAATTTTATGATATCTTGGGAATCATAAAACAAGCCACGATTGCCATGCATTAGAGGTAAAGGGGTTAAAAACTTATTTTTCATAATTTCTGCATGGGTGTCGTAGGTTTAGAACTAGGGTATCATAGATTTTGTACTAGGGTGTCGTAATACTATTTTTGCCATTTTGATTAATGTTACAGCATCTGTGGCAATTTTATGATACCCTGAGAGTCATAAGACAAGCCACGGTTGCCATGTATTAGAGGTAGAGGGGTTAAAAACTTATTTTTCATAATTTTTACATGGGTATTATAGGTTTTGAACTAGGGTGTCGTAGGTTTTGAACTAGGATGTCATAATACTATTTTAGTAATTTTGATTAATGTAACAGCATCTGTGGCAATTTTATGACACCATGGGGGTCATAAAACAAGCCACGGTTGCCATGTATTAGATGTAGAGGGGTTAAAATCTTATTTTTCTTAATTTCTGCATGGGAGTCATAGGTTTTGAACTAGGGTGTTGTATCGTAATATTGTTTTAGCTATTTTGATAAATTTTACAGCATCCACGATAATTTTATGATACCTAGGGAGTCATAAAATAAGCCACGGTTGTCATGTATTAGAGGTAGAGGAATGACAAGAGGTAGAGGGGTTAAAAACTTATTTTTCATAATTTCTGCATGGGTGTCGTACGTTTAGAACTAAGATGTCATAATACTATTTTGGCCATTTTAGTTAATTTTATAGCATCCATGGCAATTTTATCATATCCTGGGAGTCATAAAACAAGCCACGGTTGCCATGTATTAGAGGTAATGGTGTTAAAAATTTATTTTTCATAATTTTTGTATGAGTGTCGTAAGTTTTGAACTAGGATGTCGTAATATTATTTTGGCCATTTTGATTTATGTTACAGCATCCGTGGTAATTTTATGATACCCTAGGAGTCATAAAACAAGCCACGATTGCCAAATATTAGAGGTAGAGGGGTTAAAAACTTATTTTTCATAATTTATAAATGGGTGTTGTAGGTTTTGAACTAGGATATCGTAGGTTTTGAAATAGGATGCCATAATACTGTTTTGGCCATTTTGATTAAAGTTACAGCATCCGTGGCAATTTTATGACACCCTGAGAGTCATAAAACAAGCCACGGTTGCCATGTATTAGAGTTAGAGGGTTTAAAAACTTATTTTTTATAATTTCTGTATGGATGTCGTAGGTTTTGAACTAGGATGTTATAGGTTTTGAACTAGGATGTCGTAATACTGTTTTGGCCATTTTTATTAATGTTATAGCATCCATGGCAATTTTATGACACCCTGAGATTAATAAAACAAGCCACGGTTGCCATGTATTAGAGGTAGAGGGGTTAAAAAAATATTTTTCTTAATTTCTACAAGGGAGTCGAAGGTTTTCAACTAGGGTATCATAGGTTTTGAACTTGAGTATCGTAATACTGATTTGGCTATTTTTATTAGTGTTAAAGCATCCGTGATAATTTTATGACACCTTGGGAGTCATAAAACAAGCCACGGTTGTCATGTATTTGAGGTAGAGGGTTTAAAAATTATTTTTCATAATTTCTGCATGGATATTGTAGGTTTAGAACTAGGATGTCATAATACTGTTTTGGCCATTTTGATTAATTTTATAGCATCTGTGGCAATTTTATGGCATCTTGGGAGTCATAAAACAAGTCACGATTCCCATGTATCAGAGGTACAGGGGTTAAAAACTTATTTTTCTTAATTTCTACATGGGTGTCGTAGGTTTTGAACTAGGGTGTCGTAGGTTTTGTACTAGGGCATCGTAATCATATTTTGGCCATTTTGATTAATGTTACATCATTCGTGGCAATTTTATGATACCCTGGGCATCATAAAACAAGCCACGATTGCCACGTATTAGATGTAGTGGGCTTAAAAACTTATTTTTAATAATTTCCATATGTATATCAAAGATTTTAAATATGGGTGTCTTTTGTTTTGAACTAGGGTATCGTAATATTATTTTGGCAATTTTGATTAATGTTACAGCATCCGTGATAATTTTATGCCACCATGGGAATCATAAAATAGCCGCGGTTGACATGTATTAGAGGTAGAGGGGTTAAAAACTTATATTTCATAATTTCTTTATGGGTGTCATGGATTTTGAACTAGGATGTCGTAATATTATTTTGGCCATTTTGATTAATGTTACATCATTCATGATAATTTTTTGTTCCCATGGGAGTCATAAAACAACCACGGTTGACATATATTAGAGGTAGAGGGGTTAAAAACTTATATTTCATAATTTCTTCATGGGTGTCGTAGGTTTTGAACTAGGGTATCGTAGGTTTTTATCTTGGGTGTCATAATACTGTTTTGGCCATTTTGATTTACATTACAGAATCCGTGATAATTTTCTGACACCCTGGGGGTCATAAAACAAGCCACGGTAGTCATGTATTAGAGGTAGAGGGGATGAAAACTTGTTTTTCATAATTTCTTCATGGGTGTCGTTGGTTTAGAACTATGATGTCGTAATATTATTTTGGCCATTTTGATTAATGTTACAGCATCCGTGACAAATTTATTATACTCTGGGAGTCATAAAACAAGCCACGGTTGCCATGTATTAGAGGTAGAATGGTTAAAAACTTATTTTTCTTAATTTCTGCAGGGGTGTCCTAGATTTTGAACTAGGGTGTCGTAGGTTTTGAACTAGGATGTTGTAATACTATTTTGGCCATTTTGATTAATATTACAACATCCTTGGCAATCTTATGATACCTTGGGAGTCAGAAAACAAGCCACAGTTGCCATGTATTAGAGGTAGAGGGGTTAAAAACTTATTTTTCATAATTTCTGCATGGGTATCGTAGATTTTGAACTAGGATGTCGTAATACTGTTCTGGCCATTTTGATTAATATTATAGTATCCGTGGCAATTTTATGACACCATGGGAGTCATAAAACAAGACACGATTGCCATGTATTAAAGGTAGAGAGGTTAAAAACTTATTTTTCATAATTTCTGTATGGATGTCATAGGTTTTGAACTTGGGTATCATAAGTTTTGAACTAGGATATCGTAATACTATTTTGGCCATTTTCATTAATGTTACAACATCCGTGATAATTTTATGACACCCTGGGAGTCATAAAACAAGCCACGGTTGCCATGTATTAGAGGTAGAGTGGTTAAAAACTTGTTTTTCATAATTTCTACAAAGGTGTCGTGGGTTTTGAGCTAGGGTATTGTAAGATTAGAACTATGATGTCGTAAAACTATTTTGCCCATTTTTATTAATGTTACAGCATCCGTGGCAATTTTATTGCACCTTAGGAGTCAATAAACAAGCCACGGTTGCCATGTATTAGAGGTAGAGGGGTTAAAAATTTATTTTTCAAAATTTTTGCATGTGTGTCATAGGTTTTGAACTAGGATGTCTTAAGTATTGAACTTGGGAGTTGTAATTCTGTTTTGACCATTTTGATTATTGTTACAGCATCCGTGGCAATTTTATGATACCATAGGAGTCATAAAACAAGCCACAGTTGCCATGTATTAGAGGTAGCGGGGTTAAAAACTTATTTTTCATAATTTCTGCATGGGTATCGTAGATTTAGAACTAGGATGTCATAATACTGTTTTGGCCATTTTGATTAATTTTTTAGCATCCGTGGCGATTTTATGATATCCTGGGAGTCATAAAACAAGCCACGGTTGCCTTGTATTAGAGGTAAATGGGTTAAAAACTTATTCTTCATAATTTCTGCATGGGTGTCGTAGGTTTTGAACTAGGGTATCGTAGGTTTTGAACTAGGATGTCGTGATACTGTTTTGGCTATTTTGATTAATATTATAGCATCCTTGATAATTTTATGACACCTTGGGAGTCATAAAACAAACCACGGTTGCCTTGTATTAGAGGTAGAGGAGTTAAAAACTTATTTTTCATAATTTCTGCATGGATGTTGTAGATTTTGAACTATGGTATCCTTGGATTTGAACTAGGATATCGTAATACTGTTTTGTCCATTTTGATTAATGTTACAGCATCTGTTAAAATTTTATGACACCTTGGGAGTCATAAAACAAACCACAGTTGTCATGTGTTAGAGGTAAAGGATTTAAAAACTTATTTTTCATAATTTCTGCATGTTTCTCGTAGGTTTAGAACTAGGATGTCATAATACTATTTTGGCTATTTTGATTATATTTATAGCATCCGTGGTAATTTTATGATATCTTGGAAATCATAAAACAAGCCACGGTTGCCATGTATTAGAGGTAAAGCGGTTAAAAACTTATTTTTCATAATTTATGCATGGGTATCGTAGGTTTAGAATTAGGGTGTCATAGGTTTAGAACTAGGATATCGTAGATTTTGTACTAGGGTGTTGTAATACTGTTTTTACCATTTTTATTAATGTTACAGCATCCGTGGTAATTTTATGATACCCTGAGAGTCATAAAACAAGCCACGATTGCCAAGTATTAGAGGTAGAGGGGTTAAAAACTTATTTTTCATAATTTTTAAATGAGTGTCGTAGGTTTTGAACTAGGATGTCGTAGGTTTTAAACTAGGAACTCATAATACTATTTTAGCCATTTTGATTAATGTAACAGCATCCGTGGGAATTTTATGACACCCTAGGGGTCATAAAACATGCCATGGTTGCCATGTATTAGATGTAGAGGGATTAAAATCTTATTTTTTTAATTTCTGCATGGGAGTCGTAGGTTTCGAACTAGGGTGTTGTAGGTTTTGAACTAGAGTATCGTAATACTGTTTTGGCCATTTTGATAAATTTTACGGCGTCCATGATAATTTTATGATACCTTAGGAGTCAAAAAATAAGCCATGGTTGTCATGTATTAGAGGTAGAGGGGTTAAAAACTTATTTTTTATAATTTCTGCATGGGTGTCGTAGGTTTAGAACTAAGATGTCGTAATATTGTTTTGGCCATTTTAGTTAATTTTATAGCATCCGTGGCAATTTTATCACCTCCTGGGAGTCATAAAACAAGCCACGGTTGCCATGAATTAAAGATAATGGTGTTAAAAACTTATTTTTCATAATTTTTGCATGGGTGTCGTAGGTTTTGTACTATGGTATCGTAATATTGTTTTGGCCATTTTTATTAATGATACAGCATCCGTCGTAATTATATGACACCTTGGGAGTCATAAAACAAGCCACTATTGCCAAGTATTAGAGGTAGAGGGGTTAAAAACTTATTTTTCATAATTTCTGTATGGATATCATAAGTTTAGAATTAGGGTGTCGTAGGTTTTGAACTAGGATGTCGTAATATTATTTTGGCAATTTTTATTAATGTTACAGCATCCGTGATAATTTTATGACACCTTGGGAGTCATAAAATAGCCACAGTTGCCATGTATTAGTGGTAGAGGGGTTACAAACTTATTTTTCATAATTTCTGCATGGGTGTCGTAGGTTTTGAACTAGGGTATCGTAGGTTTTGAACTAGAGTATCGTAATACTGTTTTGGCTATTTTGATTAATGTTACAGCATCCGTGATAATTTTATGACACCTTGCGAGTCATAAAACAAGCCACAGTTGCCATGTATTAGATGTAGAGGGGTTAAAAACTTATTTTTAATAATTTTCATATGGATATCGTAGGTTTTAAATAAGGGTGTTGTAGGTTTTGAACTAGGATGTCGTAATATTATTTTGGCAATTTTGATTAATATTACAGCATCCGTGACAATTTTATGACACCATAGGAGTCATAAAATAGCCACGGTTGCCATGTATTAGTGGTAGAGGGGTTACAAACTTATTTTTCATAATTTCTGCATGGGTGTCGTAGGTTTTGAACTAGGGTATCATAGGTTTTGAACTAGAGTATCGTAATACTGTTTTGGCTATTTTGATTAATGTTACAGCATTCTTGGTAATTTTATGACACCCTGCGAGTCATAAAATAAGCCACAGTTGCCATGCATTTGAGGTAGAGGGATTAAAAACTTATTTTTCATAATTTCTGTATGGATGTCGTAGGTTTTGAATTAGGGTGTCGTAGGTTTTGAACTAGGATTTTGTAATACTTTTTTGGCCTTTTTGATTAATGTTACAACATCCGTGACAATTTTATAACACCCTAGGAGTCATAAAACATGCCACGGTTAACATGTATTAGAGGTAGAGGTGTTAAAAGCTTATTTTTCTTAATTTCCGCATGGGTTTTATAGGTTATGAACTAGGATATCGTAAGTTTAGAACTAGGATGTCGTAATACTATTTTGGCCATTTTGATTAATGCTACAGCATTCGTGGCAATTTTATGACATCCTGCGAGTCATAAAACAAGCCACGATTGCCATGTATTAGAGGTAGAGGTTTTAAAATTTTATTTTTCATAATTTCTCCATGGATATCATAGGTTTTGAACAAGGATGTCATAGATTTTGATCTAGGATGTCGTAATACTGTTTTGGCCATTTTGATTAATGTTACATCATCCGTGACAATTTTATGACACCTTGGGAGTCATAAAACAAGCCACGGTTGCCATTTATTAGAGGTAGAGTGGTTAAAAACTTATTTTTCATAATTTCTGCATGAGTATCGTAGATTTTGAACTATGGTGTCGTTGGATTTGAACTAGGATATTGTAATACTATTTTGGCCATTTTAATTAATGTTACAGCATCCGTTAAAATTATATGATACCTTGGGAGTCTTAAAACAAGCCATGGTTGTCAAGTGTTAGAGGTAGAGGGGTTAAAAACATATTTTTCATAATTTCTGTATTGGTGTTGTAGGTTTAGAACTAGGATGTCATAATTCTGTTTTGGCCATTTTGATTAATTTTATAGCATCCATGGCAATTTTATGATATCCTGGGAATCATAAAACAAGCCACGATTGCCATGTATTAGAGGTAGAGGTTTTAAAATTTTATTTTTCATAATTTCTCTATGGGTATCATAGGTTTTGAACTAGGATGTCGTAGGTTTTAAAGTAGGATATCGTAATACTGTTTTGGCCATTTTGATTAAAGTTACATCATCCGTGACAATTTTTTGACACCCTGGGAGTCATGAAACAAGCCACGGTTGCCTTGTATTAGAGGTAGAGACGTTAAAAACTTATTTTTCATAATTTCTGCATGGGTGTTGTAGATTTTAAACTATGGTGTCGTTGGATTTGAACTAGGATATCATAATACTATTTTGGCCATTTTGATTAATGTTACAGCATCCGTTAAAATTTTATGACACCTTGGGAGTCTTAAAATAAGCCACGGTTGTCATGTGTTAGAGGTTGAGGGGTAAAAAACATATTTTTCATAATTTCTGCATTGGTGTTGTAGGTTTAGAACTAGGATGTCGTAATTTTGTTTTAGCCATTTTATTTAATTTTATAGCATCCATGGCAATTTTATGACATCCTGGGAATCATAAAACAAGCCACGATTGCCATGTATTCGAGGTAAAGGTGTTAAAAACTTATTTTTCATAATTTCTGCATGGGTGTCGTAGGTTTAGAACTAGGATGTCATAGGTTTTGTACTAAGGTATCGTAATACTATTTTTGCCATTTTGATTAATGTTACAGTATCCGTGACAATTTTATGATACCCTGGGAGTCATGAAACAAGCCACGGTTGCCAAGTATTAGAGGTAGAGGGGTTAAAAACTTATATTTCATAATTTCTTCATGGGTGTCGTATATTTTGAACTAGGATGTTGTAGCTTTTAAACTAGGATGTCATAATACTATTTTGGCCATTTTGATTAATGTAACAGCATCCGTGGCAATTTTATGACACCCTAGGGGTCATAAAAAAGTCCACGGTTGCCATGTATTAGCTGTAGAGGGGTTAAAAAATTATTTTTCTTAATATCTTCTGCATGGGAGTCGTATGTTTTGAATTAGGATGTCGTATATTTTGAACTAGAGTATCGTAATACTGTTTTGACCATTTTGATTAATTTTACAGCATCCGTGATAATTTTATGACACCTTGGGTGTCGTAAAACAAGCGACGGTTGTCATGTATTAGAGGCAGAGGGGTTAAAAACTTATTTTTCATAATTTCTGCATAGGTGTCGTAGGTTTAGAACTAAGATGTCGTAATACTGCTTTGGTCATTTTGGTTAATTTTATTGCATCCGTGGCAATTTTGTCACATCCTGGGAGTCAAAAAACAAGCCACGGTTGCCATGTATTAGAGGTAATGGTGTTAAAAATTTATTTTTCATAATTTCTGTATAGGTGTCGTCGATTTTGAACTAGGGTGCCGTAATATTGTTTTGGCTATTTTGATTAATGTTATAGCATCCATGGTAATTTTATGATGCCTTGGGAGTCATAAAGCAAGCCATGGTTGCCAAGTATTAGAGATAAAGGGGTTAAAAACTTATTTTTTATAATTTCTACATGGGTGTTATAGGTTTTGAACTAGAGTATCGTAGGTTTTGAACTATGATACCATAATACTATTTTGGCCATTTTAATTAAGGTTACAGCATTCGTGGCACTTTTTTAACACCCTGAGAGTCATAAAACAAGCCACGATTGCCATGTATTAGAGGTAGAGGGGTTCAAAACTTATTTTTGATAATTTCTGTATGGATGTCATAGGTTTTGAACTAGGATATCGTAGGTTTTGAACTAGGGTGTCGTAATACTGTTTTGGCCATCATGATTAATGTTACAACATCCGTGACAATTTTATGACACCGTGGGAGTCATAAAACATGCCACGGTTGCCATGTATTAGAGGTAGAGGGGTTAAAAAATTATTTTTCTTAATTTCTACAAGGGAGTCATAGGTTTTGAACTAGGGTGTCGTAGGTTTTGAACTTGAGGATCGTAATACTAATTTGGCCATTTTGATTAATGTTAAAGCATCCGTTATAATTTTATGACACCTTGGCAGTCATAAAACAAGCCTTGGTTGTCATGTATTAGAGATAGAGGGGTTAAAAACTTATTTTTTATAATTTCTGCATGGTTGTCGTAGATTTTGAGCTAAGATATCGTAGGTTTTGAACTTGGGTGTCGTAATATTGTTCTGGACATTTTGATTAATATTACAGCATCCATGGCAATTTTATGATACCATGGGAGTTATAAAATAAGCCACGGTTGCCATGTATTATAGATAGAGAGGTTAAAAACTTATTTTTCATAATTTCTATATGAATGTCTTAGGTTTTGAATTAGGGTATCATAGATTTTGAACTAGGATGTCGTAATACTATTTTGGCCTTTTTGATTAATGTTACAGCATCCGTGATAATTTTATGTTATCTTGGGAGTCAGAAAACAAGCCACGGTTGCCATGTATTAGAAGTAAAGGGTTTAAAAACTTATTTTTCATAATTTTGGCTTAGATGTCGTAGGTTTTGAACTAGGGTGTCATAGGTTTTGAACTATGATATTGTAATACTGTTTGAGCCATTTTGATTAATGATACAGCATTCATGATAATTTTATGACATCCTGGGAGTCATAAAACAAGCTACGGTTGCCGTGTATTAGAGGTAGAGGGGTTAAAAAGTTATTTTTCATAATTTCTACGTGGGTGTCATAAGTTTTGAATTAGGATGTCATAGATTTTGAACTAGTGTATCTTAATACTGTTTTAGCTATTTTGATTAATGTTACAGCATCCGTGGCAATTTTATGACATCCTTGGAGTCATAAAATAAGCCACGGTTGCCATGTATTAGAGATAAAGTGGTTGAAAACTTATTTTTCATAATTTCTGCATGAGTGTCGTAGGTTTCAAACTAGGATGTCGTAATGCTGTTTTGGCCATTTTGATTAATATTACAGCATCCATGACAATTTTATGACACCATGGGAGTCATAAAATAGCTACGGTTGCCATGTATTAGAGGTAGAGGGGTTAAAAACTTATTTTTCATAATTTCTGTATGGGTGTCGTAGGTTTTGAACAAGGATTAGATTTTGAACTAGGATGTCGTTATTTAGTTTTGGCCATTTTGATTAATGTTACAACATCCGTGACAATTTTATGACACCCTTGGAGTCATAAAATAATCCACGGTTGCCATGTATTAGAGGTAAAGTGGTTGAAAACTTATTTTTCATAATTTCTGCATAAGTATCGTAGGTTTCGAACTAGGATGTCGTAATACTGTTTTGGCCATTTTGATTAATACTACAGCATTCGTGACAATTTTATGATACCATGGGAGTCATAAAATAGCCACGGTTGCCAAGTATTAGAGGAAGAGGGGTTAACAACTTATTTTTCATAATTTTTGTATGGGTGTCATTGGTTTTGAACTAGGATACCGTAGGTTTTCAACTAGGATGTCGTAATACTTTTTTGGCCATTTTGATTAATGTTACAGCATCCGTGACAAATTTATGACACCCTAGGATTCATAAAACAGGCCACGGTTGCCATGTATTAGAGGTTGAGGGGTTAAAAACTTATTTTTCATACTTTCTGCATGGGTGTCGTAAGTTTTAAACTAGAGTATCGTAGGTTTTGAACTAGGATGTTGTAATACTATTTTGGTCATTTTGATTAATGTTACAGCATCCGTGGTAATTTTATGACATCTTGGGAGTCATAAAACAAGCCACGATTGCCATGTATTAGAAGTAGAAGGGTTAAAAATTTATTTTTCTTGATTTCTGTATGGATATCGTAGGTTTTGAACTAGGATTTCGTAGGTTTTGAACTAGAGTATTGTAATACTGTTTTGGCCATTTTGATTTATGTTACAGCATTCGTGATAATTTTATGACACATTAAGAGTCATAAAACATGCCATAGTTGCCATGTATTTGAGGTAGAGGTGTTAAAAACTTATTTGTCATAATTTTTGCATGGGTGTCGTAGGTTTTGAACTAAGGTATCGTAGGTTTAGAACTAGGATGTCATAATAATGTTTTGGCCATTTTGATTAATGTTACAGCATCCGTGTCAATTTTATGACACCATGGGAGTCATAAAACAAGCCATGGTTGCCATGTATTAGAGGTAGAAGGGTTAAAAATTTATTTTTCATAATTTATGCATTGGTATCGTAGGATTAGAACTATGATATTGTAATACTATTTTGGCCATTTTGATTAATGTTACAGCTTCCGTGGCAATTTTATGACCCACTAGGAGTCATAAAACAAGCCACAGTTTCCATGTATTTAAGGTAGAGGGATTAAAAACTTATTTTTCATAAGTTCTGCATTGGTGTCGTAGGTTTTCAACCAGGGTATTGTAGGTTTTGAACTAAGGTGTCGTATTACTATTTTGGCCATTTTGATTAATATTACAGCATCCATGATAATTTTATGGCACCATGGGAGTTATAAAACAGCCACGGTCGCCATGTATTAGAGGTAGAGTTGTTAAAAATTTATTTTTCATAATTTCTGTATGGATGTCATAGGTTTTGAAGTAGGGTATTGTAGATTTTGAACTAGGGTGTTCTAATATTATTTTGGCCATTTTGATTAATGTTACAACATCCGTGACAATTTTATGACACCATGGGAGTCATAATACAGCCACGGTTGCCATGTATTAGAGGTAGAGGGGTTAAAAACTTATTTTTCATAATTTCTGCATGGGTATCATAGGTTTTAAACTAGGGTATTGTAGGTTTCGAACAAGGATGTCGTAATACTGTTTTGGCCATTTTTATTAATATTACAGAATCCGTGATAATTTTATGACACCTTGGGAGTTATAAAACAAGCCACGGCAGTCATGTATTAGAGATAGAGGGGATAAACACATTTTTCATAATTTCTGTATGGGTGTCATAGGTTAAGAACTAGGATGTCGTAATATTGTTTTGGCCATTTTGATTAATTTTACAGCATTCATTGCAATTTTATGATACTCTGGGAGTCATAAAACAAGCCACGGTTGCCATGTATTAGAGGTAGAAGGGTTAAAAACTTATTTTTCATAATTTCTGCAGGGGTGTCGTAGGTTTAGAACTAAGGTGCCATAAATTTTGAATTAGGATGTCATAATACTGTTTTGGCCATTTTGATTAATGTTACAGCATCCATGGCAATCTTATGAAATCCTAGGAGTCATAAAACAAGCCATAGTTGCCATGTATTAGAGGTAGAGGGGTTAAAAACTTATTTTCATAATTTTTACATTGGTGTCGTATGTTTTGAACTAGAATATCGTAGGTTTAGAACTAAGATGTCATAATACTATTTTAGCCATTTTGATTAATGTTACAGCATCCATGTCAATTTTATGACACCCTAGGAGTCTTAAAATAAGCCATGTTTGCTATGTATTAGAGGTAGAAGGGTCAAAAACTTAATTTCATAATTTCTGCATGGGTGTCGTGGGTTTTGAACTAGGGTGTCGTAGGTTTAGAATTAGGATGTTGTCATACTATTTTAACAATTTTGATTAATTTTACAGCATCCGTGTTAATTTTATGATACCCTGGGAGTCATAAAACAAGCCACGATTGCCATGTATTATAAGTAGAGGGGTTAAAAACTTATTTTTCTTAATTTCTGTATGGGTGTCGTAGGTTTTGTTCTAGGGTGGCGTAGGTTTTGAACTATGATGTTCTAATACTGATTTGGCCATTTTGATTAATGTTACAGCATCTGTGATAATTTTATGATACCTTGGGAGACATAAAACAAGCCACGGTTGCCATGTATTAGAGGTAGAGGGGTTAAAAACTTATTTTCCATTATTTCTGCATGGGTGTCATAAGTTTTGAACTAGGGCATCATAGGTTTTGAACTATTATGTCGTAATACTGTTTTGGCTATTTTGATTAATGTTATAGCATCTGTGATAATTTTATGACACCGTGGGAGTCAAAAAACAAGCTACGGTTGTCTTGTATTAAAGGTAGAGGGGCTAAAAATTTATTTTTCATAATTTCTGCATGGATGTTGTAGGTTTTGAACTAGGGTGTCGTAATATTATTTTGGCAATTTTGATTAATGTTACAGCATCCGTGATAATTTTATGACACCATGGGAGTCATAAAATAGCCATAGTTGCCATGTATTAGAGGTAGAGGGGATAAAAACTTATTTTTCATAATTTCTGCAAGGTTGTTGTAGGTTTTAAACTAAGATGTTGTAGGTTTAGAACAAGGATGTCATCGTACTATTTTTTCCATTTTGATTAATGTTATAGCATCCGTGACAATTTTACGACACCCTGGGAGTCATAAAACATGCCACGGTTTCCATGTATTAGAGGTAGAGGGATTAAAAACTTATTTTTCATAATTTCTATATGGCTATGGTAGGTTTTGAACTAAGGTGTCGTAGGTTTTGAAATAGGATGTCATAATACTGTTTTGGCCATTTTGATTAATGTTACAGCTTTCGTTGCAATTTTATAACATCCAAGGAGTCATAAAACAAGCCACGGTTGCCATATATTAGAGGTAGAGGGGTTAGAAACTTATTTTTCATAATTTCTGTATGGAATATCGTAGGTTTGGAATTAGGATATCGTAGATTTTGAACTAGTGTGTCGTAATACTTTTTTGGCCAATTTGATTAACATTATAGAATCAGTGATAATTTTATAACACCTTGGGAGTCATAAAACAAGACACGGTAGTCATGTATTAAAGGTAGAGGGGTTAAAAACTTATTTTTCATAATTTCTGCATGGGTGTCGTAGATTTAGAACTAGGATGTTGTAATATTATTTTGGCCATTTTGATTAATGTTACAGCATCTGTGGCAATTTTATGATACTCTGGGAGTCATAAAACAAGCCACGGTTGTCATGTATTAGAGGTAGAAAGGTTAAATACTTATTTTTCATAATTTCTATAGTGGTGTCGTAGGTTTTGATCTAGGGTATTGTAGGTTTTGAACTAGGATGTCGAAATACTATTTTGGCCATTTTGATTAATGTTACAACATCCATGGCAATCTTATGATATCCTGCGAGTCATAAAACAAGCCACGGTTGCCATGTATTAGAGGTAGAGGGATTAAAAACTTATTTTTCATAATTTCTGCATTGGTGTCTTAGATTTTGAACAAGGGTGTCGCAATATTGTTCTGGCCTTTTTGGTTAATATTACAGCATTCGTGACAATTTTATGACACCCTGGGAGTCATAAAACAAGCCATGATTGCCATGTATTAGAGGTAGAGAGGTTAAAAACTTATTTTTCATAATATCTGTATGGATGTCGTAGGTTTTGAACTAAGGTATCATAAGTTTTGAATCAGGATGTCGTAATACTGTTTTGACAATTTTAATTAATGTTACAGCATCCGTGATAATTTTATGACACCCTGGGAGTCACAAAACAAGCCACGGATACCATGTATTAGAGGTAGAGGGGATAAAAACTTATTTTTCATAATTTCTGCATGGGTGTTGTAGATTTTGAATTAGGGTGTCGTAGGTTTAGAACTAGGATATCATAATACTATTTTAGCTATTTTGATTAATGTTACAGCATCCGTGCTAATTTTATGACATCCTGGGAGTCATAAAATAAGCCATGGTTAACATGTATTAGAGGTAGAGGGGTTAAAAACTTATTTTTCTTAATTTCTACATGGGTGTCGTAGGTTTTGAACTAGGATATCGTAGGTTTAGAACTAGGATGTCGTAATACTGTTTTGGCCATTTTGATTAATGTTATAGCATCCGTGGTAATTTTATGACATCCTGGGAATCATTAAACAAGCCACGGTTGCCATGTATTAGAGGTAGAGGTGTTAAAACTTATTTTTCATAATTTCTGCATTGGTATCCTAGGTTTTGAACTAGAATGTTATAGGTTTTGAACTAGGATGTCGTAATACTGCTTTGGCCATTTTGATTAATGTTAAAGCATCCATGGCAATTTTATGACACCGTGGGAGTCATAAAACAAGCCACGGTTGCCATGTATTAGAGGTAGAGGGGTTAAAAACTTATTTTTTATAATTTTTATATAGGTGTCATAGGTTCTGAACTAGGATGTCGTAGGTTTTGAACTAGGGTGTTGTAATACAGTTTTGGCCATTTTGATTAATGATACAGCATCAATGATAATTTTATAACACATTGGGAGTCGTAAAACAAGCTACGGTTGCCATGTATGAGAGGTAGAGGGGTTAAAAACTTATTTTTCATAATTTCTATATGGGTGTTGGAGATTTTGAACTAGGATGTTGTAAAATAGTTTTGGCCATTTTGATTAATGTTACAGCATCTGTGATAATTTTATGACACCTTGGGAGTCATAAAATACGGCACGGTTGTCATGTATTAGAGGTAGAGTGGTTAAAAACTTAGTTTTCATAATTTCTTCAGGGGTGTCGTAGGATTAGAACTACGATGTCATAATACTATTTTGGTCATTTTGATTAATGTTACAGCATCTGTGATAATTTTATGACACCTTGGGAGTCAAAAAACAAGCCATGGATGCCATGTATTAGAGGTAGAGGGTTTAAAAACTTATTTATCATAATTTTTGTGTGGTTGTCGTATTACTGTTTTGGCCATTTTGATTTATATTACAGCATTTGTGATAATTTTATGACACCTCGAGAGTCATAAAATAGCCACGGTTGCCATGTATTAGAGGTAGAGGGGTTAAAAACTTATTTTTCATAATTTCTACATGGATGTCGTATGTTTTGAACTAGGATGACATAGATTTTGAACTAGGGTGTCATAATATTATTTTGGCCATTTTGATTAATGTTGCAGCATCCGCGATAATTTTATGACACCTTGGGAGTCATAAAATAGCCACAGTTGCCATGTATTTGAGGTAGAGGGGTTAAAAACTTATTTTTCATAATTTATGCGTGGGTGTCGTAGGTTTTGAATTAGGATGTCGTAGGTTTTGAACTAAGGTGATGTAATACTCTTTTGGCCATTTTGATTAACATTACAGAATTAGTGATAATTTTATAACACCTTGAGAGTCATAAAACAAGCCACAGTAGTCATGTATTAGAGGTAGAGGGGTTAAAAACTTATTTTTCATAATTTCTGCATGGGTGTCGTAGGTTTAGAACTAGGATGTCGTAATATTATTTTGGTCAGTTTGATTAATGTTACAGCATCTGTCGTAATTTTATGATACTCTGGGAGTCATAAAACAAGCCACGGTAGTCATGTATTAGAGGTAGAAGGGTTAAAAACTTATTTTTCATAATTTCTGTAGTGGTGTCGTAGGTTTTGAACTAGGGTATTATAGGTTTTGAACTAGGATGTTGAAATACTATTTTGGCCATTTTGATTAATGTTACAGCATCCATGGCAATCTTATGATATCTGGGAATCATAAAACAAGCCACGGTTGCCATGTATTAGAGGTAGAGGGATTAAAAACTTATTTTTCATAATTTCTGCATTGGTGTCATAGGTTTTGAACTAGGGTGTCATAGATTTTGAACAAGGGTGTCGCAATAATGTTCTGGCCATTTTGATTAATATTACAGCATCTGTGGCAACTTTATGACACCCTGGGAGTCATAAAACAAGCCACGATTGCGATGTATTAGAGGTAGAGAGGTTAAAAACTTATTTTTCATAATTTCTGTATGGATGGCATAGGTTTTGAACTAGGGTATCCAAAGTTTTGAACTAGGATGTCGTAATATTGTTTTGGCTATTTTGGTTAATGTTACAGCATCCGTGATAATTTTATGACACCCTGGGAGTCATAAAACAAGCCACGGATACCATGTATTAGAGGTAGAGGAGATAAAAACTTATTTTTCATAATTTCTGCATGGGTGTTGTAGATTTTGAACTAGGGTGTCGTAAGTTTAGAACTAGGATGTCGTAATACTGTTTTAGCTATTTTGATTAATTTTACAGCATCCGTGATAATTTTATGATACCGTGGGAGTCATAAAACATGCCAAGGTTTCCATGTATTAGAGGTAGAGGGGTTAAAAACTTATTTTTCATATTTTCTACATGGGTGTCGTAGGTTTTGAACTAGGGTGTCGTAGGTTTTGAAATAGGATGTCATAATATTGTTTTGGCCATGTTGATTAATGTTACAGCATCCGTTGTAATTTTATGACATCCAAAGAGTCATAAAACAAGCCACGGTTGCCATGTATTAGAGGTAGAGGGGTTAAAAACTTATTTTTCATAATTTCTGTATGAAATGTCGTAGGTTTAGAATTAGGGTATCGTAGGTTTTGAACTAGGATGTTGTAATACCTTTTTGGCCATTTTGATTAATGTTACAACATCCATGAAAATTTTATGACACCCTGGGAGTCATAAAACAAGCCATGGTTAACATGTATTAGAGGTTAAGGGGTTAAAAACTTATTTTTCTTAATTTCTGCATGGGTGTCATAGGTTTTGAACTAGGATATCGTAGGTTTAGAACTAGGATGTTGTAATACTATTTTGGCCATTTTGATGAATGTTATAGCATCCGTGGTAATTTTATGACATCCTGGGAATCGTTAAACAAGCCACGGTTGCCATGTATTAGAGGTAGAGGTGTTAAAAACTTATTTTTCGTAATTTATGCATGGGTATCCTTGATTTTGAACTAGGATGTAATAGGTTTTGAACTAGGATGTCGTAATACCGCTTTGGCCATTTTGATTAATGTTAAAGCATCCGTCGCAATTTTATAATACCTTGGGAGTCAAAAAACAAGCCACGGTTGTCATGTATTAGAGGTAGAGGGGTTAAAAACTTATTTTTCATAATTTCTATATGGGTGTCGTAGGTTCTGAACAAGGATATCGTAGATTTTGAACTAGGGTATTGTAATACAGTTTTGGCCATTTTGATTAATGATACAGCATCCATGATAATTTTATAACACCCTGGGAGTCATAAAACAAGCAACGGTTGCCATGTATTAGAGGTAGAGGGGTTAAAAACTTATTTTTCATAATTTCTACATGGGTGTCAGAGGTTTTGATGTAGGATGTCGTAAAACAGTTTTGGCCATTTTGATTAATGTTACAGCATCTGTGATAATTTTATGACACCTTGGGAGTCATAAAATACGGCACGGTTGTCATGTATTAGAGGTAGAGTGGTTAAAAACTTAGTTTTCATAATTTCTGCATAGGTGTCGTAGGATTATAACTATGATGTCGTAATACTGTTTTGGTCATTTTGATTCATGTTACAGCATCTGTGGAAATTTTATGACACCCTGGGAGTCATAAAACAAGCCACAGATGCCATGTATTAGAGGTAGAGGGTTTAAAAACTTATTTTTCATAATTTCTGCATGGGTGTCGTAGGTTTTCAACAAGGATGTCGTTGATTTTGAACTAGGGTGTCGTATTACTGTTTTGGCCATTTAGATTTATATTACAGCAACCGTGATAATTTTATGACACCTCCGGAGTCATAAAATAGCCCCGGTCGCCATGTATTAGAGGTAGAGGGGTTAAAAACTTATTTTTCATAATTTCTGTATGGATCTCGTATATTTTGAACTACGGTATCATAGATTTTGAACTAGGGTGCAGTAATGTTATTTTGTCCATTTTGATTAATGTTACAGCATCCGTGACAATTTTATGATACCCTGGGAGTCATAAAATAGCTATGGTTACCATGTATTAGAGGTAGAGGGGTTAAAAACTTATTTTTCATAATTTATGCAAGGGTGTCGTAGGTTTTGAACTAGGATGTCGTAGGTTTTGAACTAGGATGTTGTAATACTCTTTTGGCCATTTTAGACTATCTTAAAGTTAATGGAATTCTTTCTGAATGGACCCCTCCTTATACACCATAGTTAAATGGTGTGGCTGAAAGGATGAATCGTACCTTATTAGATATGGTACGATCCATGATGTGCTTCACAAATTTACCCATTTCCTTCTGGGGTCATGCCCTAGAAACTGCTGTTTACATTCTGAACAAAGTACCTTCTAAATCCGTTTTTAGTACTCCGTATGAGATTTGGAGTGGAAAGAAACCATATCTTAAATATTTTAAGATATGGGGATGTCCAGCTTATGTTAAAAGAAATTTTGGATATAAGTTGGAAGCCAGAGCGGATAAATATCTATTTGTAGGATATCCTAGAGAGGGTAGAGGATATCTGTTTTACCATCCTACTGAACAAAAGATTTTTGTCAGCGGGCATGCCATTTTTCTAGAAAAAGAGTTCATTTTAGAAAAAGGCAATGGTAGAACTGTTAAACTTGGAGAAGTACAAGAAACACAGATAGACAATTCTCAACCATTAGAACATATAGCTAGGTCAGAACCAGAACACAAAACTCCTCCCCGTAGGTCTGATAGAGTGCCACGAGCACCTGAGAGGTATGGGTTTATTATTGAAAATAATGAAGCCCAAGTCATTCAAAATGATGAACCTCTGACCTATACGGAAGCTATCTTGAGTAGTGACTCGATAGATGGCAAGAAGCCATGGAATCCGAGATAGACTCTATGTATGTCAACCAAGTATGGTCTTTGGTCGATGCACCAGAGGGTGTTAATCCTATTGGGTGCAAATGGGTCTATAAGAAAAAGATTGGGGCTGATAGCCAAGTTGAAACCTATAAAGCCAGATTAGTGGCAAAAGGTTTTAGACAAAAACAGGGAATTGATTATGATGAAACATTCTCACCTGTAGCCATGCTCAAATCAATTCGGATTTTACTTGCTATAGCAGCATACCACGATTATGAGATCTGGCAAATGGATGTGAAGACTGCTTTCCTCAATGGTTTCCTTGAGGAAGAAGTCTACATATCACAACCAGAAGGTTTTATTTCAAAGAATAAACCTAATCAAGTATGCAAGCTAAAGAAATCCATTTATGGATTGAAACAAGCTTCAAGGAGTTGGAACATCCATTTTGATGAAACTATTAAAAGGTTTGGTTTTATCAAAAATGTGGATGAACCCTGTGTTTATAAGAAGACTAGTGGGAGTGCCATAGTCTTCTTGGTTCTGTATGTAGATGACATACTCCTCATTGGGAATGATATCCCAATGTTACAATCAGTCAAGGTTTGGCTATCAAACCAGTTTTTCATGAAAGATTTGGGAGAAGCATCCTATATAATAGGTATTAAGATCTATAGAGATAGGTCTAAGAGGATGCTAGGTTTATCCCAGTCAAGGTACATTGACTTAGTGCTGAAAAGGTTTAGCATGGATGGAAGTAAAAGAGGTTATCTTCCTATGAGTCAAGGCATACATCTTTCCAAAAGAATGTCTCCTAAGACACCTGAAGAAAGAAATAGAATGAATTCTATACCTTATGCTTCGGCAATAGGGTCCATAATGTATGCCATGTTATGTACCAGGCCTGATGTGGCATATGCTTTAGGCATTGTCAGTAGGTTTCAGGCTGATCCACGAGAGGATCATTGGAAAGCAGTTAAAAATATTCTTAAGTACCTGAGAAGGACTAAGGATATTTTTCTTGTTTATGGTGGTTTTGATCTTAAACTAGAAGCATATTCTGATTCTAGTTTTCTATCAGACATTGATGATAGCAAATCCATTTCAGGATATGTTTTTACCCTAAATGGTGGAGTAGTGAGTTGGAAGAGCACTAAGCAGCAGACTGTAGCTGACTCAACCACAGAGGCAGAATACATAGCTGTCAGTGAAGCCGCCAAGGAAGTAGTCTGGATGAAGAAGTTTATCACAGAGTTGGGTGTTGTTCCTGAGATTGAAAACCCAATGCCACTTTACTGTGACAACACTGGAGCTGTTGCTCAAGCTAAGGAACCAAGAGCTCATCATAAGTCCAAGCACATTCTGAGATGCTTCCATCTCGTCCGAGAAATAGTCGAAAGACAAGATGTCTACATAAATAGAGTTGATACAAAGAACAACGTAGTAGACCCGTTCACTAAGGCTCTACCACAGCGAGATTTTGATCGCCACCTCGAGGGTATGGGGTTAAGATTTAAAGGCGATTGGCTTTAGTGCAAGTGGGAGATTGAAAGGGATATGCCCTACAAGCAAATCAATATTGTATCTCCCAAATCAATGTAATTGACAATATTCTAGTAAATGCATTATTTTTCGTCATACGCTGTGTTTTATTATGATGAACCCCATAGATTAGGGCTATGATTTTAGGGTTATGATGAGATCATACCAGTGAGACCTAAAGTCTTAAAACCTTAATCTAAAATATTTCTAGTCAAAGGAACCCTGAGTAGGGGATCAGGGTTTTTCCGGTAAGACTAGCACATCCCATGTATACTGGAAAGGGTGACTGCTCTCACAGTCACTTGTGTATGACACTAATACTAGGATGTGGGTGCTCATTAGTGAATGAGTTCACTGATATGATCCAACTTGAGAACATCTAATGGAGTCTTAGCTACATGTCAATGGAAGGTTCTCATAGTGGGAGTGGTACAAGTAATCCTTTGACCTAAGACTGCCATAAGTACCTTATGTACATGAACACATCCTTTGGTTCAATCCTAATCATGGCATTGAGTCATGCACAGGATTGATACTGGGAATGGTGAATTGTATATGAAGGTAATGAGTAGGTCAACAAGGAATCGATCACTCTTAGTAAGAGGAGATTGCATCCAGCTAGTTATCAATCGGATGATGATTCAGGGAATCTTTGATCAAAGTAAAGATATTGGAGATGGTTTCTAATATCAAGATAATTGAATCATCAATATAAGATTGAGCTAGAAATAAATATAATATTGGATTTGACATATATCCATATCCATAATTATATTTTGAGTGCAAGCTGATCGAAAGATTTAATTGTACGGTAACTTTCTACTGAAGGATAGTTTTGGTATTTCACCAGAATTTTCATATCTTCCGGGTAGACATGACACATTGCTAGACGTCAATCTTGTCTTGTAGGTTGATCAAATTTAAAGATCACTTATTAGAAAGAGTCCTAATTGATCAAGTCGGGTAAGCTCGTTTTGACCTAAATCAATTAGAAAGAGTTCTAATCAAGTTAGGTCAACTTGTACTCAGACCTACTACCGGCTGGATATGGAACCCAATGGGTCACACACTTAAGAAGATTGATCAAGAGTTTAATTTATAATTAAATCATCTTTACAGGATAACACTCTAGCAGGTGTTGCAAACCCTTGCTTCTATTCGAATTGGATTTGAATTAGGATTCCGAATTGGATCAATTTGGGTTCTAATTGGACCTAATTAAACCCTAATTGAATATATAGGACTTTGGGCTAACCCATGGCTAAGACTACATCTTAATTAACACCCAAGCCCATCCATATAGGCCGCCCAAGATTTTGTGCACGTGGATAAGAGGAAAGACTCCACGCGCGCATGGACTCTTCATGCGCACGTGAAGTCTTCTTATTTCACCACATTTTTTTTTCTTGGCTGGTTATTCCCTATTAGCACATCTCCTAATGACCATTAGATAGTCATCTAACGGTTTGGGGATTTTAAGAAAGAAAGAAGGTGCTAACTCTTCCTGGTTGCGCGAAATAACGTCTCTTCAGAGACTGAAACATCACAACTTCCTTCTTCTTAAAACTTCACGACTTTTCTTTTAGGAAGAGCCGTGAGTTTGAATCTGAAGGGCCGTGAGAAGGAAGGAGAGGGCATGAGAAATGTGGAAAGCCGGGAGAAATAGTTTACGGAGAGTTGTGAAGACATCTTTTTGTAGTCTATTTAAGGAACAGAGGCTTCGGGTGTTTTTCTGATGTACGACAGAAGTCTTTTTATTTTTCTTTCCTTTCCAGGAGACTGATTCCTCCTTAGCTTGTTTAGGACACAAGAGTTTCCCTTTTACAGAGTTCTCTTCTCTGTTGAGACTCAAGTCTAAAACAAGAGATATGAAGAATCTCTCGAACGGTAAAAGAAAAGAAGATATACTCCTTTTATTCCTTTTTTTTTACATCAAGACATTAGTGTCTTAAATCCTCCTCCTCCTTCAAGACGAGTGTATTCTTAAGACAAGGTCTTAAGAAAGGGAGAGGAAGAAAAAGAAAGGAAGTAAGAAGTCCCTGCCGTGGAGTTTTTCAGCCATAGTCCTCTTGAGTTCTAGGAGAAGAATTCAAGTGAAGGAACTTTTGAAGAAGCAAGCATCTTGATCAATTTTCTTGTGGATCACCATTGGAGGGTGGACATTTGGATGCCTGATGAATTCAAAAGGGTCATGCAACATCAAGTTTTGATTCTACATCAAAATTGGATTTAGCGATAACAGGTTGGTGTCCTAATTCTAATAGTGTAGGTTTGCATGTTTTTCATATGTTTTAATCCTGAATAAGGAGATCCTGGCTAAGGGTTTTGGTGTAAATTTCATCATTTTGAAATTATCTTTTCCACTATGGCGCACTGGAACCCTGCACTATTTTGGCCATTTTTATTAATGTTACAGCATCCGTGGCAATTTTATGACACCCTGGGATTAATAAAACAAGTCACTGTTGCTATGTATTAGAGGAGAGGGGTTAAAAACTTATTTTTCATAATTTCTGTATTTGTGTTGTAGGTTTTGAACAAGGGTGTCGTAGGCTTAGAACTAGGATGTCGTAATAATATTTTTGCCATTTTGATTAATGTTACAGCATCCGTGGCAACTTTATGAAACCCTGGGAGTCATAAAATAAGCCATGGTTGCCATGTATTAGAGGTAGAGGGGTTAAAAACTTAATTTTTATGATTTCTATATGGATGTCGTAGGTTTTGAACTAGGATTTCGTAGATTTTGAACTAGGATGTCGTAATACTATTTTGGCCTTTTTGATTAATGTTACGGCATCCGTGACAATTTTATGATCTCCTGTGAGTCATAAAACAAGCCACGGTTGCCATGTATTAGAGGCAGAGAGGTTAAAAAATTATTTTTCTTAATTTCTGCATGGGTGTCGCAGGATTTGAACTAAGGTGTCGCAAGTTTAGAACTAGGATGTCGTAATACTATTTTTTCCATTTTGATTAATGTTACGGCATCCGTTGTAATTTTATGACACCTTGGGAGTCATAAAACAAGCCACGGTTGCCATGTATTAGAGGTAGAGGTGTTGAAAATTTATTTTTCATAATTTCTGTATGGGTGTCATAGGTTTTGGACTAAGGTGTCATTGATTTTGAACTAGGATATCATAATACTGTTTTAGCCATTTTGATTAATGTTACAACATCTGAGGCAATTTTATGACCCCTTAGGAGTCATAAAACAAGCCACGGTTGCCATGCATTAGAGGTAGCGGGGTTAAAAACTAATTTTTCATTATTTTTGTATGGGTGATGTAGGTTTTAAACTAGGGTGCCATAGATTTTGAACTAGGATGTCGTAATAATATTTTGGTCATTTTAATTAATGTTACAACATCCATGACAATTTTATGATACCCTGGGAGTCATAAAACAAGCTACAGTTGCCATGTATTAGCGGTAGAGGGGTTAAAAACTTATTTTTTATTATTTCTGTATGGATGTCATAGGTTTTGAACCTACAGTTGCCATGTATTAGCGGTAGAGGGGTTAAAAACTTATTTTTTATCATTTCTGTATGGATGTCGTAGGTTTTGAACTAGGTTATCGTAGGTTTTGAACTAGGATATCATAATACTATTTTGGCTATTTTGATTAATGTTACAGCATCCGTGATAATTTTATAACATCCTGTGAGTCATAAAACAAGCCACGGTTAACATGTATTAGAGGTAGAGGGGTTAAAAACTTATTTTTCATAATTTCTGCATGGGTGTCGTTGGTTTTGAACTAAGGTATCATAGATTTTGAACTAGGATGTCGTAATACTCTTTTGGCCATTTTGATTAATGTTACAGTATCCATGAAAATTTTATGGCACCTTGGGAGTCATAAAACAAGCCACGGTTGCCATGTATTAGAGGTAGAAGGGTTAAAAACTTATTTTTCATAATTTCTATATGGGTATCATAGGTTTTGAACTAGGGTGTCATCGATTTTGAATTAGGATGTAGTAATACTATTTTGGCCATTTTGATTAATGTTACATCATCCGTGATAATTTTATGACACCTTGGGAGTCGTAAAACAAACCACGGTTGTCTTGTATTAGAGGTAGAGGAGTTAAAAACTTCTTTTTCATAATTTCTACATGGATGATGTAGGTTTAGAACTAGGATGTCGTAATATTGTTTTGGTCATTTTGGTTAATGTTACAGCATCGGTGACAATTTTATGACACCCGGGGAGTAATAAAACAAGCCACGGTTGCCATGTATTAGAGGTAAAGGAATTAAAAACTTATTTTTCATAATTTCTGCATGGTTTTCTTAGGTTTTGAACTAGGATGTCATAGGTTTTGAACTAGGGTGTCATAATACTGTTTTGACCATTTTTATTAAGGTTATAGCATACGTGGCAATTTTATGACATCCTGGGAGTCATAAAACAAGCCACGGTTGCCATGTAATAAAGGTAGAGGGGTTAAAAACTTATATTTTCATAATTTCTACAAGGATGTCGTAGGTTTTGAACTAGGGTATCGTAGTTTTAGAACTACGATGTCGTAATACTGTTTTGGCCATTTTGATTAATGTTACAGCATCCGTGATAATTTTAAGACACCTTGGGAGTCGTAAAACAAGCCATGACTGTCTTATATTAGAGGTAAAGGAGTTAAAAACTTATTTTTTATAATTTCTACATGCATAATCTAGGTTTAGAACTAGGATGTCATAATACTGTTTTGATCATTTTGATTAATGTTACAACATCCGTGATAATTTTATGACACCCGGGGAGTCATAAAACAAGCCATGGTTGCCATGTATTAGAGGTAGAGGAGTTAAAAACTTATTTTTCATAATTTCTGCATGGTTTTCTTAGGTTTTGACCTAGGGTATCATAGGTTTTGAACTAGGATGTCATAATACTGTTTTGACCATTTTGATTAAGGTTACATCATCCGTGGCAATTTTATAACACCCTGAGAGTCATAAAACAAGCAACGGCTGCCTTGTATTAAAGGTAGATTGGTTAAAAACTTATATTTTCATAATTTCTGCAAGGGTATCGTAGGTTTTGAACTAGGATGTCGTAGCTTTAGAACTAGAATGTCATAATACTATTTTGGCCATTTTTATTAATGTTATAGCATCCATGGCAATTTTATGACACCCTGAGATTAATAAAACAAGTCACGGTTGCCATGTATTAGAAGTAGAGGGTTTAAAAACTTGTTTTTCATAATTTCCGCATGGGTGTCGTCGGTTTTGAACTAGGGTGTCGTAGATTTTGAAATAGGGTATCGTAATAATGTTTTGGCCATTTTTATTATTATTACAGTATTCGTGGCAATTTTATGACACCATGGGAATCGTAAAACAAGCCACGGTTAACATGTATTAGAGGTAGAGGGGTTAAAAACTTATTTTTCATAATTTTTACATTGGTGTCGTAGGTTTTGAACTAGGATGTCATAGGTTTTGAACTAGGATATCGTAATACTATTTTGGACATTTTGATTAATGTTACAGCATTCGTGATAATTTTATGACACCTTGGGAGTCGTAAAACAAGCCACGGTTGCCATGTATTATATGTAAAGAGGTTAAAAACTTATATTTCATAATTTCTGCATGGGTGTCGTAGGTTTTGAACTAGCATGTCATAGGTTTTGAACAAAGATGTCATAATACTATTTTGGAAATTTTGATTTATGTTACAGCATTCGTGGCAATTTTATGACATCTTGGAGTCATAATACAAGCCACGGTTGTCATGTATTTGAGGCAGAGGTTTTAAAAACTTATTTTTCATAATTTCTGTATGGATATCGTAGGTTTTTAACTACGGTGTCGTAGGTTTTGAACTAGGATATCATAATACTGTTTTGGCCATTTTGATTAATGTTACAGCATCCGTGACAATTTTATGACACCTTGGGAGTCATAAAACAAGCCACGGTTGCCATGTATTACAGGTAGAGGGGTTAAAAACTTATTTTTCATAATTTCTGCATGGGTGTCGTAGGTTTTGAACTACGATATCGTAGGTTTAGAACTAGGATGTCGTAATACTATTTTGGCCATTTTGATTAATGTTACAGCATCCGTGGTAATTTTTTGTCACCATGGGAGTCATAAAACAAGCCATGGTTACCATGTATTAGAGGTAGAGGGGTTAAAAACTTATTTTTCATAATTTTTGCATGGGTGTCGTAGGTTTTGAACTAGGGAGTTGTAATACTATTTTGGTCATTTTGATTAATATTACAGCATCCGTGATAATTTTATAACACCGTGCAAGTCATGAAACAAGCCAAGGTTGCCATGTATTAGAGGTAGAGGGGTTAAAAACTTATTTTTCATAATTTTTGCATTGGTGTCATAGGTTTTGAACTAGGATGTCATAGGTTTAGAATTAGGATGTCGTAATACTATTTTGGCCATTTTGATTAATGTTAAAGCATCCGTGGTAATTTTATGATACCTTGGGAGTAATAAAACAAGCCAAGGTTGCCATGTATTAGAGGTAAAGGGGTTAAAAACTTATTTTTCTTAATTTCTGCATGGGTGTCGTAGGTTTTGAACTAGGGTGTCGTAGATTTAGAACTAGGATGTCGTAATACTATTTTGGCCATTTTGATTAATGTTAAAACATCCCTGGCAATTTTATGACCCCTTATGAGTCATAAAATAATACACTATTGTCAAGTGTTAGAGGTAGAGGGGTTAAAAACTTATTTTTCATAATTTCTGCATGGGTGTCGTAGGTTTAGAACTAGGATATAGTAGGTTTTGAACTAGGATGTCGTAATACTATTTTGGCCATTTTGATTAATGTTACAGCATCCGTGGCATTTTTATGAAATCCTGGAAGTTATAAAACATGCCACAGTTGTCATGTGTGTTAGAGGTAGAGGGGTTAAAAACTTATTTTTCGTAATTTTTGTATTGGTGTCATAGGTTTTGATCTAGAGTATCGTCGGTTTTGAACTAGGATATCGTAATACTGTTTTGGCCATTTTGATTATTGTTACAGCATCCGTGGCAATTTTATGACACCCTGGGAGTCATAAAACAAGCAACGGTTGCCATGTATTAGAGGTAGATGGGTTTATAACTTATTTTTCATAATTTCTGTATGGATGTCGTAGGTTTTGAACTATGGTGACAAAGGTTTTGAACTAAGATGTCGTAATACTCTTTTGGCCATTTTGATTAATGTTAGAGCATCTGAGATAATTTATGACATCCTGGGAGTCATAAAACAAGCTACGGTTGTCATGTATTAAAGGCAGAGGGGTTAAAAACTTATTTTTTATAATTTCTGTATTGATGTCATAGGTTTTGAACTAAGGTGTCATATTTTTGAACTAGGATGTCGTAATACTATTTTGGTCATTTTGATTAATATTACACCATCCATGATAATTTTATGGCACCTAGGGAGTCATGGAACAAGCCATGGTAGCCATAATATTAGAGGTAAAGGGGTTAAAAACTTGTTTTTTATAATTTTTGCATTGGTGTCATAGATTTTGAACTAGGATGTCGTAGGTTTAGAACTAGGATGTCGTAATACTATTTTGGCCATTTTTATTAATGTTACAGCATCCGTGGAAATTTTATGATACCCTGGGATTAATAAAACAAGCCACGGTTGCCATGTATTAGAGGTAGAGAGGTTAAAAACTTATTTTTCATAATTTCTGCATGGGTGTCATAGGTTTAGAACTAGGGTGTCATATATTTTGAACTAGGATGTCGTAATTCTATTTTGGCAATTTTGATTAATGTTACAGCATCCGTGCCAATTTTATAATACCTTATGAGTCATAAAACAAGCCACGGTTGCCATGTATTAGAGGTAGAGGGGTTAAAAACTTATTTTTCATAATGTCTGCATTGGTGTCATAGGTTTTGAACTAGGGTGTCGTAGATTTAGAACTAGGATGTCGTAATACTATTTTAGCAATTTTGATTAATGTTACAGCATCCGTGGCAATTTTATGACACCTTGGGAGTCATAAAACAAGCCATGGTTGCCATGTATTAGAGGTAGAGGTGTAAAAAACTTATTTTTCAAAATTTTTGCATGGGTGTCGTAGGTTTTGAACTAGGATGTCGTAGATTTTGAACTAGGGTGTCGTAATACTATTTTGAAAATTTTGATTTATGTTACAGCAACCGTGGCAATTTTTTGACACCGTGGAAATCATAAAATAAGCCACGGTTACCATGTATTAGAGGTAGAGGGGTTAAAAACTTATTTTTCATAATTTCTGCATGGGTGTCGTAGGTTTTGAACTAGGGTGTCGTAGGTTTTTGAACTAGGGTGTCGTATTGCTGTTTTAGCCATTTTGATTAATGTTACAGCATCAGTGGCAATTTTATGACACCTTGGGATTCATAAATTAAGCCACGGTGATGCTGGACTAATATGCATGCAATTTTTTTTGTATGTTTTATATGTGGGGTTGATTGATTGATTAAAATAAGTTGTAGGGAATTTTATATGAATTTTAGAAGATCAGCATGCAGATTAGGACCTAGAAAAGTAGAAAAGAAGGATCGCCGGGGCTGAGAAGCCTCGGTTAGGGCAAGTTCTCTTACAATAAAACTACTGGAGGTAAAGGGGGTGTACCTAACAACGTCTGTGAAGATCGCAGCAAGGGGTCTCTCGTTTCTCGACGGATGCATCCTGGAAAATCGAGCCAAAGACGCGCGGATACCCGGCTTTCTGCTCGGTGATCCGATTGAGGCTTGGCTGGAGTCGTTGGATTCGTAGGAACTCGGGGACCTGCAAATGACCTATCAGGGGTTAGAAAACTCACAAAGGAATAAGAAAACAAAGAAAAAGCAGCAAGGGAAGGCTTCTTTTGGAGTGGGCATCCAGGGGATCTGGAGGGTTTGTTGGCAGCAGGAAGATGATTGCAAACACCGGGAAGAACTCTCACAAACCCCTTTATGCACATAGCAGGGTATCACACAACTCAATAGAAGAACTCAAGGTTTTAATTCATATCAAAAATTAGCTTTCATACAAGAGGCTAGGGTCTCTTAAATAGACCCTTAACATTGGGCTCCAAGTAAGGGTACATAAGTCTTTACATAAGAATCCTTTTCTCTCTCAAACCCTAGCTAGAAAATAAGAAAACATTAGGTAGAAAAAATCCCTAAAGATTTTCTTGACTTGGTCAAGACTCCAAGGATGCCTAGGGGGCGTGTTGGGCTTCTAGGAGCAGCAAGAGGCCGGCCCAAAGGGGATCGGGCGCATGGGTTTGGGCCTCTGGAAGCTGGGGTGGCCTGGTAGCCAGATGCAGGAATATTCTCTGGTATCTTGCTTCTTAGGGGCTTGGGTTTGGCACCTGGGCTTGATTTCTTTGGGCTAGGATGTAGATGGACCTCTAAAATCATGGATGCCTTGGTATAGGCAATATATTTTGGCATCTGGAAGGGAATCTGGGCATCTGGAGGGCATCTGCAAGGAATCAGGGTTTTCTGAATTTTTTCTCCTGGGGTCTTCAAATCTTCAAGCTGGATTGGACTTGGGCTATACTTCCATGTCTTCAATCTAGTTGGACTTGATCTTCACTTGTATGATGTGGTCTTGAGTCTTCAATATGGTTGAATAGGACTCAAAAAAAAAAAATTAGCTCGACATGAGCTGACTAACACTGGACTGAACTAGCTCAACATGAGCTGACTAGTACAGAACTAAAACTCAAAATACTCAAATAACAACTAAAATGGTCTCAGATGGGCTAAGCCCTTATTACAGATGGACTCTTAAATTATTAATCAATTCATAGAGGGTTGAAAAGCCTCTATCTTATTCTGGTGCCTCCGGTGTCCCCACCACACGGTTGCCATATAATAGAGATAAAGGGGTTAAAAACTTATTTTTCATAATTTCTATATGGATATCGTAGATTTTGAACTATGGTGTCGTAGGTTTTGAACTAGGGTGTCATAATACTGTTTTGGCTATTTTGATTAATGTTACAGAATCCGCGATAATTTCATTATACTCTAGGAGTCATAAAACAAGCCACGGTTTTCATGTATTAGAGGTAGAGGAGATAAAAACTTATTTTTCAAAATTTCTACATGGGTATCGTTGGTTTTGAACTAAGGTATCATAGGTTTTGAACTAGAATGTCAAAATATTATTTTGGCCATTTTGATTAATGTTACAGCATCCATTGCAATTTTATGATACCCTGGGAGTCATAAAACAAGCCACGGTTGCCATGTATTAGAGGTAGAGGGGTTAAAAACTTATTTTTCGTAATTTCTGTATGGATGTTGAAGGTTTAGAATTAGGGTGTCATAGATTTTAAACTAGGGTCTTGTAATACTGTATTGGCCATTTTGATTAATATTATAACATCCGTGATAATTTTATGACACCCTGGGAGTCATAAAACAAGCCACGGTTAACATGTATTAGAGGTAAAGGGTTAAAAACTTATTTTTCTTAATTTCTGCATGGGTGTCGTAGGTTTTGAAAAAGGATGTCATAGGTTTAGAACTAAAATATTGTAATACTATTTTGGCCATTTTGATTAATGCTATAGCATCCGTGGCAATTTTATGATATCCGAGGAGTCAAAAAACAAGCCATGTTCGTCATGTATTAGAGGTAAAGGGTTAGAAACTTATTTTTCACAATTTTTATATGGATGTCATAGATTTTGAACTATGGAGTCGTTGGTTTTGAACTAGGGTGTCATAATACTATTTTGGCCATTTTGATTAATGTTACAAAATCCGTGATAATTTTATGACATCCTGGGAGTCATAAAACAAGCCACGGTTGCCATGTATTAGAGGTAGAGGGGTTAAAAACTTATTTTTCATAAATTCTACATGGGTGTCGTAGATTTTGAACTAGGATATCATAGGTTTTGAACCAGGGTGTTGTAATACTATTTTGGCCATTTTGATTAATGTTACAGAATCCATGCCAATTTTATGACACCCTGGGAGTCATAAAACAAGCCACGGTTGCCAAGTATTAGAGGTAGAGGGGTTAAAAACTTATTTTTCATAATTTCTGGATGGGTGTCGTAGGTTCTGAACTAGGATGTCGTAGGTTTTGAACTAGGATGTTGTAATACTATTTTGACCATTTTGGTTAATGATACAGCATCCGTGATAAGTTTATGACACCCTGGGAGTCATAAAACAAGCCACGGTTGCCATGTATTAGAGGTAGAGGGGTTAAAAACTTATTTTTCATAATTTCTCCATGGGTGTCATAGGTTTTGAACTAGGATGTCGTAGGTTTTGAACTAAGATATTGTAATACTATTTTGGCCATTTTGATTAATGTTAAAGAATCCGTGGCAATTTTATGACACCTTGCGAGTCATAAGACAAGCCATGGTTGCCATGTATTAGAGGTAGAGGGTTTAAAAACTTATTTTTCATAATTTCTATATGAATGTCGTAGGTTTTGAACTAGGGTATCATAGGTTTTGAAATAGGATATCGTAATATTATTTTGGCCTTTTTGATAAATGTTATAGCATCCGTGACAATTTTATGACACCTTGGGAGTCATAAAATATCCACGGTTGCCATGTATTAGAGGTAGGGGGTTCATAATTTATGCCTTGGTGTCGTAGGTTTTGAACTAGGGTATCGTAGGTATTGAACTAAGGTGTCGAAATACTGTTTTGGCCATTTTGATTAACATTAGAGAATCCGTGATAATTTTATGATACCCTGTGAGTCATAAAATAAGCCACGATAGTCATATATTAGAGGTAGAGGGGTTAAAATCTTAATTTTTATAATTTCTGCATGGGTGTCGTAGGTTTAGAACTTGGATATAGTAATACTATTTTGGCCATTTTGATTAATATTACAACATCCATGGTAATTTTATGATACCCTGGGAGTCAAAAAACAAGCCACGGTTGCCATGTATTTGAGGTAGAAGGGTTGAAAACTTATTTTTCATAATTTCTGCATGGATGTCATAGGTTTTGAACTAGTGTGTCGTAGGTTTTGAACTAGGGTGTCGCAATACCATTTTGGCCATTTTGATTAATGTTACAGTATCCATGGCAATCTTATGATACCCTGGGAATCATAAAACAAGCCACGGTACCCATGTATTAGAGGTAGAAGGGTTAAAAACTTATTTTTCATAATTTCTGCATGGATGTCCTATGTTTCGAACTAAGGTGTCATAGATTTTGTACTAGGGTGTCATAATTCTGTGTTGGCCATTTTGATTAATGTTACAGCATCCATGGCATTCTTATGATACCCTTGGAGTCATAAAACAAGCCATGGTTGCCATGTATTAGGGGTAGAAGGGTTAAAAACTTATTTTTCATAAATTATGCAGGGGTGTCGTAGGTTTTGAACTAAGGTGTCGTAGTACTATTTTAGCCATTTTCATTAATGTTACAGCATCCGTGGCAATTTTATGACACCCTGAGAGTCATAAAACAAGCCACGGTTGCCATGTATTTGAGGTAGAGGGGTTAAAAACTTATTTTTCATAATTTCTGCTTGGGTGTCGTAGGTTTTGATCTAGGGTATCGTAAGTTTTGAATTAGGATGTGGTAATACAGTTTAGGCCATTTTGATTAATGTTACAGCATCCGAGGCAATTTTATGACACCCTTGGAGGCATAAAACAATCCACGGTTGCCATGTATTAGAGGTAGAGGGGTTAAAAACTTATTTTTCATAATTTCTGTGTGGGTGTCGTAGGTTTTGAACTAGGGTGTCGTAAGTTTTGAACTAGGGTATCGTAATACTATTTTGCCAATTTTGATTAATGTTACAACATCCGTGATAATTTTATGACACCCTGGGAGTCATAAAACAAGCCACGGATGTCATGTTGTTAGAGGTAGAGGGGTTAAAAACTTATTTTTCATAATTTCTGCATGGGTGTCGTTGGTTTTGAACTAGAGTATCGTAGGCTTTGAACTAGGATGTCGTAATACTATTTTCATCATTTTGATTAATGTTACAGCATCCGTGGCAATTTAATGACATCTTGGGAGTCATAAAACAAGCCATGTTTGCCATGTATTAGAAGTAGAAGGGTTAAAAACTTATTTTTCATAATTTCTGTATGGATGTCGTAGGTTTTGGACTAGGATGTTATAGGTTTTGAACTAGGGTTTCTGGTACTATTTTGGTCATTTCAATTAATGTTACAGCATCCGTGATAATTTTATGATACCCTTGTTGGGAATTGTGTCCCAAAGCCAATCGCCTGGGTTATATGCGGTTGAGCTCAGTATTATACTTTTTCTTTGAATTAATAAAATATATTTTTAGGAGCTCATCACATTAAATTTTCCTGAAATGAACTCTTTCCATGTGATGAAGTCCTTAGGACTACACTGACTTCGATACAGAAGGATGTATCGAGTGGTCCTTAAACCCTGTTCACAACCAAAGGATATATTGTACTGGACAGCAATATATCAAGTATAGGTTGTTGCAGTTCACATCGTTTAGTTGTCCTCTTAACCAAATGAGTGTGGTGACACTGATGTGATCTACAAGTGGGATATGTGATATCTTATTGAACGTGACTCCGTGCAGCCCCTTTCTGCCAAAGGGATACTCACGATTGGATATGGGTATATGTGTCCCTCTGACCTGAGGTCATCATGGTAGCTTGCAAGCAACTCCCTGTGCTTTGGTGCCGGACTACCCAGATTTTTAATCCGGTGACGAAAGGTTTCTCGATACAAGCAAGTACTTATGGAGCAATGATGGACCAAGATGGAATTGACCTGTCCAAACAGTTTGGATTGAATGTCTCGCAGTATCTCAATTTAGCAAATCCTCGGCCGGGGTAGCCCTAGTGAAGAGTCACTGGGCTTGCAAGGTTGAGACACGTAGTCGACTGACTCAGTCTGAGTTGGAAGCCCAATATCAGTCGTCCTGAGCATTAGGGGTCAAAGGGATGAATTATACAGTAACCATATGCCAGAGGTTCGATAGTTTGCTTACACATCTTCGACCTATCCGGACATCGGGACCCATTGCTAGATGGTTTCCTGTGCTGGTACTAGAATTGTTCCAGTGTTACCGTTTAGGTTCGAACCTATGAGGTCACATGCCACAGAGGATTACTCTCTGATCCGGATACCGATTACGATTGGGAATCATCTCAGTTTCATGGTCATGGTATTTTTTGAGCACTCTTTTTCCCATCTTGCCCTTGTCTGTGTCAACCGAAAATTGTTCCGGGCTGACCAGGACTGCACCAGGATTTTTCTGAATCAGTTTTGAACTGATTCGGAGTTCGTTTCGGCATCCAATTGGTTGTGAACCAATTGAACCAATTTAATGGGCTCGGACCGGTTCAATTGGATTGAACCACCGTTGGGATTGAACCAAGGTTTTGAACCAGCATTTCCTTTCACCGTATAAACCGGTTTACATGCTGGAAAGAAACCCAAGCATTGTTGAAACCTCCTTTGCTGGAAGCGTCTGAAGAAGGCCGAACGTCCCTCCACCGGTTGAAGACCTTTGGGAGTCTCTTCCTCTCCTCCACCTGTCCCATTTACCTCTTGTTTATTGCTGGTTAAAGGGTGTAATGTAGCCCAGCCCCTTCCTCTCCCTGCTGTCATATAAATACCTCTGCCAGCGCCCCTGTTTTAGCAGAAGAAATACACCGTGTGAAGAGCTAAAAAATAGTAGTCCCCATTGGGTGTTTGAGAGGCTGAGAGCTTGGTCTTTTTCCTTTCATTGAAGCTGGGTTTTGGAGTGTGTAAGGGAGAGTTAAAAGGCCCCATTTCCTTGTTTATTTAAGTGCTCAAACCTGGGACTGCAGCAAGGCCAGTTGCTGCCGTTCACTGTGGCCGAATCATCTTCCAGCGGCTAGCACCATGCGTGGAGTGGGATCCGAGGGCCCCCGGCATGTCTCCCCTTTAGAGGGAGTACTCTTCTACTCCTAGGAGCAAGCTACTCGAGCCGGGTTCGCCGCTGCAGCTCCAAACGCGAAGCAAAAGGCTGCTATTCAGTTTTGCAGCGAATTTCTGTAGCAGATTTTTGGCAATTTTCTACACCCGTTTTAGCTTGTTTTGATTGCAGTATTTTGTTGGAGATTGTAGTAGACTTCTCCACCTTGCCGCTACTGAAATTTGGAAACAAAAGGAGGTCCGGAAGCCACCGTTTGATCGCTGTTTTGAAAGCGAAAAACAGAGCATCTCAATGGTCCAGGAGGAAGAAGACTGGAATAAGTTTATCCCACTTATTCCATCCTATTCCAGGTTTATTCCAAAGTTATTCCAGGAAGAATAAATGTATGGAAAATTATTTTTTAATCATTCATAAATAGATTTATTTGTTTAATTTTTTTTTGCAAATATTTTATATCTTGATACATGCCTACATGCAGCATGAATAGATTAGGTTCTGGGCGGAGCAGTTTTCCGCTGCGAGAATTTTTAAAAAAGTTTTAAAATCAATTCTGCTTCCGTACCTGTTTGCATGCCTAGTGTAGGATCATGTCAAACCACCTGCACCTTTTTTTCTTTCAGTGGTATCAGAGCAAGGTTGCATGTGTAATCAATTCCTGTATGCATGTTTATAGATTAAAAATTGTTTAGTCTAAATATGTATCCTGATTTCTTTTTGGAACCTAGTTGAGACCTTCACCATGACCGTGTGTCTTTGACATGATGTGGATCGTTTGTGTTGGCCTCTTCAGAATGATCCTTAAAGAATATTAAAATTAAAAAAGTTTTAATTTGTTGATACATGTTTTAGGGCATGTTTTATATTGGATATAAAATATTTATAAAATTTTGAATCTTGATGCATGATTAGTTATGTAAAATTGTTTTACATAGTGACTGAATTAAAAATTATTTTAATTAAGTGTTTGGCTTATTAAAAATTTTTAGGTTTATGAAATCTAATAGAATTTGCATAAGCCATTTTGGGTTTAATTGGGTTAGCTGACTAGTTGGGTCCTTTACTGGGTTAGACCTAAGTTTAGTTGAATCGGATAACAAGAAGATTAAACAAAAGTTGTTTAAGGCCCTTCTTTAGAATTATCTAATAGTTAGATTAGTTGATCCGTTCATCTAAAATGGATCCAATTAGTGGCTCCGTGGATGCCCGAGTCTTTAGGCTAGTCTGATCGAGTCTGGTAAACCGATCGGTGTCGAGGTAGGTTTGGCATTGTGATCATGGTTGTATGAGGCTACCCCTTTCCTGGCCAACTTGGTTGGTGTCTAGGAAAGATGGTTAATGGCGGATACTCACCCATGATCTCACCTACCTGGCTAGTCGAGTCGACCAGAACTGATTGGAAAAGCTCAATGACTCGAGTTAACCCATGTCACCCAGGTTGATCGGTCTGACTGATCTATAGGTGCCCGTGGATCAATTGTTGATTTATTTCAACCCTCCTGAAATTTGATTGATTCAGTGGGAGGATGATCCATGTCCTTTTCTTTTTCTTCTGTCATAACTAAAATTCATCTAAAATTATTAGGTCCTTAAAAAGACTAAGTCAAAGAGTTGACAGTGTCTTAGCCTCCCATTAAGTTGGATAGAAATGTGTCCACTAGCTTGGTGTGCATCGGCAGTTCCAAAGAACGGGTGTACATCCAGCGACTGGAATTTCTATCTAATCGATGATGGTTCAGTGCAACCTCCTTAACGGGACCAGGTGGGCTGGCCAAAGTCGAGCTTGGCTTTTAGTTAGCTGGAAGCATTGGATTTGTCATTTTAATGGTTGGACCTAACCAGAGACCCGCAATAGGAGGCCCCTAGGCCGATTAGGGTGTTCTCTGGGGCAAAATTAAATACTGAAAATTGTTTAGAGAAGCAATTAGTTTATGAACCTACCTTTATGCTCGTATGGGTGAGCCGGCCAAAGTCGGGCTCATGCGAGGCCTATTGGATTTCAGTACCTACTTGAAAAAGTATTTTCACGGATTGGAGTTAGAGGCTACCAATCTGAAAAATTAGTGGGAGAAACCTTTAGACTAAAGTCCAAGTCTTTTGGTTAAATTATTAATTCATACACTAATTTGGTCTTTTTTCTTTTCAGATGTCTTCAAATTTATCGCTCCGGTAACTTCTCGATAACGAGAAGTTAAAGGGTCATAACTTCGATAGTTGGTATCGAAGATTGAGAATCATTTTAGAGCATGAACGGATCCTATAGGTGATAAACGGATCCGGCACCTGAAATCCCTCCCGCTAATGAACGGAGTGCGGTCAGAGATGCTTATCTGAAGTGGGTCTCTGATCGCACTACTATCTGATGCATTATGTTAGCGGTGATGAATGACGAGTTCAGTCGCAAATTCGAGGAGGCCCAACCTGATGAAATCCTTCAAAAGTTGAAGAAATCCTTCGGCACCCCGGATGATGTAGAACAGTACAAAGTGTCTTGTGCCATCTACAATTCCAAGATGCCGAATGGCGGTTCAGTCACTGATCATGTATTATACATGATCGAGCTGATTGAAAAGCTGGGCAAACTCGGATGCCCCTTGCACGAGCAGCTCGGCAAGGATGCGATCCTGAATTCTCTTCCCTCCTCCTATCTTGATTTTCTCGATTATTATAGAATGAATAAGCCTGTAGTCAACTACCATGGTCTTTTGGGGTTGCTGCAGACTTTCGAGAAAGACCACCAACTGAATAAGGGGGTGGTAAATTTAGTGGGAGGTAGCAGAGGTCATCGTCCCTTTAAGAAAGGGAAGAAGAAAATGAATAAGAAGGGAAAGAAGGTGCAGAATGCTCCTGGCCCTAGTCAGACCAAGAAGTATAAGGCTGATCAGTCTTTTGCAGAGTGTTTCTACTACAAGAAGAAGGGACACTGGAAGAGGAACTGTCCTCTTTTCATTGCATCCCTTGATCCGAACAGGCCGAGGAAGCAGAAGTCTGCTGAACAAGGTATTTATATGATAAAACCTTGTAATTACTCAATTGTTGATACTGCTAACTGGGTATTGGATGCTGGTAGTCCAATTCACGTTTGTAATTCATTACAGGGACTTCAAGTTAGCAGAAGATTTGAAGATGGAGAACAGTTTCTGAGCGTCGAGAATGAAAATCGTGTTCCAGTACTGGCGGTCGGAGTCTTGCATCTTGTCTTTGAGTCTTGTACTGTCGAACTAGTCGACTATCATATTGTCCTAGTTTCATTATGAGCATAATCTCTGTAGGCCTTTTGGCCAATTGTGGTTTTAAACTATCAATAAAAGGAGATTTTTTCAATGTTATTTTGAATAACTCTGTTATAATGAAAGCTAGATTAAATAATGGCATATACGTACTATCAAGGCCTGTTAGTGTAATGTACACTTCTAGCAAACGCCCAAGGTTAGATAATGTCAACGATTTGTATCTTTGGCACTGTAGGCTCGATCTTATTAACCAAAATAGGATAAACAAGATGCGAGAAGATGGACTCCTCGAGGTCAGTGATTCTGAATCACTACCCACTTGTGAATCCTGTTTACTTGGTAAAATGACCAAGTCACCTTTTACTAGAAAAGGTGAACGAGCTACAGAACTTCCAAGTCTAATACATACTGATGTATGTGGACCGATGACAGTTAGTGCCAAAGGAGGATACAAATATTTCATTACTTTTACAGATGACTTTTCAAGGTTCGGTTATGTCTTTTTAATGAGACATAAGTCTGAGTCGTTTGAAATGTTCAAACAATACCGTAATGAAGTAGAAAAGCAAACTGGAAAAAGTATTAAAACCCTTCGATCTGATCGAGGTGGTGAATACTTATCTGGTGAATTTTTGACATATCTTGAGGAGAATGGAATTCTCTCTCAGTGTACTCCTCCAGGAACACCACAGTTGAATGGTGTGTCCGAAAGGAGGAATCGAACCTTGTTGGACATGGTTCGATCCATGATGGGCTTTGCATCTCTGCCACTATCCTTTTAGGGATATGCGCTTCAAACAGCCTGTTACTTGTTAAATGATGTTCGAAGTAAGTCTGTTATCTCCACTCCGTATGAGATGTGGACTGGACGTAAACCCTCAATCTCACACCTTCGGGTCTGGGGTTGTCTGGCTTACGTAAAGCATTTAGACTCAGACAAACTTGGTCCAAGGTCTGATCGGTGTTTATTCATTGGTAATCCTAAGGAAACCAAAGGGTATTTCTTCAACTTGGAGAATGAACAAAAGGTGTTCGTTCATCTTAGAGCTATCTTTTTGGAAAAGGAGTTCCTTGGAGAAGGAACTATAGCTTCTAAGATTGAACTTGATAAAGTTCAGCCAATAGAAGAACCTGCACACTCTAAGGACATCGTAGAACCGGCTGTGATTGAATCAAACCCATAACCCATTAGGAGATCCCGTAGAATACCGCGTCAGTCGGACAGATACTACGATTTCTTGGTCCGGGACGGCGATCCCATTGAGCTCGATGAGAACAATGAGGATCCGATCACCTATATGGATGCTCTTTAGAGATCTGACTCCGAGGCATGGCTTGGAGCCATGCGATCCAAAATGGAGTCCATGGAAATCAACAATGTATGGACATTGGTTGATCCGCCTGAAGGGATAAAACCCATCGGGTGTAAATGGATCTTCAAGAGGAAAAGGGGCATAGATGGGAAGGTAGAGACCTATAAAGCCCATCTGGTTGCCAAGGGGTATCGTCAGTGATATGGTATCGATTATGACGAGACTTTCTCCCCTGTGGCAATACTCAAGTCCATTCGGGTCATGCTTGCTTTGGCAGCATATTTTGATTACGAGATCTGGCAGATGGATGTCCGAACCGCTTTCCTAAATGGGGAGCTGGAAGAGGAGGTGTATATGATACAGCCTGAAGGGTTTACATCCACAGATAAATCAAAAGTATGCAAGTTGCAGAGGTCCATCTATGGACTCAAGCAAGCATCTCGAAGTTGGAACTTACGATTTGATAGGTGTATCAAATCGCGGCTTCGTTAGGAATGGAGAAGAACCGTGCATCTATTTCTGGGTTAATGGTTCTGTGTGATTGTATTCCTAGTACTGTATGTTGACAACATTCTCTTAATCGGGAATGATATCGCAGCATTACAAGAATAAAGGTCCGGTTATCATCTCAGTTCTCCATGAAGGACTTGGGTGAAGCTTCTTACATACTAGGTATGAAGATCTATAGAGATAGATCTAAGAAGCTTTGGGATTGTCCCAGTCATGTACATTGACACCGTGCTGAAAGGGTTCAGCATGGAAAATTCCAAGAAAGGCTATCTCCCGATAGGTTCTGGAATTACTTTTTCAAAATTTCTGCTGGGTGTCATAGGTTTAGAACTTAGATGTCGTAATACTATTTTGGCTATTTTGATTAATTATAGCATCCGTGGCAATTTATGATACCCTGGGAGTCATAAAACAAGCCACAGTTGCAGTATTAGAGGTAGAAGGGTTAAAAACTTATTTTTCATAATTTATGTAGGGGGTCGAGGTTTGAACTAGGTGTCGTAGGTTTTGAACAAGGATGTCATAATACTATTTAATATTTTTACAGTTACAGCATCCATGGCAATCCTGATACCCTGGGAGTCTAAAACAAGCCACGGTTGCAATGTTAGATGTAGAAGGGTTAAAATTTATTTTTCATAATTCTGCAGGGTGTCATAGGTTTTGAACTAGGATATCGTAATAATATTTTGGCCTTTTTGATTAATATTACACCATCCATGGCAATCTTATGATATCCTGAGAGTCATAAAACAAGCCACGGTTGCGATGTATTAGAGGTAGAAGGGTTAAAAACTTATTTTTCATAATTTCTGCAGGGGTGTCGTATGTTTTGAACTAGGATGTTGTAATACTGTTTTGGTCATTTTGATTAATGTTACAGTACCCGTGATAATTTGATGACACCCTGGGAGTCATAAAACAAGCCACGGTTGCCATGTATTAGAGGTAGAGGGGTTAAAAACTTATTTTTTATAATTTTTGCATGGGTGTCGTTGGTTTTGAACTAGGATGTCGTAGGTTTAGAACTAGGATGTCATAATACTGTTTTCACCATTTTGATTAATGTTACAGCATCCGTGGCAATTTTATGACACCGTGGGAGTCATAAAACAAGCCACGGTTTTCATGTATTAGAGGTAGAAGGGTTAAAAACTTATTTTTCATAATTTCTGCTGGGGTGTCGTATGTTTTGAACTAGGATATCATAGGTTTTGAATGAGGATGTCGTAATACTGTTTTGGATATTTTGATTAATGTTACAGCATCTGTGGCAATTTTATGACACCCTAAGAGTCATAAAACAAGCCACGGTTGCCATGTATTAGAGGTAGAGAGGTTAAAAACTTATTTTTCATAATTTCTGCACGGGTGTCGTAGGTTTTGAACTAGGATATCGTAGGTTTTGAACTAGGATGTCATAATATATTTTAGGCCATTTTGATTAATGTTACAGCATCCGTGGCAATTTTATGATACCCTTGGAGTAATAAAACAATCCATGGTTGCCATGTATTAGAGTTAGAGGGGTTAAAAACTTATTTTTCATAATTTCTGTGTGGGTGTCATAGGTTTTGAACTAGGATGTCGTACGTTTTGAGCTAGGGTGTCGTAATACTATTTTGGCCATTTTGATTAATGTTACAGTATCTGTGATAATTTTATGATACCCTGGGAGTCATAAAACAAGCCACGTTTGCCATGTATTGAGGTAAAGGGGTTAAAAACTTATTTTTCTTAATTTCTGCATGGGTGTCGTAGGTTTTGAACTAGTGTGTTGTAATACTATTTTGGCCATTTTGATTAATGTTACAATATCTGTGGCAATTTTTTGATATCCTGGGTGTCATAAAACAAGCCATGGTTGCCATGTATTAGAAGTAGAAGTCTTAAAAACTTATTTTTCATAATTTATGTATGGATGTCGTAGGTTTTGGACTAGGATGTCGTAGGTTTTGAACTAGGATGTCCAGTACTATTTTGGCCATTTTGATTAATGTTACAGCATCCGTGATAATTTTATGACACCTGAGAGTCATAAAATAAGCCACGGTTGCCATGTATTAGAGGTAGAGGGCTTAAAAACTTATTTTTCATAATTTATGCTTGGGTATCGTAGGATTTGTACTAGGGTATTGTAGATTTAGAACTAGGATGTCATAATACTATTTTGGCCATTTTGATTAATGTTACAGCATCCGTGATAATTTTATGACACCCTGAGAGTCATAAAATATGCCATGGTTGCCATGTTTTCGAGGTAGAGGGGTTAAAATTTTATTTTTCATAATTTCTACATGGGTGTCGTAGGGTTTGAACTAAGGTATCATAGGTTTAGAACTAGGATGTCGTCATACTGTTTTGGCCTTTTTGATTAATGTTACAGCATCTATGGCAATTTTATGATACCATGGGAGTCATAAAATAAGCCACGGTTGCCATGTATTAGAGGTAGAGGGGTTAAAAACTTATTTTTCTTAATTTCTATATGGGTGTCATAGGATTTGAACTAGGGTGTCGTAGGTTTTGAACTAGGGAGTCGTAATACTGTTTTAGCCATTTTTATTAATGCTACAGCATCCATGGCAATCTTATGATACCGTGGGAGTCATAAAACAAGCCACGGTTGCCATGTATTGGAGGTAGAGTGGATAAAAGCTTATTTTTCATAATTTCTGCAGGGATGTCGTAGATTTTGATCTAGGGTATCGTAGGTTTTGAACTAGGGTGTCATAATTCTATTTTAGCCATTTTGATTAATGTTACAGCATCCGTGATAATTTTATGACACCCTGCGAGTCATAAAACAAGCCACGGTTGCCATGTATTAGAGGTAGAGTGGTTAAAAACTTATTTTTCATAATTTCTGCACGAGTGTCATAGGTTTTGAACTAGGGTATTGTAGGTTTTGAACTAGGATGTCGTAATACTATTTAGGCCATTTTGATTAATGTTACAGCATCCTTGGCAATTTTATGACACCCTTGGAGTCATAAAACAATCCACGATTGCCATGTATTAGAGGTATAGGTTTTAAAAACCTATTTTTCGTAATTTCTGTATGGGTGTCGTAGGTTTTGAACTAGGGTGTCGTATGTTTTGAACTAGGATATCGTAATACTATTTTAGCCATTTTGATTAATATTATAGCATCCGTGATAATTTTATGACACCCTGGGAGTTATAAAACAAGCCATGGTTGCCATATATTAGAGGTAGAGGGGTTAAAAACTTATTTTTCATAATTTCTACATGGGTGTCGTAGGTTTTGAACTAGTGTATCGTAGATTTTGAACTACGGTGTCGTAATACTATTTTGGCTATTTTGATTAATGTTACAGAATCCGTGGCAATTTTATGATATCCTGGGAGCCATAAAACAAGCCATGGTTGCCATGTATTAGAAGTAGAAGGTTTAAAAACTTATATTTCATAATTTCTGTATGGATGTCGTAGGTTTTGGACCAGGGTATCGTAGGTTTTGAACTATGGTATCTAGTACTGTTTTGGCCATTTTGATTAATGTTACAGCATCCGTGATAATTTTATGATACCCTTGGAGTCATAAAACAATCCACGGTTGCCATGTATTAGAGGTAGAGGGGTTAAAAACTTATTTTTCATAATTTTTGCATGGATGTCGTAGGTTTTGTACTAGGGTGTTGTAGGTTTAGAACTAGGATGTCATAATACTATTTTGGCCATTATGATTAATGTTACAGCATCCGTGGTAATTTTATGACACCTTGGGAGTGATAAAATAAGCCTTGGTTGCCATGTATAAGAGGTGGAGGGGTTAAACACTTATTTATCATAATTTTTGCATGGGTGTCGTAGGTTTAGAACTAGGATGCTGTCATACGGTTTTGGCAATTTTCATTAATGTTACAGCATTCGTGGCAATTTTATGACACCTTGGGAGTCATAAAACAAGCCACGGTTGCCATGTATTAGAGGTAGAGGGGTTAAAAACTTTATTTTTCTTAATTTCTGTATATGGGTGTCGTAGGTTTTGAACTAAGGTGTCTTAGGTTTTGAACTAGGATGTCGTAATACTGTTTTCTCCATTTTTATTAATGTTACAGCATCTGTGATAATTTTATGACACCCTGGGGGTCATAGAACAAGCCACAGTTTCAATGTATTAGAGGTAGAGGGGTTAAAAACTTATTGTTCTTAATTTTTACTTGGGTGTCGTAGGTTTTGAACTAGGGCATCGTAGGTTTTGAACTAGGATGTCCTAATACTGTTTTGGCAATTTTGATTATTGTTACAGCATCCGTGGTAATTTTATGACACCATGGGAGTCATTAAACAAGCCAAGGTTGCCATGTATTGGAGATAGAGGGGTTAAAAACTTATTTTTCATAATTTTGGCTTTGATGTCGTAGGTTTTGAACTAGGGTGATTGTAGGTTTAGAACTAGGATGTCGTAATACTATTTTGGCCATTTTGATTAATGTTACAGCATCCGTGGCAATTTTATGGCACCCTGGGAGTCATAAAACAAGCCACAATTGCCATGTATTACAGGTAGAGGGGTTAAAAACTTATTTTTCAAAATTTCTGCATGTGTGTTGTAGGTTTTGAACTACGGTGTCGTAGGCATTGAACTAGGAAGTCGTAATACTATTTTGGCTATTTTGATTAATTTTACAGCATCCGTGGTAATTTTATGACACCTAAGGTGTCATAAAATAAGTCACGATTGCCATGTACTAGAGGTAGAGGGGTTAAAAACATATTTTTCATAATTTCTGTATGGGTGTTGTAGCTTTTGAACTAGGATGTCGTAGGTTTTGAACTAGGATGTCGTAATACTATTTTGGCCATCTTGATTAATGTTACAACATCCGTGATAATTTTATGACATCCTAGGATTCATAAAAGAAGCCACGGTTGCCATGTATTAGACGTAGACGGGTTAAAAACTTATTTTTCTTAATTTCTGCAAGGGAGTCATAGATTTTGAACTAGGATGTCATAAATTTTTAACTAGAGTATCGTAATACTATTTTGGCCATTTTGATTAATGTTACAGCATCCGTGATAATTTTATTACACCCTGGGAGTCTTAAAACAAGCCACGGTTGCCATGTATTAGAGGTAGAGGGGTTAAAAACATTTTTTTCATAATTTCTGTGTTTTGTTTTTAAAAACTTATTTTTCATAATTTTGGCTTTGATGTCGTAGGTTTTGAACTAGGGTGTTGTAGGTTTAAAACTAGGATGTCGTAATACTATTTTGGCCATTTTGATTAATGTTACAGCATCCGTGGCAATTTTATGGCACCCTGGGAGTCATAAAACAAGCCATAATTGCCATGTATTACAGGTAGAGGGTTTAAAAACTTATTTTTCAAAATTTCTGCATGTTTGTTGTAGGTTTTGAACTACGGTGTCGTAGGCATTGAACTAGGAAGTCGTAATACTATTTTGGCTATTTTGATTAATTTTACAGCATTCGTGATAATTTTATGACACCCAGGGTGTCATAAAACAAGCCACGGTTGCCATGTACTAGAGGTAGAGGGGTTAAAAACATATTTTTCATAATTTCTGTATGGGTGTTGTAGCTTTTGAACTAGGATATCGTAGGTTTTGAACTAGGATGTCGTAATACTATTTTGGCCATCTTGATTAATGTTACAACATCCGTGATAATTTTATGACACCCTAGGATTCATAAAAGAAGCCACGGTTGCCATGTATTAGACGTAGACGGGTTAAAAACTTATTTTTCTTAATTTTTGCAAGGGTGTCATAGATTTTGAACTAGGGTGTCATAGATTTTTAACTAGAGTATCGTAATACTATTTTGGCCATTTTGATTAATGTTACAGCATCCGTGATAATTTTATTACACCCTGGAAGTCATAAAACAAGCCACGGTTGCCATGTATTAGAGGTAGAGGGGTTAAAAATATTTTTTTCATAATTTCTGTATTGGTGTTGTAGGTTTTGAACTAGGGTATCGTAGGTTTTGAACTAGGGTATTGTGATACTATTTTGACCATTTTGATTATTTTTACAGTATCCGTGATAATTTTATGACACCTTGGAAGTCATAAAACAAGCCACGGTTGTCATGTATTAGAGGTAGAGGGGTTAAAAACTTATTTTTCATAATTTCTGCATAGGTGTCGTAGGTTTAGAACTAGGATGTCGTAATACTGTTTTGGCCATTTTGATTAATTTTATAGCATATGTGGCAATTTTATCACATCCTCGGTGTCATAAAACAAGCCACGGTTACCTTGTATTAGCGGTAAAGGGGTTAAAAACTTATTTTTCATAATTTTCGCATGGGTGGCGTAGATTTTGAACTAGGGTGTCATAGGTTTTGTACTAAGATGTTGTAATATTGTTTTGACCATTTTGATTAATGTTATAGCATCCGTAGAAATTTTATGATATCATGGGAGTCATAAAACAAGCCACGGTTGCCAAGTATTAGAGGTAGAGGGGTTAAAAACTTATTTTTCATAATTTCTTCATGGGTGTTGTAGGTTTTGAACTAGGGTGTCGTAGGTTTTGAACTAGGATGTCATAATACTATTTTTGCCATTTTAATTAATGTTACAGCATCCATGGCAATTTTATGACACCCTGGGAGTCATAAAACAAGCCACGGTTGCCATGTATTAGAGGAAGAGGGGTTAAAAACTTATTTTTCATAATTTCTGTATGGATGTTGTAGGTTTTGAACTAGGGTATCGTAATACTATTTTGGCCATCTTGATTAATGTTACCGCATCCGTGACAATTTTATGACACCCTAGGATTCATAAAATAAGCCATGGTTGCCTTGTATTAGAGGTAGAGAGGTTAAAAACTTATTTTTCTTAATTTCTGCATGGGAGTCATAGATTTTGAACTAAGGTGTCATAGGTTTTGAACTAGAGTCTCGTAATACTGTTTTGGCTATTTTGATTAATGTTACAGCATCCATGATAATTTTATGACACCTTGGAAGACATAAAACAAGCCACGGTTGTCATATATTATAGGTAGAGGGGTTAAAAACTTATTTTTCATAATTTCTACATGGATGTCGTAGGTTTTGAACTAGGGTGTCGAAGGTTTTGAACTAAGATATCATAATACTATTTTAGCCATTTTGATTAATGCAATAGCATCCGTGGCAATTTTATGACACCTTGGGGGTCATAAAACAAGCCACGGTTGCCATGTATTAGATGTAGAGGGGTTAAAATCTAATTTTTCTGAATTTCTGCATGGGAGTCGTAGGTTTTGAACTAGGGTGTTGTAGGTTTTGAACTAGAGTATCGTAATACTGTTTTGGCCATTTTGATAAATTTTTCAGCATCCATGATAATTTTATGATATTCTGGGAGTCATAAAACAAGCCACGGTTGCCATGTATTAGAAGTAGATGGTTTAAAAACTTATTTTTCATAATTTTGGCTTAGATGTCGTAGGTTTTGAACTAGGGTGTCGTAGATTTTGAACTAGGATATCGTAATACTATTTTGGCCATTTTGATTAATGCTACAGCATTCGTGGCAATTTTATGGCACCCTGGAAGTCATAAAACAAGCCACAGTTGCCATATATTACAGGTAGAGGGGTTAAAAACTTATTTTTCAAAATATCTGCATGTGTGTCGTAGGTTTTTAACTACGGTATCGCAGGCATTGAATTAGGAAGTCGCAATACTACTTTGGCTATTTTGATTAATGTTACAGCATCCGTGGCAATTTTATGACACCCTGGGAGACATTAAACAAGCCACGGTTGCCATGTATCAGAGGTAGAGGGGTTAAAAACTTATTTTTCATAATTTATGTATTGATGTTTTTGGTTTTGAACTAGGGTATCGTAATACTATTTTGACCATCTTGATTAATGTAACAACATCCGTGACAATTTTATGACACCGTGGGATTCATAAAATAAGCCAGGTTGCCATGTATTAGAGGTAGAGGGGTTAAAAACTTAATTTTCTTAATTTCTACATTGGAGTCGTAGATTTTGAACTAGGATGTCATAGGTTTTGAACTAGAGTATCGTAATATTGTTTTGGCTATTTTAATTAATGTTACAGCATCCATGATAATTTTATGACACCTAAGGAGTCATAAAACAAGCCATGATTGTCATGTATTATAGGTAGAGGGGTTAAAAACTTATTTTTCATAAATTCTACATGGGTGTCGTAGGTTTTGAACTAGGGTGTCGTAGGTTTTGAACTAGGATGTCATAATACTATTTTAGCCATTTTGATTAATGCAACAGCATCCGTGGCAATTTTATGACACCCTGGGGGTCATAAAACAAGCCACGGTTTTCATGTATTAGATGTAGAGGGGTTAAAATCTTATTTTTCTTAATTTCTGCATGGGAGTCGTAGGTTTTGAACTAGGGTGTTGTAGGTTTTGAACTAGAGTATCGTAACACTATTTTGGCCATTTTGATAAATTTTACAGCATCCATGATAATTTTATGATACCTTGGGAGTCATAAAACAAGCCACGGTTGTCATGTATTAGAGGTAGAGGGGTTAAAAACTTATTTTTCATAATTTCTGCATGGGTGTCCTAGGTTTAGAACTAAGATGTCGTAATACTATTTTGGCCATTTTGGTTAATTTTATAGCTTCCGTGGCAATTTTATCACATCCTGGGAGTCATAAAACAAGCCATAATTGCCATGTATTTGAGGTAATGGTGTTAAAAACTTATTTTTCATAATTTTCGCATGGGTGTTGTAGGTTTTGAACTAGGATGTTGTAATATTGTTTTGGCCATTTTGATTAATGTTACAGCATCCGTGGTAATTTTATGATACCTGGGGAGTCATAAAACGAGCCACGGTTGCCAAGTATTTGAGGTAGAGGGGTTAAAAACTTATTTTTCATAATTTCTACATGGGGGTTCTAGGTTTTGAAATATGGTGTCGTAGGTTTTGAACTAGGATGCCATAATACTATTTTGGCCATTTTGATTAATGTTACAGTATCCGTGGCAATTTTATGACATCCTGAGAGTCATAAAACAAGCCACGGTTGCCATGTATTAGAGGTAGAGGTTTTAAGAACTTATTTTTGGTAATTTCTGTTTGGATGTCGTAGGTTTTGAACTAGGGTGTCATAGATTTTGAACTAGGATGTCGTAATACTGTTTTGGCTATCTTGATTAATGTAACAACATCCGTGATAATTTTATGACTCGCTGGGATTCATAAAACAAGCCACGGTTGCCATGTATTAGAGGTACAGGGGTTAAAAAATTATTTTTCTTAATTTCTGCATGGGAGTCGTAGGTTTTGAACTAGGGTATCGTAGGTTTTGAACTTGAGTATCGTAATACTGATTTGGCTATTTTGATTAATGTTAAAGCATCCGTGATAATTTTATGACACCTTGGGAGTCATAAAACAAGCCACGATTGTCATGTATTAGAGGTAGAGGGGTTAAGAACTTATTTTTCATAATTTCTGCATGGATGTGGTAGGTTTAGAACTAGGATGTCATAATACTATTTTGGCCATTTTGATTAATTTTATAGCATCCGTGGCAATTTTATGACATCCTGGGAGTCATAAAACAAGTCACGATTCCCATGTATTAGATGTACAGGGGTTAAAAACTTATTTTTCATAATTTTTGCATGGATATCGTAGGTTTTAAACTAAGGTGTCGAATGTTTTGTACTAGGGCATCGTAATCCTATTTGGGCCATTTTGATTAATGTTACAGCATCTGTGGCAATTTTATGATACCTTGGGCATCATAAAACAGGCCACGGTTGCCATGTATTAGAGGTAGTGAGGTTAAAAACTTATTTTTAATAATTTCCATATGGATATCGTAGGTTTTAAACAAGGATGTCATAGGTTTTGAACTAGGGTATCGTAATATTATTTTGGCAATTTTGATTAATGTTACATCATCCGTGATAATTTTATGACACCATGGGAGTCATAAAATAGCCACAATTGACATGTATTAGAGGAAGAAGGATTAAAAACTTCCTTTTCATAGTTTCTTCATGGGTGTCATAGATTTTGAACTAGGATATCGTAATATTATTTTGGCCATTTTGATTAATGTTACAGCATTCTTAATAATTTTATGTCTTCATGGGAGTCATAAAACAACCATGGTTGACATGTAATAGAGGTAGAGGGGTTAAAAACTTATTTTTTATAATTTCTTCATGGGTGTCGTAGGTTTTGAACTAGGATATCGTTGGTTTTTATCTAGGGTGTCGTAATACTGTTTTGGCTATTTTGATTAACATTACAGAATCCTTGATAATTTTTTGACACCTTGGGAGTCATAAAACAAGCCACGGTAGTCATGTATTAGAGGTAGATGGGATAAAAACTTATTTTTCATAATTTCTGCATGGGTGTCGTAGGTTTAGAACTAGGATGTCGTAATATTATTTTGGCCATTTTGATTAATGTTACAGCATCCGTGACAATTTTATGATACTCTGGGAGTCGTAAAACAAGCCACGGTTTCCATGTATTAGAGGTAGAAGGGTTAAAAATTTATTTTTCTTAATTTCTGCAGGGGTGTCATAGATTTTGAACTAGGAAGTCATAGGTTTTGAACTAGGTTGTCGTAATACTGTTTTGGCCATTTTGATTAATATTACAACATCCTTGGCAATCTTATAATACCTTGGGAGTCATAAAACAAGCCACGGTTGCCATGTATTAGAGGTAGAGGGGTTAAAACTTATTTTTCATAATTTCTGCAAGGGTGTCGTAGATTTTGAACTAGGGTGTCGTAGATTTTGAACTATGATGTCGTAACACTATTTTGGCAATTTTGAATAATTTTATAGCATCTGTGGTAATTTTATGATATCTTGGGAATCATAAAACAAACCAAGGTTGCCATGTATTAGAGGTAAAGGGGTTAAAAACTTATTTTTCATAATTTCTGCATAGGTGTCGTAGGTTTAGAACTAGGATGTTGTAGATTTTGTACTAGGGTGTCGTAATACTATTTTTGCCATTTTGATTAATGTTACAGCATCCGTGGCAATTTTATGATACCCTGGGAGTCATAAGACAAGCCACGGTTGCCATGTATTAGAGGTAAAGGGGTTAAAAACTTATTTTTCATAATTTTTACATGGGTGTCGTAGGTTTTGAACTAGGATGTCGTAGGTTTTGAACTAGGATGTCATAATACTGTTTTAGCAATTTTGATTAATGTAACAGCATCTGTGGCAATTTTATGATACCATGGGGGTCATAAAACAAGCCATGGTTGCCATGTATTAGATGTAGAGGGGTTAAAATCTTATTTTTCTTAATTTCTGCATGGGAGTCATAGGTTTTGAACTAGGGTGTTGTACATTTTGAACTAGAGTATCGTAATATTGTTTCGGCCATTTTGATAAATTTTACAGCATCCATGATAATTTTATGATACCTAGGGAGTCATAAAACAAGCCACGGTTGTCATGTATTAGAGGTAGAGGCATGACTAGAGGTAGAGGGGTTAAAAACTTATTTTTCATAATTTCTGCATGGGTGTCGTAGGTTTAGAACTAAGATGTCGTAATACTATTTTGGCTATTTTGGTTAATTTTATAGCATCCGTGGCAATTTTATCATATCCTGGGAGTCATAAAACAAGCCACGGTTGCCATGTATTAGAGGTAATGGTGTTAAAAACTTATTTTTCATAATTTTTGCATAAGTGTCATAAGTTTTGAACTAGGATGTCGTAATATTGTTTTGGCCATTTTGATTTATGTTACAGCATCCGTGGTAATTTTATGATACCCTGGGAGTCATAAAACAAGCCACGATTGCCAAGTATTAGAGGTAGAGGGGTTAAAAACTTATTTTTCATAACTTATAAATGGTTGTTGTAGGTTTTGAACTAGGATATCGTAGGTTTTGAACTAGGATGCCATAATACTTTTTGGCCATTTTGATTAATGTTACAACATCTGTGGCAATTTTATGACATCCTGAGAGTCATAAAACAAGCCACGGTTGCCATGTTTTAGAGGTAGAGGGTTTAAAAACTTATTTTCGGTAATTTCTGTATGGATGTCGTAGGTTTTGAACTAGGATGTCATAGGTTATGAACTAGGATGTCGTAAAAATGTTTTGGCTATTTTGATTAATGTAACAACATCCGTGACAATTTTATGACATGCTGGGAGTCATAAAACAAGCCACGGTTGCCATGTATTAGAGGTAGAGGGGTTAAAAAATTATTTTTCTTAATTTCTGCAAGGGAGTCGAAGGTTTTGAACTAGGATATCATAGGTTTTGAACTTAAGTATCGTAATACTGATTTGACTATTTTGATTAATGTTAAAGCATTCGTGATAATGTTATGATACCTTTGGAGTCATAAAACAAGCCACGGTTGTCCTGTATTAGAGGTAGAGGGTTTAAAAACTTATTTTTTATAATTTCTGCATGGATGTTGTAGGTTTAGAACTAGGATGTCGTAATACTATTTTGGTCATTTGGATTAATTTTATAGCATCCGTGGCAATTTTATGACATCCTGGGAGTCATAAAACAAGTCACGATTCCCATGTATTAGAGATACAGGGGTTAAAAACTTATTTTTCATAATTTCTACATGGGTGTCGTAGGTTTTGAACTAGGGTATCGTAGGTTTTGTACTAGGGCATCGTAATCCTATTTTGGCCATTTTGATTAATGTTACAGCATCCGTGGAAATTTTATGATACCTGGGCATCATAAAACAAGCCACGATTACCACGTATTAGACGTAGTGGGGTTAAAAACTTATTTTTAATAATTTCCATATGTATATCGTAGGTTTTAAACAAGGATGTTTTAGGTTTTGAACTAGAGTATCGTAATATTATTTTGGTAATTTTGATTAATGTTACAGCATCCGTGACAATTTTATGACACCATGGGAGTCATAAAATAGCCACGGTTGACATGTATTAGAGGTAGAGGGATTAAAAACTTATATTTCATAATTTCTTCATGGGTGTCGTGGATTTTGAACTAGGGTGTCGTAATATTATTTTGGCTATTTTGATTAATGTTACATCATTCATGACAATTTTTTGTTCCCATAGGAGTAATAAAACAGCCACGGTTGATATGTATTAGAGGTAGAGGGGTTAAAAACTTATATTTCATAATTTCTTAATGGGTGTCGTAGGTTTTGAACTAGGGTGTTGTAGATTTTTATCTATGGTGTCATAATACTGTTTTGGCCATTTTGATTAACATTACAGAATCTGTGATAATTTTCAGACACCCTGGGGGTCATAAAACAAGCCACGGTAGTCATGTATTAGAGGTAGCGGGGATGAAATCTTATTTTTCATAATTTCTTCATTGATGTCGTAGGTTTAGAGCTAGGATGTCGTAATATTATTTTGGCCATTTTGATTAATGTTACAGCATCCGTGACAATTTTATGATACTCTGGGAGTCATAAAACAAGCCACGGTTGCCATGTATTAGAGGTAGAACGGTTAAAAACTTATTTTTCATAATTTCTACGTGGGTATCGTAGGTTTTGAACTAGGATATCGTTGGTTTGGAACTAGGATATCGTAATACTATTTTGGTCATTTTGATTAATGTTACAGCATCCATGGCAATTTTATGACACCCTGGAATTAATAAAACAAGCCATGATTGACATGTATTAGAGGTAGAGGTATTGAAAACTTATTTTTCATAATTTCTGCATGGGTGTCGTAGGTTTTGAACTAGGATATCGTAGGTTTTGAACTAGAATATTGTAATACTGTTTTTGTCATTTTGGTTAATGTTACGGCATCTGTAATAATTTTATGACACCCTGAGTGTCATAAAACATGCCACGGTTACCATGTATTAGAGGTAGAGATGTTAAAAACTTATTTTTCATAATTTCTACATGGGTGTCGTAGGTTTTGCACTAGGATATCGTAGGTTTTGAACTAGGATATCGTAAAACTATTTTTGCCATTTTGATTAATGTTATAGCATCTGTGGCAATTTTATGACACCCTGTGAGACATAAAACAATCCACGGTTGCCATGTATTTGAGGTAGAGGGGTTAAAAACTTATTTTTCATAATTTCTGTATGGATGTCGAAGGTTTTGAACTTGGATATCGTAGGTTTTGAACTAGGATGTCGTAATACTGTTTTGGCCATTTTGATTAATGTTACGGCTTCTATGATAATTTTATGACATCATGTGAGTCATAAAACAAGCCACGGTTGCCATGTATTAGAGGTAGAGGGGTTAAAAAATTATTTTTCTTAATTTCTATGTGGGTGTCATAGGTTTTGAACTAAGGTATCACATGTTTATAACTAGGATGTCGTAATAATGTTTTGGCCATTTTAATTAATATTACAGAATCCGTGATAATTTTATCACACCCTGCGATTCATAAAACAAGCAACGGTAGTCATGTATTAGAGATAGAGGGGTTAAAAACTTATTTTTTATAATTTCTGCATGGATTTTGTTGGTTTAGAAATAGGATGTCGTAATATTGTTTTGGCCATTTTGATTAATGCTACAGCACCCGTGGAAATTTTATGACACCTTGGGAGTCATAAAACAAGCCATGGTTGTCATGTATTAGAGGTAGAGTGGTCAAAAACTTATTTTTCATAATTTCTATCTGGATGTCGTAAGTTTTGAACTAGGGTATCGTATGTTTTGAACTAGGATATCATAATACTATTTTGACTATTTTGATTATTGTTACGGCAACCGTGATAATTTTTTGACACCTTGTGAGTCATAAAACATGTCGCGTTTTCCATGTATTAGAGGTAGAGGGGTTAAAAAATTATTTTTCTTAATTTCTGCATGGGTGTCGTAGGTTTTGAACTAAGGTGTCACATATTTAGAACTATGATGTTGTAATACTATTTTGGCTATTTTGATTAATGTTACAGCATCCGTGGTGATTTTATGACACCCTGTGAGTCATAAAGCAAGCCACGGTTGCTATGTATTAGAGGTAGAGGGGTTAATAACTTATTTTTCAAAATTTCTGCATGGGTGTCGTATGATTTGGATAAGGTGTCATTGATTTTGAACTAGGATGTCGTAATACTGTTTTGGCCATTTTGATTAATGTTACAGCATTTGTGGCAATTTTGTGACCCCCTAGGAGTCATAAAACAATCCACGGCAATAATGTATTAGAGGTAGAGGGGTTAGAAACTTATTTTTTATAATTTCTGTATTAGTGACGTAGGTTTTGAACTGGGGTGTCGTAGGTTTTGAACTAGAGTGTCGTAATACTATTTTGGCCATTTTGGTTAATGTTACGACATCTGTGATAATTTTATGACACCCTAAGAGTCATAAAATATGCCACGGCTGCCATGTATTAGAGCTAAAGGGGTTAAAAACTTATTTTTCATAATTTCTAAATGGGTGTCGTAGGTTTTGAACTAGGATATCGTAGGTTTTGAACTAGGATATCGTAATACTATTTTTGCCATTTTGATTAATTTTACAGCATCTGTGGCAATTTTATGACATCCTGTGAGTCATAAAACAAGCCAAAATTGCCATGTATTAGAGGTAGAGGGATTAAAAAATTATTTTTCATAATTTCTGTATGGATGTCGTAGGTTTTGAACTATGATATCGTAGGTTTTAAACTAGGATGTCATAATACTATTTTGGCCATTTTGATTAATGTTACAGCATCCATGATAATTTATGGGTAACCCAGGAGTCATAAAACAATCCACGATTGTCATGTATTAGAGGTAGAGGGGTTAAAAACTTATTTTTCATAATTTCTACGTGGGTATCGTAGGTTTTGAACTAGGATATCGTTGGTTTGGAACTAGGATGTCGTAATACTATTTTGGCCATTTTGATTAATGTTACAGCATCCATGGCAATTTTATGACACCCTGGAATTAATAAAACAAGCCATGATTGACATGTATTAGAGGTAGAGGTATTGAAAACTTATTTTTCATAATTTCTGCATGGGTGTCGTAGGTTTTGAACTAGGGTATCGTAGGTTTTGAACTAGGATATTGTAATACTATTTTTGTCATTTTGGTTAATGTTACGGCATATGTAATAATTTTATGACACCCTGAGTGTCATAAAACATGCCACGGTTACCATGTATTAGAGGTAGAGATGTTAAAAATTTATTTTTCATAATTTCTACATGGGTGTCGTAGGTTTTGCACTAGGATATCGTAGGTTTTGAACTAGGATATCGTAAAACTATTTTTGCCATTTTGATTAATGTTATAGCATCTGTGGCAATTTTATGACACCCTGTGAGACATAAAACAATCCACGGTTGCCTTGTATTAGAGGTAGAGTGGTTAAAAATTTATTTTTCATAATTTCTGTATGGATGTCGAAGGTTTTGAACTTGGATATCGTAGGTTTTCAACTAGGATGTCGTAATACTGTTTTGGCCATTTTGATTAATGTTACGGCATCTATGACAATTTTATGACAACATGTGAGTCATAAAACAAGCCACGGTTGCCATGTATTAGAGGTAGAGGGGTTAAAAAATTATTTTTCTTAATTTCTACGTGGGTGTCATAGGTTTTGAACTAAGGTATCACAGGTTTAGAACTAGGATGTCGTAATAATGTTTTGGCCATTTTAATTAATATTACAGAATCCGTGATAATTTTATCACACCCTGCGATTCATAAATCAAGCAACGGTAGTCATGTATTAGAGATAGAGGGGTTAAAAACTTATTTTTTATAATTTCTGCATGGATTTTGTTGGTTTAGAAATAGGATGTCGTAATATTGTTTTGGCCATTTTGATTAATGCTACAGCATCCGTGGCAATTTTATGACACCCTGGGAGTCATAAAACAAGCCACAGTTGCCATGTATTAGAGGTAGAGGTGTTAAAAACTTATTTTTCATAATTTCTGCATGGGTGTCATAGGTTTTGAACTAGGATGTCGTAGATTTTTAACTATAATATCGTAATACTATTTTGGCCATTTTGATTAATGTTATAGCATTCGTGGCAATTTTATGACACCTTGGGAGTCAAAAAACAAGCCACGGTTGCCATGTATTAGAGGTAGAGGGGTTAAAAATTTATTTTTCATAATTTCTATCTGGATGTCGTAGGTTTTAAACTAGGGGGTCATAGGTTTTGAAATAGGATGTTGTATTACTGTTTTGGCCATTTTGATTAATGTTACGGAATCTGTGATAATTTTATGACATCCTGTGAGTCATAAAACAAGACACGGTTGCCATGTATTAGAGGTAGAGTGGTTAGAAAATTATTTTTCTTAATTTCTGCATGGGTGTCATATGTTTAGAACTTGGATATCGTAATACTGTTTTGGCCATTTTGATTAATGTTACGACATCCGTGGTGATTTTATGACACCGTGGGAGTCATAAAACAAGCCATGGTTGCCATGTATTAGAGGTAAAGGGGTTAAAAACTTATTTTTCTTAATTTCTGAATGGGTATCGTAGGTTTTGGACTAAGGTGTCATTGATTTTTAACTAGGATATCGTAATACTATTTTGGCCAATTTGATTAATTTTACAGCATCCGTGGTAATTTAATGACCCCCTAGGAGTCATAAAACAAGCTACGGCTACCATGTATTAGAGGTAGAGGGGTTAAAAACTTATTTTTCATAATTTTTGTATGGGTGTCGTAGGTTTTGAACTAGGATATCGTAGATTTTGAACTAGGATATCGTAATTCTGTTTTAGTCATTTTGGTTAATGTTACGGCATCCGTGTTAATTTTATGACACTTTGAGAGTCATAAAACATGCCACAGTTGCCATGTATAAGAGGTAGAGGTGTTAAAAACCTATTTTTCATAATTTCTACATGGGTGTCGTAGGTTTTGAACTAGGATATCATATGTCTTAAACTAGGATATCATAATACTATTTTTGTGATTTTGATTAGTGTTACATCATCTGTGGTAATTTTATGACACCCTAGGAGTCATAAAATAAGCCATGGTAGTCATGTATTAGAGATAGAGGGGTTAAAAACCTATTTTTCATAATTTCTGCATGGGTTTCGTAGGTTTAGAACTAGGATGTTGTAATATTATTTTGGCTATTTTGATTAATGCTACAGCATCCGTGGTAATTTTATGACACCCTGGGAGTCATAAAACATGCCACAGTTGCCATGTATTAGAGGTAGAGGGGTTAAAAACTTTTTTTTCATAATTTATGCATGGGTGTCCTAGGTTTTGAACTAGGATATCGTATATTTTGAACTAGGATGTCGTAATACTATTTTGGCCATTTTGATTAATGTTACAGCATCCATGGCAATTTTATATCACCCTGGGAGTCATAAAACAAGCCACGGTTGCCATGTATTAGAGGTAGAGGGGTTAAAAACTTATTTTTCATAATTTCTGTATGGATGTCGTAAATTTTGAACTAGGATATCGTAATATTGTTTTGGCCATTTTGATTAATGTTATGGCATCCGTGATAATTTTATGATACCCTGTCAGTCATAAAACAAGCCACGGTTGCCATGTATTAGAGGTAGAGGGGTTAAAAAATTTTTTTCTTAATTTCTGCATGGGTGTCGTTGGTTTTGAACTAAGGTGTCACAGGTTTAGAACTAGGATATCGTAATACTATTTTGGCCATTTTGATTAATGTTACGACATCCGTGGTGATTTTATGATACCCTGGAATTCATAAAATAAGCTACGGTTGCCATGTATTAGAGATGGAGGTGTTAAAAACTTATTTTTCATAATTTCTGCATGGGTGTCGTAAGTTTTGGACTAAAGTGTCATTGATTTTGAATTAGGATGTTGTAATATTATTTTGACCATTTTGATTAATGTTATAGCATCCGTGGCAATTATATGAACCCCTGGGAGTCATAAAATATGCTATGGCTGCCACGTATTAGAGGTAGAGGGGTTAAAAACTTATTTTTCATAATTTCTGAATGGGTGTCATAGGTTTTGAACTAGAATGTCGTAATACTGTTGTAGCCATTTTGGTTTATGTTACGGCATCCGTGATAATTTTATGACACCCTGAAAGTCAAAAAACAAGCCACGGTTGCCATGTATTAGAGGTAGAGGGGTTAAAAACTTATTTTTCAGAATTTCTACATGGGTGTCGTAGGTTTTGAACTAGGATATCATAGGTTTTGAACTATGATATCGTAATTCTATTTTTGCCATTTTGATTAGTGTTACAGCATCTATGGCAATTTTATGATACCATGGAAGCCATAAAACATGCCACGGTTGCCATGTATTAGAGGTAGAGGGGTTAAAAACTTATTTTTCATAATTTCTATATGGATGTCGTAGGTTTTGAACTTAGTTGTCGTAGGTTTTGAACTAGGGTGTCGTAATACTATTTTGGCCATTTTGATTAATGTTACAGCATCCATGGCAATCTTATGATACCTTGGGAGTCATAAAAAAAGCCACGGTTGCCATGTATTAGATGTATAGGGGTTAAAAACTTATTTTTCATAATTTCTGTATAGATGTCATAGGTTTTGAACTAGGATGTCATAATACTATTTTGGCCATTTTGATTAATATTACAACATCCGTGGCAATTTTTTGACACCCAAGGAGTCATAAAATAAGCCACGGTTGCCATATATTAGACGTAGAGAGGTTAAAAACCTATTTTTCATAATTTCTGTATGGATATCGTAGGTTTTGAACTAGGTTATCGCAGGTTTTAAACTTGGTTATCGTAATACTGTTTTGGCCATTTTGATTAATGTTACAGCATCCATGGCAATCTTATGATACCTTGGGTGTCATAAAATAAGCCACGGTTGCCATGTATCAGAGGCAGAGTGGTTAAAAGCTTATTTTTCATAATTTTGCATGGGTGTCATAGGTTTTGAACAAGGGTATAGTAGGTTTTGAACTTGGATGTCGTAATACTGTTTTAGCGATTTTGATTAATGTTACAACATTTGTGTCAATTTTATGATACCTTGAAAGTCGTAAAACAAGCCACGGTCACCATGTATTAGAGGTAGAGGGGTTAAAAACCTATTTTTTATAATTTCTGCATGGGTGTCGTAGGTTTTGGACTAAGGTGTCATTGATTTTGAACTAGGATGTCATAATACTGTTTTGGCCATTTTGATTAATGTTACAGCATCGGTGGCAATTTTATGACCTCTTGGGATTCATAAAACAAGCCACGGCTGCCACGTATTAGAGTTAGAGGGGTTGAAAACTTATTTTTCATAATTTCTGTATGAGTGTCGTAGGTTTTGAACTCGGGTATCGTAGGTTTTGAACTTGGATGTTGTATTACTATTTTTGCCTTTTTGGTTAATGTTACGGCATCCGTGATAATTTTATGACACCCTGAGAGTGATAAAACATGCCACGGTTGTCATGTATTAGAGGCAGAGGGTTTAAAAACTTATTTTTCATAATTTCTACATAGGTGTCATAGGTTTTGAACTAGGATATCGTAGGTTTTGAACTAGGATATTGTAATACTATTTTTGCCATTTTGATTAATGTTACAACATCTGTGGCAATTTTATGATACCCTGGGAGTCATAAAACATGCCATGGTTGCCATGTATTAGAGGTAGAGGAGTTAAAAACTTATTTTTCATAATTTCTGTATGGATGTCGTAGGTTTTGAATTAGATTGTCGTAGGTTTTGAACTAGGGTATCGTAATACTGTTTTGGACATTTTGATTAATGTTACAGCATCCATGGCAATCTTATGATATCCTGGGAGTCATAAAAAAAAGCCACAGTTGCCATGTATTAGATGTAGAGGGGTTGAAAACTTATTTTTCATAATTTCTGCATGGGTGTCGTAGGTTTTGAACTAGGGTATCGTAATACTGTTTGGCCATTTAGATTAATATTATAGCATCCATGGCAATTTTTTGACACCCAGGGAGTCATAAAACAAGCCACGGGTTCCATATATTACAGGCCATTTTGATTAATATTATAGCATCCGTGGTAATATTATGACACCATGGGAGTCATAAAACAAGACACGATTGCCATGTATTAAAGGTAGAGAGGTTAAAAACTTATTTTTCATAATTTTTGTATGGATGTCATAGGTTTTGAACTAGGGTATCATAAGTTTTGAAATAGGGTATCGTAATACTATTTTGGCCATTTTGATTAATGTTACAGCATCCGTGACAATTTTATGACACCTTAGGAGTCATAAAACAAGCCACGGTTACCATGTATTAGAGGTAGAGGGGTTAAAAACTTATTTTTGATAATTTTTATATAGGTGTCGTAGGTTTTGAGCTAGCGTGTTGTAGGATTAGAACTATGATGTCGTAAAACTATTTTGGCCATTTTTATTAATGTTACAGCATCCGTGGCAATTTTATTGCACCCTAGGAGTCATTAAACAAGCCACAGTTGCCATGTATTAGAGGTAGAGGGGTTAAAAATTTATTTTTCAAAATTTTTGCATGTGTGTCGTAGGTTAATAACTAGGATATTGTAAGTATTGAACTAGGGAGTCGTAATTCTGTTTTGTCCATTTTGATTAATGTTACAGCATCCGTGGAAATTTTATGATACCTTGGGAGTCATAAAACAAGCCACAGTTGCCATGTATTAGAGGTAGCGGGGTTAAAATCTTATTTTTCATAATTTCTACATGGGTATCGTAGATTTAGAACTAGGATATCGTAATACTATTTTGGCCATTTTGATTAATTTTTTAGCATCCGTGGTGATTTTATGATATCCTGGAAGTCATAAAACAAGCCACGGTTGCCTTGTATTAGAGGTAAAAGGGTTAAAAACTTATTCTTCATAATTTCTGCATGGGTGTCGTAGGTTTTGAACTAGGGTATCATAGGTTTTGAACTAGGATGTCGTAATACTGTTTTGGCTATTTTGATTAATATTATAGCATCCTTGATAATTTTATGACACCTTGGGAGTCATAAAACAAACCACGGTTGCCTTGTATTAGAGGTAGAGGAGTTAAAAACTTATTTTTCATAATTTTTGCATGGGTGTTGTAGATTTTGAACTATGGTGTCGTTGGATTTGAACTAGGATATCGTAATACTGTTTTGTCCATTTTGATTAATGTTACAGCATCTGTTAAAATTTTATGACACCTTGGGAGTCATAAAACAAACCACAATTGTCATATATTAGAGGTAAAGGAGTTAAAAACTTATTTTTCATAATTTCTGCATGTTTCTCGTAGGTTTAGAACTAGGATGTCGTAATACTATTTTGGCTATTTTGATTATGTTTATAGCATCCGTGGTAATTTTATGATATCTTGGAAATCATAAAACAAGCCACGATTGCCATGTATTAGAGGTAAAGGGGTTAAAAACTTATTTTTCATAATTTATGCATGGGTGTCGTAGGTTTAGAACTAGGGTGTCGTAGATTTTGTACTAGGGTGTTTTAGTACTATTTTTATCATTTTGATTAATGTTACAGCATCCGTGGTAATTTTATGATACCTTGAGAGTCATAAAACAAGCCACGGTTGCCAAGTATTAGAGGTAGAGAGGTTAAAAACTTATTTTTCATAATTTCTAAATGGGTGTTATAGGTTTTGAACTAGGATATCGTAGGTTTTGAATTAGGATATCATAATATTGTTTTAGCCATTTTGATTAATATAACAGCATCCGTGGCAATTTTATGACACCCTAGGGGTCATAAAACATGCCACGGTTGCCATGTATTAGATGTAGAGGGGTTAAAATCTTATTTTTCTTAATTTCTGTATGGGAGTCGTAGGTTTCTAACTAGGGTGTTGTAGGTTTTGAACTAGAGTATCGTAATACTATTTTGGCAATTTTGAAAAATTTTACAGCATCAATGATAATTTTATGATACCTTAGGTGTCAAAAAACAAGCCATGGTTGTCATGTATTAGAGGTAGAGGGGTTAAAAACTTATTTTTCATAATTTCTACATGGGTGTCGTAGGTTTATAACTAAGATGTCGTAATACTGTTTTGGCCATTTTAGTTAATTTTATAGCATCCGTGGCAATTTTATCACATCCTGGAAGTCATAAATCAAGCCACGGTTGCCATGTATTAGAGGTAATGGTGTTAAAAACTTATTTTTCATAATTTCTGCATGGGTGTCGTAGGTTTTGAACTATGGTGTCGTAATATTGTTTTGCCATTTTGATTAATGTTACAGCATCCGTCGTAATTATATGACACATTGGGAGTCATAAAACAAGCCACGGTTGCCAAGTATTAGAGGTAAAGGGGTTAAAAACTTATTTTTTATAATTTCTGTATGGATGTCATAAGTTTAGAATTAGGGTGTTGTAGGTTTTGAACTAGGGTGTCGTAATATTATTTTAGCAATTTTGATTAATGTTATAGCATCCGTGATAATTTTATGACACCTTAGGAGTCATAAAATAGCCACAGTTTCCATGTATTAGTGGTAGAGGGGTTACAAACTTATTTTTCATAATTTCTGCATGGGTGTCGTAGGTTTTGAACTAGGATATCGTAGGTTTTGAACTAGAGTATCGTAATACTGTTTTTGCTATTTTGATTAATGTTACAGCATCCGTGATAATTTTATGACAGCTTGCGAGTCGTAAAACATGCCATGGTTGCCATGTATTAGAGGTAGAGGGGTTAAAAACTTATTTTTCATAATTTCTGTAAGGATGTTGTAGGTTTAGAATTAGGGTGTCATAGGTTTTAAACTAGGGTGTCATAATACTTTTTTGGCCATTTTGATTAATGTTACAACATCTGTGACAATTTTATGACACCATAGGAGTCATAAAACATGCCACATTTAACATGTATTAGAGGTAGATGGATTAAAAGCTTATTTTTCTTAATTTCCACGTTGGTTTCATAGGTTTTGAACTAGGATATCGTAAGTTTAGAACTAGGATGTCGTAATACTATTTTGGCCATTTTGATTAATGCTACAGTATCCGTGACAATTTTATGACATCCTGTGAGTCATAAAACAAGCCACGATTGCCATGTATTGAGGTAGAGGTTCTAAAAATTTATTTTTCATAATTTCTCCATGGGTATCATAGGTTTTGAACTAGGATGTCGTAGGTTTTGAACTAGGATGTCGTAATACTATTTTGGCCATTTTGATTAATTTTATAGCATCCATGGCAATTTTATGATATCTTGGGAATCATAAAACAAGTCACGTTTGCCATGTATTAGAGGTAAAGGGGTTAAAAACCTATTTTTCATAATTTCTGCATGGGTGTCATAGGTTTAGAACTAGGATATTGTAGGTTTTGTACTAGGGTGTCGTAATACTATTTTTGCCATTTTGATTAATGTTACAGCATCCGTGAAAATCTTATGATACCTTGGGAGTCATGAAACAAGCCATGGTTGCCAAGTATTAGAGGTAGAGGGGTTAAAAACTTATATTTCATAATTTCTTCATGGGTGTCGTAGGTTTTGAACTAGGATGTTGTAGGTTTTGAACTAAGATATCATAATACTATTTTGGCCATTTTGATTAATGTAACAGCATCCGTAGCAATTTTATGACACCCTGGGGGTCATAAAACAGTCCACAGTTGCCATGTATTAGCTGTAGAGGGGTTAAAAACTTATTTTTCTTAATATCTGCATGGGAGTCGTAGGTTTTGAACTAGGGTGTCGTACATTTTGAACTAGAGTATCGTAATACTGTTTTGACCATTTTGATTAATTTTACAGCATCCGTGATAATTTTATGACACCTTGGGAGTCGTAAAAGAAGCGACGGTTGTCATGTATTAGAGGTAGAGGGGTTAAAAACTTATTTTTTATAATTTCTGCATGGGTGTCGTACGTTTAAAACTAAGATATCGTAATACTGTTTTGGCCATTTTGGTTAATTTTATAGCATCCGTGGTAATTTTGTCACATCCTGGGTGTCATAAAACAAGCCATGGTTGCCATGTATTAGAGGTCATGGTGTTAAAAACTTATTTTTCATAATTTCTGCATGGGTGTCGTAGGTTTTGAACTAGGATGTCGTAATACTGTTTTGGCTATTTTGATTAATATTATAGCATCCGTGGTAATTTTATAATGCCCTGGGAGTCATAAAACAAGCAATGGTTGCCAAGTATTAGAAATAAAGGGGTTAAAAACTTATTTTTTATAATTTCTACATGGGTGTTATATGTTTTGAACTAGGGTATCGTAGGTTTTGAACTATGATACCATAATATTGTTTTGGCCATTTTAATTAAGGTTACAGCATTCATGGCACTTTTATGACACCTTGGGAGTCATAAAACAAGCCACGGTTGCCATGTATTAGAGGTAGAGAGGTTCAAAACTTATTTTTGGTAATTTCTGTATGGATGTCATAGGTTCTGAACTAGGATATCGTAGGTTTTGAACTAGGATGTCGTAATACTATTTTGGCCATCATGATTAATGTTACAACATCCGTGATAATTTTATGACACCTTGGGAGTCATAAAATAGGCCACGATTGCCATGTATTAGAGGTAGAGGAGTTAAAAAATTATTTTTTTTAATTTCTGCATGGGAGTCATAGGTTTTGAACTAGGGTGTCGTAGGTTTTGAACTTGAGTATCGTAATACTGATTTGGCCATTTTGATTAATGTTAAAATATCCGTTATAATTTTATGACACCTTGGGAGTCATAAAACAAGCCACGGTTGTCAAGTATTAGAGATAGAGGAGTTAAAAACTTATTTTTCATAATTTCTGCATGCTTGTCGTAGGTTTTGAACTAGGATGTCATAGGTATTGAACTAGGGTATCATAATATTGTTCTGGACATTTTGATTAATATTATAGCATCCGTGGTAATTTTATGATACCCTGGGAGTCATAAAATAAGCCACGGTTGCCATGTATTAGAGGTAGAGAGGTTAAAAACTTATTTTTCATAATTTCTGTATGAATGTCCTAGGTTTTGAACTAGGGTGTCATAGATTTTGAACTAGGATGTCGTAATACTATTTTGGCCTTTTTGATTAATGTTACAGCATCCGAGATAATTTTATGTCACCCTAGGAGTCAGAAAACAAGCCACGTTTGCCATATATTAGAAGTAGAGGGTTTAAAAACTTATTTTTCATAATTTTGGCTTTGATGTCGTAGGTTTTGAACTAGGGTGTTGTAGGTTTAAAACTAGGATGTCGTAATACTATTTTGGCCATTTTGATTAATGTTACAGCATCCGTGGCAATTTTATGGCACCCTGGGAGTCATAAAACAAGCCATAATTGCCATGTATTACAGGTAGAGGGTTTAAAAACTTATTTTTCAAAATTTCTGCATGTGTGTTGTAGGTTTTGAACTACGGTAGCGTAGGCATTGAACTAGGAAGTCGTAATACTATTTTGGCTATTTTGATTAATTTTACAGCATCCGTGATAATTTTATGACACCCAGGGTGTCATAAAACAAGCCACGGTTGCCATGTACTAGAGGTAGAAGGGTTAAAAATATATTTTTCATAATTTCTATATGGGTGTTGTAGCTTTTGAACTAGGATGTCGTAGGTTTTGAACTAGGATGTCGTAATACTGTTTTGGCCATCTTGATTAATGTTACAACATCCATGATAATTTTATGACACCCTAGGATTCATGAAAGAAGCCACGGTTGCCATGTATTAGACGTAGACGGGTTAAAAACTTATTTTTCTTAATTTTCGCAAGGGTGTCATAGATTTTGAACTAGGGTGTCATAGATTTTTAACTAGAGTATCGTAATACTATTTTGGCCATTTTGATTAATGTTACAGCATCCGTGATAATTTTATTACATCCTGGAAGTCATAAAACAAGCCACGGTTGCCATGTATTAGAGGTAGAGGGGTTAAAAATATTTTTTTCATAATTTCTGTATTGGTGTTGTAGGTTTTGAACTAGGGTATTGTGATACTATTTTGACCATTTTGATTATTTTTACAGTGTCCGTGATAATTTTATGACACCTTGGAAGTCATAAAACAAGCCACGGTTGTCATGTATTAGAGGTAGAGGGGTTAAAAACTTATTTTTCATAATTTCTGCATAGGTGTCGTAGGTTTAGAACTAGGATGTCGTAATACTATTTTGGCCATTTTGATTAATTTTATAGCATATGTGGCAATTTTATCACATCCTCGGTGTCATAAAACAAGCCACGGTTACCTTATATTAGCGGTAAAGGGGTTAAAAACTTATTTTTCATAATTTTCGCATGGGTGGCGTAGGTTTTGAACTAGGGTGTCATAGGTTTTGTACTAAGGTGTTGTAATATTGTTTTGACCATTTTGATTAATGTTATAGCATCCGTGGAAATTTTATGATATCATGGGAGTCATAAAACAAGCCACGGTTGCCAAGTATTAGAGGTAGAGGGGTTAAAAACTTATTTTTCATAATTTCTTCATGGGTGTTGTAGGTTTTGAACTAGGATGTCGTAGGTTTTGAACTAGGATGTCATAATACTATTTTTGCCATTTTGATTAATGTTACAGCATCCATGGCAATTTTATGACACCCTGGGAGTAATAAAACAAGCCACGGTTGCCATGTATTAGAGGAAGAGGGGTTAAAAACTTATTTTTCATAATTTCTGTATGGATGTTGTAGGTTTTGAATTAGGGTGTCGTAATACTATTTTGGTCATCTTGATTAATGTTATCGCATCCGTGACAATTTTATGACACCCTAGGATTCATAAAATAAGCCACGGTTGCCTTGTATTAGAGGTAGAGAGGTTAAAAACTTATTTTTCTTAATTTCTACATGGGAGTCGTAGATTTTGAACTAGGGTGTCATAGGTTTTGAACTAGAGTGTCGTAATACTATTTAAGCTATTTTGATTAATGTTACAGCATCCATGATAATTTTATGACACCTTGGGAGTCATAAAACAAGCCATGGTTGTCATGTATTATAGGTAGAGGGGTTAAAAACTTATTTTTTATAATTTCTACATGGAGTCGTAGGTTTTGAATTAGGATGTCTTAGGTTTTGAACTAAGATGTCATAATACTATTTTATCAATTTTGATTAATGCAACAGCATCCGTGGCAATTTTATGACACCCTGGGGGTCATAAAACAAGCCACGGTTGCCATGTATTAGATGTAGAGGGGTTAAAATCTAATTTTTCTGAATTTCTACATGGGAGTCGTAGGTTTTGAACTAGGGTGTTGTAGGTTTTGAACTAGAGTATCGTAATACTATTTTGGCCATTTTGATAAATTTTACAGCATCCATGATAATTTTATGATATTTTGGGAGTCATAAAACAAGCCACGGTTGCCATGTATTAGAAGTAGAGGGTTTAAAAACTTATTTTTCATAATTTTGGCTTAGATGTTGTTGGTTTTGAACTAGGGTGTCGTAGGTTTTGAACTAGGATGTTGTAATACTATTTTGGCCATTTTGATTAATGCTACAGCATCCGTGTCAATTTTATGGTACCCTAGGAGTCATAAAACAAGCCACAGTTGCCATGTATTACAGGTAGAGGGGTTAAAAACTTATTTTTCAAAATATCTGCATGTGTGTCGTAGGTTTTGAACTACGGTGTCGCAGGCATTGAACTAGGAAGTCGTAATACTACTTTGGCTATTTTGATTAATGTTACAGCATCCGTGGCAATTTTATGATACACTGGGAGTCATAAAACAAGCCACGGTTGCCATGTATCAGAGGTAGAGGGGTTAAAAACTTATTTTTCATAATTTCTGTATTGATGTTTTAGGTTTTGAACTAGGGTGTCGTAATACTATTTTGACCATCTTAATTAATGTTACAACATCCGTGACAATTTTATGACACCCTGGGATTCATAAAATAAGCCAGGTTGCCATGTATTAGAGGTAGAGGGGTTAAAAACTTAATTTTCTTAATTTCTACATGGGTGTCGTAGATTTTGAACTAGGGTGTCATAGGTTTTGAACTAGAGTATCGTAATATTGTTTTGGCTATTTTGATTAATGTTACAGCATCCATGATAATTTTATGACACCTTGGGAGTCATAAAACAAGCTACGATTGTCATGTATTATAGGTAGAGGGGTTAAAAACTTTTTTTTCATAATTTCTATATGGGTGTCGTAGGTTTTGAACTAGGATGTCGTAGATTTTGAACTAGGATGTCATAATTCTATTTTAGCCATTTTGATTAATGCAATAGCATCCGTGGCAATTTTATGACACCCTGGGGGTAATAAAACAAGCCACGGTTTTCATGTATTAGATGTAGAGGGGTTAAAATCTTATTTTTCTTAATTTCTGCATGGGAGTCGTAGGTTTTGAACTAGGGTGTTGTAGGTTTTGAACTAGAGTATCGTAACACTATTTTGGCCATTTTGATAAATTTTACAGCATTCATGATAATTTTATGATACCTTGGGAGTCATAAAACAAGCCACGGTTGTCATGTATTAGAGGTAGAGGGGTTAAAAACTTATTTTTCATAATTTCTGCCTAGATGTCCTAGGTTTTGAACTAAGATGTCGTAATACTATTTTGGCTATTTTGGTTAATTTTATAGCTTCCGTGGCAATTTTATCACATCCTTGGAGTCATAAAATATGCCACGATTGCCAAGTATTAGAGGAAATGGTGTTAAAAACTTAATTTTCATAATTTTCGCATGGGTGTTGTAGGTTTTGAACTAGGATGTCGTAATATTATTTTGGCCATTTTGATTAATGTTACAGCATCCGTGGTAATTTTATGATACCTGGGGAGTAATAAAACAAGCCACGGTTGCCAAGTATTTGAGGTAGAAGGGTTAAAAACTTATTTTTCATAATTTCTACATGGGTGTTCTAGGTTTTGAAATAAGGTGTCATAGGTTTTGAACTAGGATGCCATAATATTGTTTTGGCCATTTTGATTAATGTTACAGTATCCGTGGCAACTTTATGACATCTTGAGAGTCATAAAACAAGCCATGGTTGCCATGTATTAGAGGTAGATGTTTTAAGAACTTATTTTTGGTAATTTCTGTTTGGATGTCGTAGGTTTTGAACTAGGGTGTCATAAGTTTTGAACTAGGATGTCGTAATACTGTTTTGGCTATCTTGATTAATGTAACAACATCCGTGACAATTTTATGACTCGCTGGGATTCATAAAACAAGCCACGGTTGCCATGTATTAGAGGTACAGGGGTTAAAAAATTATTTTTCTTAATTTCTGCATGGGAGTCGTAGGTTTTGAACTAGGGTATCGTAAGTTTTGAACTTGAGTATCGTAATACTGATTTGGCTATTTTGATTAATGTTAAAGCATCCGTGATAATTTTGTGACACCTTGGGAGTAATAAAACAAGCCACGGTTGTCATGTATTAGAGGTAGAGGGGTTAAAAACTTATTTTTCATAATTTCTGCATGGATGTGGTAGGTTTAGAACTAGGATGTCATAATACTATTTTTGTCATTTTGATTAATTTTATAGCATACGTGGCAATTTTATGACATCCTGGGAGTCATAAAACAAGTCACGATTCCCATGTATTAGATGTACAGGGGTTAAAAACTTATTTTTCATAATTTCTGCATTGATGTCGTAGGTTTTGAACTAAGGTGTCGTATGTTTTGTACTAGGGCATCGTAATCCTATTTTGGGCATTTTGATTAATGTTACAGCATCTGTGGTAATTTTATGATACCTTGGTGATGGGGCACGGGATAGGGATAGGATCGTCGGCGAGCTAAGAAGTCGCCGAAGATTAGGATATCCTAATTTTTTTTCTATTTTCTGATTTCTTTATGGTGGTGACGAAGGAAAAAATAGGGATGGAGGATAACGAGGATGGACTACCACGAACCCTGAAACCCACTCTCACAGAGAGACTTCACACTTCTAGGGCATTATACCTGCCACCCACCTCACTACATGCAGTCTAGGGTATCTCACCTACCACCCATCTCACTACACACGGAGCCCAGGGTATTTCACCTGCCACCCAGGTCACTCCTGGAGCCATGAGGGGGATTTCAAAGAACGTGGAGGAAAACGAAGATGGGGGGATAACTAGGGCATCACGCCCCTACGATATCCCGAAGGACAAAGACAACATCAACACCCGCAGGTGAAGACATAATGGGCCATAGCCCTGAACAACAACTGCCAAACCAACTGACAAACCAAATCCCAAAAATTCAATTTCTTCTCCCTTTTTACAATAGGAATGAGGGGTTATTTATAAGCTCCATAACCCTCATTTGAATTTGAATACAGGATAGGGATAACTCAAATTTAAATACAAGATAGGATAAGATAAGCCTATCCATATCTCAATCATAACCAACAAAATCCTAATTTAAATTTCAAATAAAAGATAGGATAAGATAAGCCTATCCATATCTCAATCATAACCAACAAAATCCTAATTTAAATTTCAAATAAAAGATAAATCCTAAATTTATTTTTCAAATTTATTTGCTGCTCTGAAATTTGTGCTGCTCCGAGATTCGTGCAGGATGATGTCCCCATCATTCTCCTGAGGTGGGGAGAACTCGACTCCGTCGGCGACAACTTCTGGATCGGCTGCAGGCGACGGAGACGGTCTTCATGAGCGATGGTAGCAGGGGGTGTCAACATAGAAAAGAGTTGGGAAAAAGAAACGTACCCTAATCCGTCTAAGCTCTGATACCAAGTTGATGGGGCACGGGATAGGGATAACTCAAATTTAAATACAAGATAGGATAAGATAAGCCTATCCATATCTCAATCATAACCAACAAAATCCTAATTTAAATTTAAAATAAAAGATAGGATAAGATAAGCCTATCCATATCTCAATCATAACCAACAAAATCCTAATTTAAATTTCAAATAAAAGATAAATCCTAAATTTATTTTTCAAATTTATTTGCTGCTCCGAAATTTGTGCTGCTCCGAGATTCATGCAGGATGATGTCCCCATCATTCTCCTGAGGTGGGGAAAGCAGGGGGAGCCAGAGGATGAGGGATGGATGAATAAAATTTTTATTGTTCTATGTGAAGGATCTGTGTGATCCTAGGATATCTGTATGATCCCTTCTCCATCTTCCCAGGGTTTCTATGTGATCCCTGATTTTGGGCATCTGTGTGAGCCCCGGGCATCTATGTGAGCCCCTTTGCTATGTGCTTGTTCTTTTAGGGCATCTGTGTGAGCCCCTCTACTATGTGCTTGTTCTTCTTGGGAAATCTATGTGAACCCCAGTATTTTTTCTTAACTCTACACCCTCTTCTTTCCTCCTTCTTTGCAAATCCTAATCTCTGGTGACTTTCATGCTCGCCAGCGATCCAGTCCAATCCCTGTCCCGCATCAAGTGGTATCAGAGCTAAAGGATAGGATTTTTTTGTTTCATCACCAGCCCACTGTTCTCTTTCTTCCCTGTTTCAAATCTCATCCACGTATCCTTCCCCAACATCGACGTCGGACCACCCTCCCCCCAGCCAGTCACCCACCACCATTCCTCCCTTCCAGCCCTCACCCCTGTTTTCTGCTTCGTCTATGCCAAGCTCTCTAAGAACTGCCGACAGCCCCCACGCCCATGACTGGGCCAACTGGAAGCGAGTCATCCCTCCCCTGTGATCAATCGCCCACTGCCACCATCGCCTCCATCAGCCTCCACCCAGGTTGAACCCCCTCCTCTCTTCCTCGTTCCAAGTCTTCACCGAATCACACCTCCTCTTCTGTCCGCTCTGTTGCCGCCTTCCCCACCCCGAGTCGAGTCTGCCCAATGCACAGCCGGAGATCAACAGCACCGCCGCCTCCCACCAGATCCTTCAATCGACGCCGCAAGCACCATCCTCCCTGCCAAACCAACTGACAAACCAAATCCCAAAAATTTAATTTCTTCTCCCTTTTTACAATAGGAATAAGGGGTTATTTATAAGCTCCATAACCCTCATTTGAATTTGAATACAGGATAGGGATAAGATAAGCCTATCCATATCTCAATCATAACCAACAAAATCCAAATTTAAATTTCAAATAAAAGATATGATAAGATAAGCCTATCCATATCTCAATCATAACCAACAAAATCCTAATTTAAATTTCAAATAAAAGATAAATCCTAAATTTATTTTTCAAATTTATTTGCTGCTCTGAAATTTGTGCTGCTCCAAGATTCGTGCAGGATGATGTCCCCATCATTCTCCTGAGGTGGGGAGAACTCGACTCCGTCGGCGACAACTTCTGGATCGGCTGCAGGCGACGGAGACGGTCTTCACGAGCGATGGTAGCAGGGGGTGTCAACATAGAAAAGAGTTAGGAAAAAGAAACGTACCCTAATCCGTCTAGGCTCTGATACCATGCAGTTGTTGTTCAGGGCTATGGCCCATTATGTCTTCACCTGCGGGTGTTGATGTTGTCTTTGTCCTTCGGGACTTCGTAGGGGCGTGATGCCCTAGTTATCCCCCTATCTTCGTTTTAGGGATAGGATCGTCGGCGAGCTAAGAAGTCACCGAAGATTAGGGTATCCTATTTTTTTTTTTTTTTTTCTATTTTCTGATTTCTTTATGGTGGTGACGAAGGAAAAATAGGGATGGAGGATAACGAGGATGGACTACCACGAACCCTGAAACCCACTCTCACAGAGAGACTTCACACCTCTAGGGCATTATACCTGCCACCCACCTCACTACATGCAGTCTAGGGTATCTCACCTACCACCCATCTCACTACACGCGGAGCCCAGGGTATTTCACCTGCCACCCAGGTCACTCCTGGAGCCATGAGGGGGATTTCAAAGAACGTGGAGGAAAACGAAGATGGGGGGATAACTAGGGCATCACGCCCCTACGATGTCCCGAAGGACAAAGACAACATCAACACCCGCAGGTGAAGACATAATGGGCCATAGCCCTGAACAACAACTGCCAAACAACTGACAAACCAAATCCCAAAAATTCAATTTCTTCTCCCTCTTTACAATAGGAATGAGGGGTTATTTATAAGCTCCATAACCCTCATTTGAATTTGAATACAGGATAGGGATAACTCAAATTTAAATACAAGATAGGATAAGATAAGCCTATCCATATCTCAATCATAACCAACAAAATCCTAATTTAAATTTCAAATAAAAGATATGATAAGATAAGCCTATCCATATCTCAATCATAACCAACAAAATCCTAATTTAAATTTCAAATAAAAGATAAATCCTAAATTTATTTTTCAAATTTATTTGCTGCTCTGAAATTTGTGCTGCTCCGAGATTCGTGCAGGATGATGTCCCCATCACTTGGGCATCATAAAACAGGACACGGTTGCCATGTATTAGAGGTAGTGGGGTTAAAAACTTATTTTTAATAATTTTCATATGGATATCGTAGGTTTTAAACAAGGGTATCGTAGGTTTTGAACTAGGGTATCGTAATATTATTTTGGCGATTTTGATTAATGTTACTGCATCCTTGACAATTTTATGATACCATGGGAGTCATAAAATAGCCGTAATTGACATGTATTAGAGGTAGAAGGATTAAAAACTTCTTTTTCATAGTTTCTTCATGGGTGTCATAGATTTTGAACTAGGGTATCGTAATATTATTTTGGCCATTTTGATTAATGTTACAGCATTCTTGATAATTTTTTGTCTTCATGGGAGTCATAAAACAGCCACGATTGACATGTATTAGAGGTAGAGGGGTTAAAAACTTATTTTTCATAATTTCTTCATGGGTATCATAGGTTTTGAACTAGGGTATCGTTGGGTTTTATCTAGGGTGTCGTAATATTATTTTGGCTATTTTGATTAACATTACAGAATCCGTGATAATTTTCTGACACCCTGGGAGTCATAAAATAAGCCACGGTAGTCATGTATTAGAGGTAGAGGGGATAAAAACTTATTTTTCATAATTTCTGCATTGGTGTCGTAGGTTTAGAACTAGGATGTCGTAATATTATTTTGGCCATTTTGATTAATGTTACAGCATTCGGGACAATTTTATGATACTCTGGGAGTCGTAAAACAAGCCACGGTTGCCATGTATTAGAGGTAGAAGGTTTAAAAATTTATTTTTCTTAATTTCTGCAGGGGTGTCATAGGTTTTAAACTAGGGTGTCGTAGGTTTTGAACTAGGTTGTCGTAATACTATTTTGGCCATTTTGATTAATGTTACAACATCCTTGGCAATCTTATGATACCTTGGGAGTCATAAAACAAGCCACGGTTGCCATGTGTTAGAGGTAGAGGGGTTAAAACTTATTTTTCATAATTTCTGCTTGGGTGTCGTAGATTTTGAACTAGGGTATCGTAGATTTTGAACTATGCTATCGTAACACTATTTTGGCCATTTTGATTAATTTTATAGCATCCGTGGAAATTTTATGATATCTTGGGAATCATAAAACAAGCTACGGTTGCCATGCATTAGAGGTAAAGGGGTTAAAAACTTATTTTTCATAATTTCTGCATGGGTGTCGTAGGTTTAGAACTAGGGTGTCATAGATTTTGTACTAGGGTGTCGTAATACTATTTTTGCCATTTTGATTAATGTTACAGCATCTGTGGCAATTTTATGATACCCTGGGAGTCATAAGACAAGCCACGGTTGCCATGTATTAGAGATAGAGGGGTTAAAAACTTATTTTTCATAATTTTTACATGGGTATCGTAGGTTTTGAACTAGGGTGTCGTAGGTTTTGAACTAGGATGTCATAATACTATTTTAGTAATTTTGATTAATGTAACAGCATCTGTGGCAATTTTATGACACCATGGGGGTCATAAAACAAGCCACGGTTGCCATGTATTAGATGTAGAGGGGTTAAAATCTTATTTTTCTTAATTTCTGCATGGGAGTCATAGGTTTTGAACTAGGGTGTTGTATCGTAATATTGTTTCAGCTATTTTGATAAATTTTACAGCATCCACGATAATTTTATGATACCTAGGGAGTCATAAAATAAGCCACGGTTGTCATGTATTAGAGGTAGAGGAATGACAAGAGGTAGAGGGGTTAAAAACTTATTTTTCATAATTTCTGCATGGGTGTCATACGTTTAGAACTAAGATGTCATAATACTGTTTTGGCCATTTTAGTTAATTTTATAGCATCCGTGGCAATTTTATCATATCCTGGGAGTCATAAAACAAGCCACGGTTGCCATGTATTAGAGGTAATGGTGTTAAAAATTTATTTTTCATAATTTTTGTATGAGTGTCGTAAGTTTTGAACTAGGATGTCGTAATATTATTTTGGCCATTTTGATTTATGTTACAGCATCCGTGGTAATTTTATGATACCCTAGGAGTCATAAAACAAGCCACGATTGCCAAATATTAGAGGTAGAGGGGTTAAAAACTTATTTTTCATAATTTATAAATGGGTGTTGTAGGTTTTGAACTAGGGTATCGTAGGTTTTGAACTAGGATGCCATAATACTGTTTTGGCCATTTTGATTAAAGTTACAGCATCCGTGGCAATTTTATGACACCCTGAGAGTCATAAAACAAGCCACGGTTGCCATGTATTAGAGTTAGAGGGTTTAAAAACTTATTTTTTATAATTTCTGTATGGATGTCGTAGGTTTTGAACTAGGATGTTATAGGTTTTGAACTAGGATGTCGTAGTACTGTTTTGGCTATCTTGATTAATGTAACAACATCTGTGATAATTTTATGACATGCTGGGAGTCATAAAACAAGCCACGGTTGCCATGTATTAGAGGTAGAGGGGTTAAAAAAATATTTTTCTTAATTTCTGCAAGGGAGTCGAAGGTTTTTAACTAGGGTATCATAGGTTTTGAACTTGAGTATCGTAATACTGATTTGGCTATTTTGATTAATTTTATAGCATCTGTGGCAATTTTATGGCATCTTGGGAGTCATAAAACAAGTCACGATTCCCATGTATCAGAGGTACAGGGGTTAAAAACTTATTTTTCTTAATTTCTACATGGGTGTCGTAGGTTTTGAACTAGGGTGTCGTAGGTTTTGTACTAGGGCATCGTAATCATATTTTGGCCATTTTGATTAATGTTACATCATTCGTGGCAATTTTATGATACCCTGGGCGTCATAAAACAAGCCACGATTGCCAAGTATTAGATGTAGTGGGGTTAAAAACTTATTTTTAATAATTTCCATATGTATATCAAAGATTTTAAATAAGGGTGTCTTTTGTTTTGAACTAGGGTATCGTAATATTATTTTGGCAATTTTGATTAATGTTACAGCATCCGTGACAATTTTATGCCACCATGGGAGTCATAAAATAGCCGCGGTTGACATGTATTAGAGGTAGAGGGGTTAAAAACTTATATTTCATAATTTCTTTATGGGTGTCATGGATTTTGAACTAGGATGTCGTAATATTATTTTGGCCATTTTGATTAATGTTACATCATTCATGATAATTTTTTGTTCCCATGGGAGTCATAAAACAACCACGGTTGACATGTATTAGAGGTAGAGGGGTTAAAAACTTATATTTCATAATTTCTTCATGGGTGTCGTAGGTTTTGAACTAGGGTATCGTAGGTTTTTATCTTGGGCGTCATAATACTGTTTTGGCCATTTTGATTAACATTACAGAATCCGTGATAATTTTCTGACACCCTGGGGGTCATAAAACAAGCCACGGTAGTCATGTATTAGAGGTAGAGGGGATGAAAACTTATTTTTCATAATTTCTTCATGGGTGTCATTGGTTTAGAACTATGATGTCGTAATATTATTTTGGCCATTTTGATTAATGTTACAGCATCCGTGACAATTTTATTATACTCTGGGAGTCATAAAACAAGCCACGGTTGCCATGTCTTAGAGGTAGAATGGTTAAAAACTTATTTTTCTAAATTTCTGCAGGGGTGTCATAGATTTTGAACTAGGGTGTCGTAGGTTTTGAACTAGGATGTTGTAATACTATTTTGGCCATTTTGATTAATATTACAACATCCTTGGCAATCTTATGATACCTTGGGAGTCAGAAAACAAGCCACAGTTGCCATGTATTAGAGGTAGAGGGGTTAAAAACTTATTTTTCATAATTTCTGCATGGGTGTCGTAGATTTTGAACTAGGATGTCGTAATACTGTTCTGGCCATTTTGATTAATATTATAGTATCCGTGGCAATTTTATGACACCATGGGAGTCATAAAACAAGACACGATTGCCATGTATTAAAGGTAGAGAGGTTAAAAACTTATTTTTCATAATTTCTGTATGGATGTCCTAGGTTTTGAACTTGGGTATCATAAGTTTTGAACTAGGGTTTCGTAATACTATTTTGGCCATTTTGATTAATGTTACAACATCCGTGATAATTTTATGACACCCTGGGAGTCATAAAACAAGCCACGGTTGCCATGTATTAGAGGTAGAGTGGTTAAAAACTTGTTTTTCATAATTTCTACATAGGTGTCGTGGGTTTTGAGCTAGGGTATTGTAAGATTAGAACTACGATGTCGTAAAACTATTTTGCCCATTTTTATTAATGTTACAGCATCCGTGGCAATTTTATTGCACCTTAGGAGTCAATAAACAAGCCACGGTTGCCATGTATTAGAGGTAGAGGGGTTAAAAATTTATTTTTCAAAATTTTTGCATGTGTGTCATAGGTTTTGAACTAGGATGTCTTAAGTATTGAACTTGGGAGTTGTAATTCTATTTTGACCATTTTGATTATTGTTACAGCATCCGTGGCAATTTTATGATACCATAGGAGTCATAAAACAAGCCACAGTTGCCATGTATTAGAGGTAGCGGGGTTAAAAACTTATTTTTCATAATTTCTGCATGGGTATCGTAGATTTAGAACTAGGATGTCATAATACTGTTTTGGCCATTTTGATTAATTCTTTAGCATCCGTGGCGATTTTATGATATCCTGGGAGTCATAAAACAAGCCACGGTTGCCTTGTATTAGAGGTAAATGGGTTAAAAACTTATTCTTCATAATTTCTGCATGGGTGTCGTAGGTTTTGAACTAGGGTATCGTAGGTTTTGAACTAGGATGTCGTGATACTGTTTTGGCTATTTTGATTAATATTATAGCATCCTTGATAATTTTATGACACCTTGGGAGTCATAAAACAAACCACGGTTGCCTTGTATTAGAGGTAGAGGAGTTAAAAACTTATTTTTCATAATTTTTGCATGGATGTTGTAGATTTTGAACTATGGTATCCTTGGATTTGAACTAGGATATCGTAATACTGTTTTGTCCATTTTGATTAATGTTACAGCATCTGTTAAAATTTTATGACACCTTGGGAGTCATAAAACAAACCACAGTTGTCATGTGTTAGAGGTAAAGGATTTAAAAACTTATTTTTCATAATTTCTGCATGTTTCTCGTAGGTTTAGAACTAGGATGTCGTAATACTATTTTGGCTATTTTGATTATATTTATAGCATCCGTGGTAATTTTATGATATCTTGGAAATCATAAAACAAGCCACGGTTGCCATGTATTAGAGGTAAAGCGGTTAAAAACTTATTTTTCATAATTTATGCATGGGTATCGTAGGTTTAGAATTAGGGTGTCGTAGGTTTAGAACTAGGATGTCGTAGATTTTGTACTAGGGTGTTGTAATACTGTTTTTACCATTTTTATTAATGTTACAGCATCCGTGGTAATTTTATGATACCCTGAGAGTCATAAAACAAGCCACGTTTGCCAAGTATTAGAGGTAGAGGGGTTAAAAACTTATTTTTCATAATTTTTAAATGAGTGTCGTAGGTTTTGAACTAGGATGTCGTAGGTTTTAAACTAGGAACTCATAATACTATTTTAGCCATTTTGATTAATGTAACAGCATCCGTGGGAATTTTATGACACCCTAGGGGTCATAAAACATGCCATGGTTGCCATGTATTAGATGTAGAGGGATTAAAATCTTATTTTTCTTAATTTCTGCATGGGAGTCGTAGGTTTCGAACTAGGGTGTTGTAGGTTTTGAACTAGAGTATCGTAATACTGTTTTGGCCATTTTGATAAATTTTACAGCATCCATGATAATTTTATGATACCTTAGGAGTCAAAAAATAAGCCATGGTTGTCATGTATTAGAGGTAGAGGGGTTAAAAACTTATTTTTTATAATTTCTGCATGGGTGTCGTAGGTTTAGAACTAAGATGTCGTAATATTGTTTTGGCCATTTTAGTTAATTTTATAGCATCCGTGGCAATTTTATCACATCCTGGGAGTCATAAAACAAGCCACGGTTGCCATGTATTAGAGGTAATGGTGTTAAAAACTTATTTTTCATAATTTTTGCATGGGTGTCGTAGGTTTTGTACTATGGTATCGTAATATTGTTTTGGCCATTTTGATTAATGATACAGCATCCGTCGTAATTATATGACACCTTGGGAGTCATAAAACAAGCCACTATTGCCAAGTATTAGAGGTAGAGGGGTTAAAAACTTATTTTTCATAATTTCTGTATGGATATCATAAGTTTAGAATTAGGGTGTCGTAGGTTTTGAACTAGGATGTCGTAATATTATTTTGGCAATTTTTATTAATGTTACAGCATCCGTGATAATTTTATGACACCTTGGGAGTCATAAAATAGCCACAGTTGCCATGTATTAGTGGTAGAGGGGTTACAAACTTATTTTTCATAATTTCTGCATGGGTGTCGTAGGTTTTGAACTAGGGTATCGTAGGTTTTGAACTAGAGTATCGTAATACTGTTTTGGCTATTTTGATTAATGTTACAGCATCCGTGATAATTTTATGACACCTTGCGAGTCATAAAACAAGCCACAGTTGCCATGTATTAGATGTAGAGGGGTTAAAAACTTATTTTTAATAATTTTCATATGGATATCGTAGGTTTTAAATAAGGGTGTTGTAGGTTTTGAACTAGGATGTCGTAATATTATTTTGGCAATTTTGATTAATGTTACAGCATCCGTGACAATTTTATGACACCATAGGAGTCATAAAATAGCCACGGTTGCCATGTATTAGTGGTAGAGGGGTTACAAACTTATTTTTCATAATTTCTGCATGGGTGTCGTAGGTTTTGAACTAGGGTATCATTGGTTTTGAACTAGAGTATCGTAATACTGTTTTGGCTATTTTGATTAATGTTACAACATTCTTGGTAATTTTATGACACCCTGCGAGTCATAAAATAAGCCACAGTTGCCATGCATTTGAGGTAGAGGGATTAAAAACTTATTTTTCATAATTTCTGTATGGATGTCGTAGGTTTTGAATTAGGGTGTCGTAGGTTTTGAACTAGGGTTTTGTAATACTTTTTTGGCCTTTTTGATTAATGTTACAACATCCGTGACAATTTTATAACACCCTAGGAGTCATAAAACATGCCACGGTTAACATGTATTAGAGGTAGAGGTGTTAAAAGCTTATTTTTCTTAATTTCCGCATGGGTTTCATAGGTTATGAACTAGGATATCGTAAGTTTAGAACTAGGATGTCGTAATACTATTTTGGCCATTTTGATTAATGCTACAGCATTCGTGGCAATTTTGTGACATCCTGCGAGTCATAAAACAAGCCACGATTGCCATGTATTAGAGGTAGAGGTTTTAAAATTTTATTTTTCATAATTTCTCCATGGATATCATAGGTTTTGAACAAGGATGTCATAGATTTTGATCTAGGATGTCGTAATACTATTTTGGCCATTTTGATTAATGTTACATCATCCGTGACAATTTTATGACACCTTGGGAGTCATAAAACAAGCCACGGTTGCCATTTATTAGAGGTAGAGTGGTTAAAAACTTATTTTTCATAATTTCTGCATGGGTATCGTAGATTTTGAACTATGGTGTCGTTGGATTTGAACTAGGATATTGTAAAACTATTTTGGCCATTTTAATTAATGTTACAGCATCCGTTAAAAATATATGATACCTTGGGAGTCTTAAAACAAGCCATGGTTGTCAAGTGTTAGAGGTAGAGGGGTTAAAAACATATTTTTCATAATTTCTGTATTGGTGTTGTAGGTTTAGAACTAGGATGTCATAATTCTGTTTTGGCCATTTTGATTAATTTTATAGCATCCATGGCAATTTTATGATATCCTGGGAATCATAAAACAAGCCACGATTGCCATGTATTAGAGGTAGAGGTTTTAAAATTTTATTTTTCATAATTTCTCCATGGGTATCATAGGTTTTGAACTAGGATGTCGTAGGTTTTAAAGTAGGGTATCGTAATACTGTTTTGGCCATTTTGATTAATGTTACATCATCCGTGACAATTTTTTGACACCCTGGGAGTCATGAAACAAGCCACGGTTGCCTTGTATTAGAGGTAGAGACGTTAAAAACTTATTTTTCATAATTTCTGCATGGGTGTTGTAGATTTTAAACTATGGTGTCGTTGGATTTGAACTAGGATATCGTAATACTATTTTGGCCATTTTGATTAATGTTACAGCATCCGTTAAAATTTTATGACACCTTGGGAGTCTTAAAATAAGCCACGGTTGTCATGTGTTAGAGGTTGAGGGGTAAAAAACATATTTTTCATAATTTCTGCATTGGTGTCGTAGGTTTAGAACTAGGATGTCGTAATTTTGTTTTGGCCATTTTATTTAATTTTATAGCATCCATGGCAATTTTATGACATCCTGGGAATCATAAAACAAGCCACGATTGCCATGTATTCGAGGTAAAGGTGTTAAAAACTTATTTTTTATAATTTCTGCAAGGGTGTCGTAGGTTTAGAACTAGGATGTCATAGGTTTTGTACTAAGGTATCGTAATACTATTTTTGCCATTTTGATTAATGTTACAGTATCCGTGACAATTTTATGATACCCTGGGAGTCATGAAACAAGCCACGGTTGCCAAGTATTAGAGGTAGAGGGGTTAAAAACTTATATTTCATAATTTCTTCATGGGTGTCGTATATTTTGAACTAGGATGTTGTAGGTTTTAAACTAGGATGTCATAATACTGTTTTGGCCATTTTGATTAATGTAACAGCATCCGTGGCAATTTTATGACACCCTAGGGGTCATAAAAAAGTCCACGGTTGCCATGTATTAGCTGTAGAGGGGTTAAAAAATTATTTTTCTTAATATCTTCTGCATGGGAGTCGTAGGTTTTGAATTAGGATGTCGTATATTTTGAACTAGAGTATCGTAATTCTGTTTTGACCATTTTGATTAATTTTACAGCATCCGTGATAATTTTATGACACCTTGGGTGTCGTAAAACAAGCGACGGTTGTCATGTATTAGAGGCAGAGGGGTTAAAAACTTATTTTTCATAATTTCTGCATAGGTGTCGTAGGTTTAGAACTAAGATGTCGTAATACTGCTTTGGTCATTTTGGTTAATTTTATTGCATCCGTGGCAATTTTGTCACATCCTGGGAGTCAAAAAACAAGCCACGGTTGCCATGTATTAGAGGTAATGGTGTTAAAAATTTATTTTTCATAATTTCTGCATAGGTGTCGTCGATTTTGAACTAGGGTGCCGTAATATTGTTTTGGCTATTTTGATTAATGTTATAGCATCCATGGTAATTTTATGATGCCTTGGGAGTCATAAAGCAAGCCATGGTTGCCAAGTATTAGAGATAAAGGGGTTAAAAACTTATTTTTTATAATTTCTACATGGGTGTTATAGGTTTTGAACTAGAGTATCGTAGGTTTTGAACTATGATACCATAATACTATTTTGGCCATTTTAATTAAGGTTACAGCATTCGTGGCACTTTTTTAACACCCTGAGAGTCATAAAACAAGCCACGGTTGCCATGTATTAGAGGTAGAGGGGTTCAAAACTTATTTTTGATAATTTCTGTATGGATGTCATAGGTTTTGAACTAGGATATCGTAGGTTTTGAACTAGGGTGTCGTAATACTGTTTTGGCCATCATGATTAATGTTACAACATCCGTGACAATTTTATGACACCGTGGGAGTCATAAAACATGCCACGGTTGCCATGTATTAGAGGTAGAGGGGTTAAAAAATTATTTTTCTTAATTTCTACAAGGGAGTCATAGGTTTTGAACTAGGGTGTCGTAGGTTTTGAACTTGAGGATCGTAATACTAATTTGGCCATTTTGATTAATGTTAAAGCATCCGTTATAATTTTATGACACCTTGGCAGTCATAAAACAAGCCTTGGTTGTCATGTATTAGAGATAGAGGGGTTAAAAACTTATTTTTTATAATTTCTGCATGATTGTCGTAGATTTTGAGCTAGGATATCGTAGGTTTTGAACTTGGGTGTTGTAATATTGTTCTGGACATTTTGATTAATATTACAGCATCCGTGGCAATTTTATGATACCCTGGGAGTTATAAAATAAGCCACGATTGCCATGTATTATAGATAGAGAGGTTAAAAACTTATTTTTCATAATTTCTATATGAATGTCTTAGGTTTTGAATTAGGGTATCATAGATTTTGAACTAGGGTGTCGTAATACTATTTTGGCCTTTTTGATTAATGTTACAGCATCCGTGATAATTTTATGATATCCTGGGAGTCAGAAAAAAAGCCACGGTTGCCATGTATTAGAAGTAAAGGGTTTAAAAACTTATTTTTCATAATTTTGGCTTAGATGTCGTAGGTTTTGAACTAGGGTGTCATAGGTTTTGAACTATGATATTGTAATACTGTTTGAGCCATTTTGATTAATGATACAACATTCATGATAATTTTATGACACCCTGGGAGTCATAAAACAAGCTACGGTTGCCGTGTATTAGAGGTAGAGGGGTTAAAAACTTATTTTTCATAATTTCTACGTGGGTGTCATAAGTTTTGAATTAGGATGTCATAGGTTTTGAACTAGTGTATCTTAATACTGTTTTAGCTATTTTGATTAATGTTACAGCATCCGTGGCAATTTTATGACATCCTTGGAGTCATAAAATAAGCCACGGTTGCCATGTATTAGAGATAAAGTGGTTGAAAACTTATTTTTCATAATTTCTGCATGAGTGTCGTAGGTTTCAAACTAGGATGTCGTAATGCTGTTTTGGTCATTTTGATTAATATTACAGCATCCATGACAATTTTATGACACCATGGGAGTCATAAAATAGCTACGGTTGCCATGTATTAGAGGTAGAGGGGTTAAAAACTTATTTTTCATAATTTCTGTATGGGTGTCGTAGGTTTTGAACAAGGATTAGATTTTGAACTAGGATGTCGTTATTTAGTTTTGGCCATTTTGATTAATGTTACAACATCCGTGACAATTTTATGACACCCTTGGAGTCATAAAATAATCCACGGTTGCCATGTATTAGAGGTAAAGTGGTTGAAAACTTATTTTTCATAATTTCTGCATAAGTATCGTAGGTTTCGAACTAGGATGTCATAATACTGTTTTGGCCATTTTAATTAATACTACAGCATTCGTGACAATTTTATGATACCATGGGAGTCATAAAATAGCCACGGTTGCCAAGTATTAGAGGAAGAGGGGTTAACAACTTATTTTTCATAATTTTTGTATGGGTGTCATTGGTTTTGAACTAGGATGTCGTAGGTTTTCAACTAGGATGTCGTAATACTTTTTTGGCCATTTTGATTAATGTTACAGCATCCGTGACAAATTTATGACACCCTAGGATTCATAAAACAGGCCACGGTTGCCATGTATTAGAGGTTGAGGGGTTAAAAACTTATTTTTCATACTTTCTGCATGGGTGTCGTAAGTTTTAAACTAGAGTATCGTAGGTTTTGAACTAGGATGTTGTAATACTATTTTGGTCATTTTGATTAATGTTACAGCATCCGTGGTAATTTTATGACATCTTGGGAGTCATAAAACAAGCCACGGTTGCCATGTATTAGAAGTAGAAGGGTTAAAAATTTATTTTTCATGATTTCTGTATGGATATCGTAGGTTTTGAACTAGGATTTCGTAGGTTTTGAACTAGAGTATTGTAATACTGTTTTGGCCATTTTGATTTATGTTACAGCATTCGTGATAATTTTATGACACATTAAGAGTCATAAAACAAGCCATAGTTGCCATGTATTTGAGGTAGAGGTGTTAAAAACTTATTTGTCATAATTTTTGCATGGGTGTCGTAGGTTTTGAACTAAAGTATCGTAGGTTTAGAACTAGGATGTCATAATAATGTTTTAGCCATTTTGATTAATGTTACAGCATCCGTGTCAATTTTATGACACCTTGGGAGTCATAAAACAAGCCATGGTTGCCATGTATTAGAGGTAGAAGGGTTAAAAATTTATTTTTCATAATTTATGCATTGGTATCGTAGGATTAGAACTATGATATTGTAATACTATTTTGGCCATTTTGATTAATGTTACAGCTTCCGTGGCAATTTTATGACCCACTAGGAGTCATAAAACAAGCCACAGTTTCCATGTATTTAAGGTAGAGGGATTAAAAACTTATTTTTCATAAGTTCTGCATTGGTGTCGTAGGTTTTCAACCAGGGTATTGTAGGTTTTGAACTAAGGTGTCGTATTACTATTTTGGCCATTTTGATTAATATTACAGCATCCATGATAATTTTATGGCACCATGGGAGTTATAAAACAGCCACGGTCGCCATGTATTAGAGGTAGAGTTGTTAAAAATTTATTTTTCATAATTTCTGTATGGATGTCATAGGTTTTGAAGTAGGGTATTGTAGATTTTGGACTAGGGTGTTCTAATATTATTTTGGCCATTTTGATTAATGTTACAACATCCGTGACAATTTTATGACACCATGGGAGTCATAATACAGCCACGGTTGCCATGTATTAGAGGTAGAGGGGTTAAAAACTTATTTTTCATAATTTCTGCATGGGTATCATAGGTTTTAAACTAGGGTATTGTAGGTTTCGAACAAGGATGTCGTAATACTGTTTTGGCCATTTTTATTAATATTACAGAATCTGTGATAATTTTATGACACCTTGGGAGTTATAAAACAAGCCACGGCAGTCATGTATTAGAGATAGAGGGGATAAACACATTTTTCATAATTTCTGTATGGGTGTCATAGGTTAAGAACTAGGATGTCGTAATATTGTTTTGGCCATTTTGATTAATGTTACAGCATTCATTGCAATTTTATGATACTCTGGGAGTCATAAAACAAGCCACGGTTGCCATGTATTAGAGGTAGAAGGGTTAAAAACTTATTTTCATAATTTCTGCAGGGGTGTCGTAGGTTTAGAACTAAGGTGCCATAAATTTTGAATTAGGATGTCATAATACTGTTTTGGCCATTTTGATTAATGTTACAGCATCCATGGCAATCTTATGAAATCCTAGGAGTCATAAAACAAGCCACAGTTGCCATGTATTAGAGGTAGAGGGGTTAAAAACTTATTTTCATAATTTTTACATTGGTGTCGTATGTTTTGAACTAGAATATCGTAGGTTTAGAACTAAGATGTCATAATACTATTTTAGCCATTTTGATTAATGTTACAGCATCCATGTCAATTTTATGACACCCTGGGAGTCTTAAAATAAGCCATGTTTGCTATGTATTAGAGGTAGAAGGGTCAAAAACTTAATTTTCATAATTTCTGCATGGGTGTCGTAGGTTTTGAACTAGGGTGTCGTAGGTTTAGAATTAGGATGTTGTCATACTATTTTAACAATTTTGATTAATTTTACAGCATCCGTGTTAATTTTATGATACCCTGGGAGTCATAAAACAAGCCACGATTGCCATGTATTATAAGTAGAGGGGTTAAAAACTTATTTTTCTTAATTTCTGTATGGGTGTCGTAGGTTTTGTTCTAGGGTGGCGTAGGTTTTGAACTATGATGTTCTAATACTATTTTGGCCATTTTGATTAATGTTACAGCATCTGTGATAATTTTATGATACCTTGGGAGACATAAAACAAGCCACGGTTGCCATGTATTAGAGGTAGAGGGGTTAAAAACTTATTTTCCATTATTTCTGCATGGGTGTCATAAGTTTTGAACTAGGGCATCATAGGTTTTGAACTATTATGTCGTAATACTGTTTTGGCTATTTTGATTAATGTTATAGCATCTGTGATAATTTTATGACACCGTGGGAGTCAAAAAACAAGCTACGGTTGTCTTGTATTAAAGGTAGAGGGGCTAAAAATTTATTTTTCATAATTTCTGCATGGATGTTGTAGGTTTTGAACTAGGGTGTCGTAATATTATTTTGGCAATTTTGATTAATGTTACAGCATCCGTGACAATTTTATGACACCATGGGAGTCATAAAATAGCCATAGTTGCCATGTATTAGAGGTAGAGGGGATAAAAACTTATTTTTCATAATTTCTGCAAGGCTGTTGTAGGTTTTAAACTAAGATGTTGTAGGTTTAGAACAAGGATGTCATCGTACTATTTTTTCCATTTTGATTAATGTTATAGCATCCGTGACAATTTTACGACACCCTGGGAGTCATAAAACATGCCACGGTTTCCATGTATTAGAGGTAGAGGGATTAAAAACTTATTTTTCATAATTTCTATATGGCTATGGTAGGTTTTGAACTAAGGTGTCGTAGGTTTTGAAATAGGATGTCATAATACTGTTTTGGCCATTTTAATTAATGTTACAGCTTTCGTTGCAATTTTATAACATCCAAGGAGTCATAAAACAAGCCACGGTTGCCATATATTAGAGGTAGAGGGGTTAGAAACTTATTTTTCATAATTTCTGTATGGAATATCGTAGGTTTGGAATTATGATATCGTAGATTTTGAACTAGTGTGTCGTAATACTTTTTTGGCCAATTTGATTAACATTATAGAATCAGTGATAATTTTATAACACCTTGGGAGTCATAAAACAAGCCACGGTAGTCATGTATTAAAGGTAGAGGGGTTAAAAACTTATTTTTCATAATTTCTGCATGGGTGTCGTAGGTTTAGAACTAGGATGTCGTAATATTATTTTGGCCATTTTGATTAATGTTACAGCATCTGTGGCAATTTTATGATACTCTGGGAGTCATAAAACAAGCCACGGTTGTCATGTATTAGAGGTAGAAAGGTTAAATACTTATTTTTCATAATTTCTATAGTGGTGTCGTAGGTTTTGATCTAGGGTATTATAGGTTTTGAACTAGGATGTCGAAATATTATTTTGGCCATTTTGATTAATGTTACAACATCCATGGCAATCTTATGATATCCTGCGAGTCATAAAACAAGCCACGGTTGCCATGTATTAGAGGTAGAGGGATTAAAAACTTATTTTTCATAATTTCTGCATTGGTGTCATAGATTTTGAACAAGGGTGTCGCAATATTGTTCTGGCTTTTTTGGTTAATATTACAGCATTCGTGACAATTTTATGACACCCTGGGAGTCATAAAACAAGCCATGATTGCCATGTATTAGAGGTAGAGAGGTTAAAAACTTATTTTTCATAATATCTGTATGGATGTCGTAGGTTTTGAACTAGGGTATCATAAGTTTTGAATCAGGATGTCGTAATACTGTTTTGACAATTTTAATTAATGTTACAGCATCCGTGATAATTTTATGACACCCTGGGAGTCATAAAACAAGCCACGGATACCATGTATTAGAGGTAGAGGGGATAAAAACTTATTTTTCATAATTTCTGCATGGGTGTTGTAGATTTTGAATTAGGGTGTCGTAGGTTTAGAACTAGGATATCATAATACTGTTTTAGCTATTTTGATTAATGTTACAGCATCCGTGCTAATTTTATGACATCCTGGGAGTCATAAAATAAGCCATGGTTAACATGTATTAGAGGTAGAGGGGTTAAAAACTTATTTTTCTTAATTTCTACATGGGTGTCGTAGGTTTTGAACTAGGATATCGTAGGTTTAGAACTAGGATGTCGTAATACTGTTTTGGCCATTTTGATGAATGTTATAGCATCCGTGGTAATTTTATGACATCCTGGGAATCATTAAACAAGCCACGGTTGCCATGTATTAGAGGTAGAGGTGTTAAAAACTTATTTTTCATAATTTCTGCATTGGTATCCTAGATTTTGAACTAGAATGTTATAGGTTTTGAACTAGGATGTCGTAATACTGCTTTGGCCATTTTGATTAATGTTAAAGCATCCGTGGCAATTTTATGACACCGTGGGAGTCATAAAACAAGCCACGGTTGCCATGTATTAGAGGTAGAGGGGTTAAAAACTTATTTTTTATAATTTTTATATAGGTGTCATAGGTTCTGAACTAGGATGTCGTAGGTTTTGAACTAGGGTGTTGTAATACAGTTTTGGCCATTTTGATTAATGATACAGCATCAATGATAATTTTATAACACCTTGGGAGTCATAAAACAAGCTACGGTTGCCATGTATGAGAGGTAGAGGGGTTAAAAACTTATTTTTCATAATTTCTATATGGGTGTTGGAGATTTTGAACTAGGATGTTATAAAATAGTTTTGGCCATTTTGATTAATGTTACAGCATCTGTGATAATTTTATGACACCTTGGGAGTCATAAAATACGGCACGGTTGTCATGTATTAGAGGTAGAGTGGTTAAAAACTTAGTTTTCATAATTTCTTCAGGGGTGTCGTAGGATTAGAACTACGATGTCGTAATACTATTTTGGTCATTTTGATTAATGTTACAGCATCTGTGATAATTTTATGACACCTTGGGAGTCAAAAAACAAGCCATGGATGCCATGTATTAGAGGTAGAGGGTTTAAAAACTTATTTATCATAATTTTTGTGTGGTTGTCGTATTACTGTTTTGGCCATTTTGATTTATATTACAGCATCTGTGATAATTTTATGACACCTCGAGAGTCATAAAATAGCCACGGTTGCCATGTATTAGAGGTAGAGGGGTTAAAAACTTATTTTTCATAATTTCTGCATGGATGTCGTATGTTTTGAACTAGGATGACATAGATTTTGAACTAGGGTGTCATAATATTATTTTGGCCATTTTGATTAATGTTGCAGCATCCGCGATAATTTTATGACACCTTGGGAGTCATAAAATAGCCACAGTTGCCATGTATTTGAGGTAGAGGGGTTAAAAACTTATTTTTCATAATTTATGCATGGGTGTCGTAGGTTTTGAATTAGGATGTCGTAGGTTTTGAACTAAGGTGATGTAATACTCTTTTGGCCATTTTGATTAACATTACAGAATTAGTGATAATTTTATAACACCTTGAGAGTCATAAAACAAGCCACAGTAGTCATGTATTAGAGGTAGAGGGGTTAAAAACTTATTTTTCATAATTTCTGCATGGGTGTCGTAGGTTTAGAACTAGGATGTCGTAATATTATTTTGGTCATTTTGATTAATGTTACAGCATCTGTCGCAATTTTATGATACTCTGGGAGTCATAAAACAAGCCACGGTAGTCATGTATTAGAGGTAGAAGGGTTAAAAACTTATTTTTCATAATTTCTGTAGTGGTGTCGTAGGTTTTGAACTAGGGTATTATAGATTTTGAACTAGGATGTTGAAATACTATTTTGGCCATTTTGATTAATGTTACAGCATCCATGGCAATCTTATGATATCTGGGAATCATAAAACAAGCCACGGTTGCCATGTATTAGAGGTAGAGGGATTAAAAACTTATTTTTCATAATTTCTGCATTGGTGTCATAGGTTTTGTACTAGGGTGTCATAGATTTTGAACAAGGGTGTCGCAATAATGTTCTGGCCATTTTGATTAATATTACAGCATCTGTGGCAACTTTATGACACCCTGGGAGTCATAAAACAAGCCACGATTGCGATGTATTAGAGGTAGAGAGGTTAAAAACTTATTTTTCATAATTTCTGTATGGATGGCGTAGGTTTTGAACTAGGGTATCCTAAGTTTTGAACTAGGATGTCGTAATATTGTTTTGGCTATTTTGGTTAATGTTACAGCATCCGTGATAATTTTATGACACCCTGGGAGTCATAAAACAAGCCACGGATACCATGTATTAGAGGTAGAGGAGATAAAAACTTATTTTTCATAATTTCTGCATGGGTGTTGTAGATTTTGAACTAGGGTGTCGTAAGTTTAGAACTAGGATGTCGTAATACTGTTTTAGCTATTTTGATTAATGTTACAGCATCCGTGACAATTTTATGATACCGTGGGAGTCATAAAACATGCCAAGGTTTCCATGTATTAGAGGTAGAGGGGTTAAAAACTTATTTTTCATATTTTCTACATGGGTGTCGTAGGTTTTGAACTAGGGTGTCGTAGGTTTTGAAATAGGATGTCATAATATTGTTTTGGCCATGTTGATTAATGTTACAGCATCCGTTGTAATTTTATGACATCCAAAGAGTCATAAAACAAGCCACGGTTGCCATGTATTAGAGGTAGAGGGGTTAAAAACTTATTTTTCATAATTTCTGTATGAAATGTCGTAGGTTTAGAATTAGGGTATCGTAGGTTTTGAACTAGGATGTTGTAATACCTTTTTGGCCATTTTGATTAATGTTACAACATCCATGAAAATTTTATGACACCCTGGGAGTCATAAAACAAGCCATGGTTAACATGTATTAGAGGTTAAGGGGTTAAAAACTTATTTTTCTTAATTTCTGCATGGGTGTCATAGGTTTTGAACTAGGATATCGTAGGTTTAGAACTAGGATGTTGTAATACTATTTTGGCCATTTTGATGAATGTTATAGCATCCGTGGTAATTTTATGACATCCTGGGAATCGTTAAACAAGCCACGGTTGCCATGTATTAGAGGTAGAGGTGTTAAAAACTTATTTTTCATAATTTATGCATGGGTATCCTTGATTTTGAACTAGGATGTCGTAATACTGCTTTGGCCATTTTGATTAATGTTAAAGCATCCGTCACAATTTTATAATACCTTGGGAGTCAAAAAACAAGCCACGGTTGTCATGTATTAGAGGTAGAGGGGTTAAAAACTTATTTTTCATAATTTCTATATGGGTGTCGTAGGTTCTGAACAAGGATATCGTAGATTTTGAACTAGGGTATTGTAATACAGTTTTGGCCATTTTGATTAATGATACAGCATCCATGATAATTTTATAACACCCTGGGAGTCATAAAACAAGCAACGGTTGCCATGTATTAGAGGTAGAGGGGTTAAAAACTTATTTTTCATAATTTCTACATGGGTGTCAGAGGTTTTGATGTAGGATGTCGTAAAACAGTTTTGGCCATTTTGATTAATGTTACAGCATCTGTGATAATTTTATGACACCTTGGGAGTCATAAAATACGGCACGGTTGTCATGTATTAGAGGTAGAGTGGTTAAAAACTTAGTTTTCATAATTTCTGCATAGGTGTCGTAGGATTATAACTATGATGTCGTAATACTGTTTTGGTCATTTTGATTCATGTTACAGCATCTGTGGAAATTTTATGACACCCTGGGAGTCATAAAACAAGCCACAGATGCCATGTATTAGAGGTAGAGGGTTTAAAAACTTATTTTTCATAATTTCTGCATGGGCGTCGTAGGTTTTCAACTAGGATGTCGTTGATTTTGAACTAGGGTGTCGTATTACTGTTTTGGCCATTTAGATTTATATTACAGCAACCGTGATAATTTTATGACACCTCCGGAGTCATAAAATAGCCCCGGTCGCCATGTATTAGAGGTAGAGGGGTTAAAAACTTATTTTTCATAATTTCTGTATGGATCTCGTATATTTTGAACTACGGTATCATAGATTTTGAACTAGGGTGCAGTAATGTTATTTTGTCCATTTTGATTAATGTTACAGCATCCGTGACAATTTTATGATACCCTGGGAGTCATAAAATAGCTATGGTTACCATGTATTAGAGGTAGAGGGATTAAAAACTTATTTTTCATAATTTATGCAAGGGTGTCGTAGGTTTTGAACTAGGATGTCGTAGGTTTTGAACTAGGATGTTACAATACTCTTTTGGCCATTTTGATTAACATTACAGAATCAGTGATAATTTTATAACACCCTGGGAGTTATAAAACAAGCAACGGTAGTCAGGTATTAGAGGTAGAGGGGTTAAAAACTTATTTTTCATAATTTCTGCATGGGTGTTGTAGGTTTAGAACTAGGATATCGTAATATTATTTTGGCTATTTTGATTAATGTGATAGCATCTGTGGTAATTTTATAATACTCTGGGAGTTATAAAACAAGCCACGGTTGTCATGTATTAGAGGTAGAAGGGTTAAAAACTTATTTTTCATAATTTCTATAGTGATGTCGTAGGTTTTGAAGTAGGATATTGTAAGTTTTGAACTAGGGTATCGAAATACTATTTTGGCCATTTTGATTAATGTTACAGCATCCATGACAATCTTATGATATCCTAGGAGTCATAAAATAAGCCACGGTTGCCATGTATTAAAGGTAGAGGGATTAAAAACTTATTTTTTATAATTTCTGCGTTGGTGTCATAGGTTTTGAACTAGGATGTCATAGGTTTTGAACAAGGGTATCGCAATACTATTCTAGCCATTTTGATTAAAATTACAATATCCGTGGCAATTTTAAGATACCCTGGGAGTCATAAAACAAGCCACGATTGCCATGTATTAGAGGTGGAGAGGTTTAAAACTTATTTTTCATAATTTCTGTATGGATGTCGTAGGTTTTGAACTAGGGTATCATAAGTTTTGAACTAGGGTGTTGTAATATTGTTTTGGCTATTTTGATTAATGTTACAGCATCTGTGATAATTTTATAACACCCTGGAAGTCATAAAACAAGCCACGGTTGCCATGTATTAGAGGTAGAGGGGTTGAAAACTTATTTTTCATAATTTCTGCAAGAGTGTCGTAGGTTTTGAACTAAGGTATCATAGGTTTAGAACTAGGATGTCGTAATACTATTTTGGCCATTTTGATTAATGTTACAGCTTCTGTAGATATTTTATGGCACCATGGGAGTCAAAAAATAAGCCTCGGTTGCCATGTATTAGATTTAGAGGGGTTAAAAACTTATTTTTCATAATTTCTGTATGGAGGTCATAGGTTTTAAACTAGGATGTCGTAATACTGTTTTGGCTATTTTGATTAATGTTACAGCATCCTTGATAATTTTATAATATCCTGGGAGTCATAAAAGATGCCACGGTTGCCTTGTATTAAAGGTAGAGGGGTTAAAAACTTATTTTTCATAATTTCTGCATGGGTGTTGTTGGCTTTGAACTATGGTGTTGTAGGTTTTGAACTACGATATTGTAATACTATTTTAGCCTTTTTGATTAATGTTTCAGCATCTGTGATAATTTTATGACACCTTGGGAAATATAAAACAAGCCATGGTTGTCATGTATTAAAGGTAGAGGGGTTAAAAACTTATTTTTCATAATTTTTGCATGGGTGTCGTAGGTTTAGAACTAGGATATCGTAATATTATTTTGGCCTTTTGAATTAATTTTATAGCATTCGTGGCAATTTTATGACATCCTGGGAGTCATAAAACAAGCCACGGTTGCCATGTATTAGAAGTAAAGGGGTTAAAAATTTATTTTTCATAATTTCCGCATGAGTGTCATAGATTTTGAACTAGGGTGTCGTAGGTTTTATACATGGGTGTCGTAATACTATTTTGGCCATTTTTATTAATGTTACAGCATCCGTGACAATTTTATGATACCCTGGGAGTCATAAAACAAGCCACGATTTCCATGTATTAGAGGTAGAGGGGTTAAAATCTTTTTTTTCATAATTTCTACATGGGTGTCGTAGATTTTGAACTAGGGTATCATAGATTTTGAAATAGGATGTCATAATACCATTTTGGCCATTTTGATTAATGTTACAGCATCCGTGGCAATTTTATGACATCCTAGGAGTCTAAAAACAAGCCACGGTTGCCATGTATTAGAGGTAAAGGGGTTAAAAACTTATTTTTCATAATTTCTATATGGAATGTCGTAGGTTTAGAATTAGGGTATTATAGGTTTTGAACTAGGATGTCGTAATACTTTTTTAACCATTTTGATTAATGTTACAACATCCGTGACAATTTTATGACACCCTGGGATTCATAAAACAAGCCATGGTTAACATGTGTTAGAGGTTGAGGGATTAAAAACTTATTTTTCTTAATTTCTGCATAGGTATCGTACATTTTGAACTAGGATGTCGTAGGTTTAGAACTAGGATGTTATAATACTGTTTTAGCCATTTTGATTAATGTTATAGCATCCGTGGAAATTTTATGACATCTTGGGAATCATTAAACAAGCCACGGTTGCCATGTATTAGAGGCAGAGGTGTTAAAAACTTATTTTTCATAATTTTTGCATGGGTATCCTAGGATTTGAACTAGGATGTCGTAGGTTTTGAACTAGGATGTCGTAATATTACTTTGGCCATTTTGATTATTGTTACAGCATCCGTGATAATTTAATGACACCCTGGGAGTCATAAAACAAGCCATGGTTGCCATGTATTAGAGGTAGAGGGGTTAAAAACTTATTTTTCATAATTTCTATATGGGTGTCGTAGGTTCTGAACTAGGGTGTCGTAGGTTCTGAACTAGGATGTTGTAACACAGTTTTGGCCATTTTGATTAATGATACAGCATCCGTGATAATTTTATGACACCCTGGGAGTCATAAAATAAGGCACGATTGTCATGTATTATAGGTAGACTGGTTAAAAACTTATTTTTCATAACTTCTGCATGGGTATCGTAGGATTAGAACTAGGATGTCGTAATACTGTTTTGGCCATTTTGATTAATGTTACAGTATCTGTGGCAATTTCATGATACCCTGGGAGTCATAAAATAACCCACGGTTGCCATTATTAGAGGTAGAGGTATTAAAAATTTATTTTTCATAATTTCTGCATGGGTGTCGTAGGTTTTCAACTAGGGTGTCGTCGGTTTTGAACTAGGGTGTCGTATTACTGTTTTGGCCATTTTGATTAATATTACAGCATCCGTGATAATTTTATGACACCACGGGAGTCATAAAATAGCCACGGTCGCCATGTATTAGAGGTAGAGGGGTTAAAAATTTATTTTTCATAATTTCTATGTGGTTGTCGTTGGTTTTGAACTAGGATGTCGTAATACAGTTTTGGCTATTTTGATTAATGTTACAGCATCTGTCAGAATTTTATGACACCTTGGGAGTCATAAAATAAGGCACGGTTGTCATGTATTAGAGGTAGACTGGTTAAAAACTCATTTTTTATAACTTCTGCATGGGTGTCGTAGGATTAGAATTAAGATGTCGTAATATTGTTTTAGCCATTTTGATTAATGTTACAACATCTGTGGCAATTTCATGACACCCTGGGAGTCATAAAACAAGCCACGGTTGCCATGTATTAGAGGTAAAGTAATTAAAAACTTATTTTTCATAATTCCTGCATCGGTGTCGTAGGTTTTCAACTTGGATGTCGTCGGTTTTGAACTAGGATGTTGTATTACTGTTTGGCCATTTTGATTAATATTACAGCATCCTTGACAATTTTATGACACCACGGGAGTCATAAAATAGCCACGGTCGCCATGTATTAGAGGTAAAGGGGTTAAAAATTTATTTTTCATAATTTCTGTATGGATGTCGTAGGTTTTGAACTTGGTTGTCGTAGATTTTGAACTAGATTTTGAACTAGCTTCCGCCGAGAGACTATGAAGAATAAACAAGACGAAAAGTCTTGAGGATGGGGCTCGAAACGGTTCAGTTGCCTCAGCAGAAAGATGCCCTCCGAGATGCGGCAGAAGCTTTTTGGACCCCCAAGGATAGCACGCCTTTAGGGGCTATTTTACACATTTCATCAACATTTAAAATAAATTGCATGGCCAAATAATCCGTCGCATGTAAGGCATGCTAAGAAAATGGTAAATATATACGAGTTATTCTTTGTGCACCGCATACGGTACAGTAAATTCAACATGGCCCATATCATATTTTTTTATTGACCCAAATGTATCTATGATGGCATAATAGAATGGGAACTGAGCGTGACTAGCATTAATTATCATTCAACTTTTTATTTCAAATTTTTGTCCAGGCTTAAATATCCTGAAACAATTAGAGGAAGAGAATCTAGATACTGCTGCTAGAACCCTGAGAAAATCATAGAAAAGAGCCAAATTATAGAATCTAATCCTAAAATACAAGAACCAGAAGATTTATTAAGGATATGATCTCTTTGAATCAGTACCCTAAGGATGAGCCCCTTCCTATAGTCTCCATTAAGGACCTCTTCCATGAGATTAGTAACTCATCCTTCCATTATGCAAACCCTGTAGATATACCTCAACCTCGTAAGGTTAGTCTCATTAGTCTAGGATTAGTCCCTGACATACCTTCTAATATCCTACTTTATCCAACTAAACCCTGAACCTTTTTCTCTATCCTACCAGACTAATCCTGAACCTACCTCTTATTTTTTACCTTTTCTAGAAACCTTCAGCATTTCTAAGATCATTAGATTGCATTTAGTTGAGATTAGCATACTGCATGCATTCATTACGCATGTTAGGTTTGCATCTTACTTCCGGCATACTTTATGAAATTTGCTAAGAGTCCACTGTACATTTTCATGTGCATGTCAAACTAGTATCAAACCTAGAGAACCTATAATCTGTTAGGTTTAGATCCAAAGAGTTCAATAAAATTTTCTTCGATAGGAATGCATAGTCGAGTCTGTTAGGTGTTAATTTGAGTCCTTTGCATCACTTGTTACGAGTCTGCATATACCCAGCATGTCCATACCTGCATCGAACACCGCACAGCATATGCATCAGGATATTAGCCATAAGAGTAATTTAAGTAATGAAACATCTAACAAACTGGCTAATTCTCGAATAAGAGCCAATGAATTTAATGTAGGGAATTCTATCTTGGTTAGACTTAGGCCTAAAAGAAGCTTCATGCTCGCAGAGTTGGACCTTTTAAAGTGATAAAGAAAGTTTGACCAAATGCCTATGTTAGATTTGCCTCCGAATTTTGGCATCAGTTTTACCTTCAATATCGCAGACCTGGTTGAGTATAGGGAACCGGTAGTGATGGGGACATCTCAAGCACGAATCTTGGAGCAAGCATAATTCTTGGAGTGGCACAGATCTTGAAGCATTTTTGGAATAAATTTATTTAGGATTCATCTTTTGTTTAAAATTTGAATTAGGATTTGGTTGGTTAGGATTGATATATGGATAGGCTTATCTTATCCTATCTTATATTTGAATTTGATTCGTTCTTATCTTTTTATCTTGTATTCAAATTCAAATGAGGGTTGGAAAATCTATAAATACCACCCTCAGCCTTTTGTAATAGGAGGATGGATGAATAAAATTTCTATTGTTCTAGGTGAAGAATTTGTGTGATCCTAGGGTATCTGTATGATCCCTTCTCCATCTTCCCAGGGTTTCTGTATGATCCCTGATTTTGGGCATCTATGTGAGCCCAGGGCATCTATGTGAACCCCTTTGCTATGTGCTTGTTCTTCTAGGGCATATGGGTGAGCCCCTTTGCTATGTGCTTGTTCTTCTTGGGGAATCTATGTGAATCCCAGTATTTTTCTTAACCCTGCACCCTCTTCTTTCCTCCTTTGCAAATCCTAATCTCTGGTGACTTTCATGCTCGCCAGCGATCCAGTCCAATCCCTATCCCGCATCAAGTGGTATCAGAGCAAAAGGATTAGGATTTTTTTGCTTCATCACCGGCCCACTGTTCTCTTTCTTTCCTGTTTCAAATCTTGTCCACGGATCCTTCCCCAACATCGACGTCGGACCATTCTCCCCCCAGCCGTCCTCAACCCCAGCTCCCAGCCGCTCCGTGAAAGACTCTGGTCCGCCGACCTCACCGGAGAGATCACCTCCGAGCCCACCGGCGGTCGTCTTCTTCTCTCCATCAACGACATCTCCCCTACCTACAGCCGGCGACCCCCAACACCTGATTCATTGTCACCCTCAAGCTTCAGATCGAATGCTCCACCGGATCGCCTCAGTGCTCTCCGTTGGCTAGCCGCGTTCCTCCGCCATGGCCGCCACCATCATCAACCTCGCTCAGCATCGGAGTCCTTTTTGATTGGTTTCAGTTCCATCAACCTCGCTCAGCCTAATTCGACGGAGTCGAGTTCACCCCACCGTAGGAGAATGATGGGGACATCTCAAGCACGAATCTTGGAGCAAGCATAATTCTTGGAGTGGCACAGATCTTGAAGCATTTTTGGAATAAATTTATTTAGGATTCATCTTTTGTTTAAAATTTGAATTAGGATTTGGTTGGTTAGGATTGATATATGGATAGGCTTATCTTATCCTATCTTATATTTGAATTTGATTCGTTCTTATCTTTTTATCTTGTATTCAAATTCAAATGAGGGTTGGAAAATCTATAAATACCACCCTCAGCCTTTTGTAATAGGAGGATGGATGAATAAAATTTCTATTGTTCTAGGTGAAGAATTTGTGTGATCCTAGGGTATCTGTATGATCCCTTCTCCATCTTCCCAGGGTTTCTGTATGATCCCTGATTTTGGGCATCTATGTGAGCCCAGGGCATCTATGTGAACCCCTTTGCTATGTGCTTGTTCTTCTAGGGCATATGGGTGAGCCCCTTTGCTATGTGCTTGTTCTTCTTGGGGAATCTATGTGAACCCCAGTATTTTTCTTAACCCTGCACCCTCTTCTTTCCTCCTTTGCAAATCCTAATCTCTGGTGACTTTCATGCTCGCCAGCGATCCAGTCCAATCCCTATCCCGCATCAGGTAGTGATACCCAGTGAGGCCTTTGGACCTACTCCTTTCATTGAGAGTGACCCTAGCCCAGAGTGTCCACCAATTATTTGGCCTGAGAGAGGAGAATGGATCGAGCGTATCCTGGACGATCAAGCCATCACGACTCGGGTCATGGCTATCAACGCTACTTGGTCCGATGGCAAGGCTGACCAGAGTTGGATGATTCGTGGATCTCTCGAGAGGACTTGCAGTGCCTCAACCCAGACCTTCTCAAGAGATATGTGAGCCAGTGTGAACCTTACTCGATAGGATCGAGTTCCTCCCATCCCGGGAGAATTGGTGTGGACACCAGAGGCACCATAATAAGACAGGCTTCTAAACCCTCTATGGATTACTTAGTAATGTTTGAGTCCATTTGTAATAAGGGCTTAGCATAATTGAGTTGTCACTTTCATTATTTGAGTCATGTACCAGTCAACTCATGTTGAGCTAGTTTTCTGTCTGAGTCCTGTATATGTTAGTCCAAGTCTAGTGAAGACTTAGTACAAGTGAAGACCCAGCCAATACAAGTAAAGATCAACCCAGCTTGAAGTTATGAAGACTATGGAAGGCCTAGTAGAAGAAATCGAAAGCCCTGGAGCTCTGGACCGTAACCTGAAGCAAACTGGGCCAGTCAAGGCCCAGGAGAGGAGTCATATGGCACCATCCACCCTATGGTCACCACCCCCTTGGTCGGCCACTTAGGGTCACCTCCCTTGGCCAACCAAGGCAAGAGAGAGAGGGAGCATTTGAGGGAAATCAAATCTTGGACCTACCATGTATTCTAGCTAGGGTTTGAGTGGGATTCAAATTCCTAGGAAAAGTCTCTTGTATCCTTACTTAGGGGGCAAGTTTATGAGTCTATTTAAGAGACTCTTTTCTCTTATATGAAGACACTTTTTGAATGAATATAATTGAGTTTTCCATATGTTATGTGCTATTTGCTGTGCGCTAAGAAAACTCTATGTGAGCCCCTCCTTCCTCCTTGTGTCCTGCACCCAGTCTCCCGCCACCATCCACTTCTCCAAGCCTTGGCCGCTCACATCAAACATCTCTTTGCCTTGCTAATTTTAAGTTTATTCCTTCATCCTTTCAGTGATTCCTAACCCTTGATAGGCTATTTGCAGGTCCCTTGACTTCTACGAATCCAACGACACCAGCCGGGCAGCGATCGGATCACCGGGTTGGAAGCAGAGGGGTTAAAAACTTATTTTTCATAATTTCTATGTGGGTGTCATTGGTTTTGAACTAGGATGTCGTAATACAGTTTTGGCCATTTTGATTAATGTTACAGCATCTGTGAGAATTTTATGACACCTAGGGAGTCATAAAATAAGGCTCGGTTGTCATGTATTAGAGGCAGACTGGTTAAAAACTTATTTTTCATAACTTCTGCATGGGTGTCAAAGGATTAGAACTAGGATGTCGTAATACTATTTTGGCCATTTTGATTAATGTTACAGCATCTGTGGCAATTTCATGATACCTTGGGAGTCATAAAACAAGCCACGGTTGCCATGTATTAGAGGTAGAGGGATTAAAAACTTATTTTTCATAATTTCTGTATGGGTGTCATAGGTTTTCAACTAGGGTGTCGTCGGTTTTGAACTAGGGTGTCGTATTACTGTTTTGGTTATTTTGATTAATATTACAGCATATGTGACAATTTTATGAAACCACGGAAGTCATAAAGTTGCCACGGTCGCCATGTATTAGAGGTAGAGGGGTTAAAAATTTATTTTTCATAATTTCTATATAGATATCGTAGGTTTTGAACTAGGATGTCATAGATTTTGAACTAGGGTGTCGTAATAATATTTTGGCCATTTTGATTAATGTTCCAGCATCCATGACAATTTTATGACACCATGGGAGTCATAAAATAGCCACGGGTGCCATGTATTAGAGGTAGAGGGGTTAAAAACTTATTTTTCATAATTTCCGCAAGGGTGTCGTAGGTTTTGAACTAGGGTGTCGTAGATTTTGAACTAGGATATTGTAATACTATTTTGGCCATTTTGATTAACATTACAGAATCTGTGATAATTTTATGACACCCTGGGAGTCATAAAATAAGCCACGGTAGTCTTGTATTAGAGGTAGAGGGGTTAAAAACTTATTTTTCATAATTTTTGCATGGGTGTCGTAGGTTTAGAACTAGGATATTATAATATTATTTTGGCCATTTTGATTAATGTTACAGCATCCGTGACAATTTTATGATACTCTGGGAGTCATAAAATAAGCCATGGTTGCCATGTATTAGAGGTAGAAGGGTTAAAAACTTATTTTTCATAATTTCTGTAGGGGTGTCATAGGTTTTGGACTAGGGTATTGCAGGTTTTGAACTAGGGTGTTGAAATATTATTTTGGGCATTTTGATTAATGTTACAGCATCCATGGAAATCTTGTGATATCCTGGGAGTCATAAAACAAGCCACGGTTGCCATGTATTGGAGGTAGAGGGGTTAAAAACTTTTTTTCATAATTTCTGCATGGGTGTCGTAGGTTTTGAACTAGGGTGTCGTAGGTTTTGAACAACTGTATCGCAATACTGTTTTGGCCCTTTTGATTAATATTACAGCATCCATGGCAATTTTATGAAATCCTGGGAGTCATAAAACAAGCCACGGTTGCCTGGTATTAGAGGTAGGGAGGTTAAAATCTTATTTTTCATAATTTCTATATAGATGTCGTCTGTTTTGAACTAGGGTGTAATAAGTTTTGAACTAGGGTATTGTAATACTATTTTGGCTATTTTGATTAATGTTACAGCATCCGTGATAATTTTATGTTATCCTGGGAGTCATAAAACAAGCCACGGTTACCATGTATTAGAGGTAGAGGGGTTAAAAACTTATTTTTCATAATTTCTACATAGGTATCGTAGGTTTTGAACTAGGATATCGTAGGTTTAAAATTAGGATGTCGTAATACTATTTTGGCCATTTTGATTAATGTTACGGCATTCGTGGCAATTTTATGGCACCCTGGGAGTCATAAAACAAGCCATGGTTGCCATGTATTAGAGGTAGAGGGGTTAAAAACTTATTTTTCAAAATTTATGCATGGGTGTCGTAGGTATTGAACTAGGATGTCGTAGGTATTGAACTAGTGAGTCGTATTACTATTTTGGCCTTTTTGATTAATGTTACATCATCCGTGGCAATTTTATGACACCCAGGCAGTCATGAAACAAGCCACGGTTGCAATGTATTAGAGGTAGAGGGGTTAAAAACTTATTTTTCATAATTTCTGTATGGGTGTCATAAGTTTTGAACTAGGGTGTCATAGGTTTTAAACTAGGATGTCGTAAGACTATTTTGGCTATTTTGATTAATGTTACAGCATCCTTGATAATTTTATAACACCCTGCGAGTCATAAAACAAGTTACGGTTGCCATGTATTAGAGGTAGAGGGGTTAAAAATATATTTTTAATAATTTCTACATGGGTGTTGTATGTTTTTAGATAGGGTGTCGTAGGTTTTGAATTAGGGTATCGTAATACTATCTTGGCCATTCTGATTAATGTTACAGCATCCGTGAAAATTTTATCATACCTTCGGAGTCATAAAACAAGTCATGGTTGTCATGTGTTAGAGGTAGAGGGGTTAAAAACTTATTTTTCATAATTTCTACATGGGTGTCGTTAGTTTAGAACTAGGATGTCGTAATACAGTTTTGGCCATTTTGATTAATTTTATAGATTCCGTGGCAATTTTATGACTTCCTGAGAGTCATAAAACAAGCCACGATTGACATGTATTAGAGGTAAAGGGATTATAAACTTATTTTTCATAATTTTTGCATGGGTATCGAAGGTTTAGGACTAGGGTGTCGTAGATTTTGTAATATGGTATCATAATACTATTTTTGCCATTTTGATTAATGTTATAGCATCCTTGGCAATTTTATGATACCCTGGGAGTCATAAAACAAGCCACGGTTGCCAAGCATTAGAGGTAGAGAGGTTAAAAACTTATTTTTTATAATTTCTACATGGGTGTTGTAGGTTTTGAACTAGGGTATCGTAGGTTTTGAAATAGGGTGTCGTAGGTTTTGAACTAGGATGTTATAATACTGTTTTGGCTATTTTGATTAATGTTACATCATCCATGGCAATTTTATGATGCCCTGTGAGTCATACAATAAGCCACGGTTGCCATGTATTAGAGGTAAAAGGGTTAAAAACTTATTTTTCTTAATTTCTGTATGGAAGTCGTAGGTTTTGAATTAGGGTGTAGTAGGTTTTGAACTAGGATGTCGTAATACTATTTTGGCCATCTTGATTAATGTTACAACATCCGTGACAATTTTATGATGCCCTGGGATTCATAAAATAAGCCATAGTTACCATGTATTAGAGGTAGTGGGGTTAAAAACTTATTTTTCTTAATTTCTGCATGGGTGTCATAGGTTTTGAACTTGGGTGTCGTAGGTTTTAAACTAGGATATCGTAATACTGTTTTATCCATTTTGATTAATGTTACAGCATCCGTGAAAATTTTATGATACATTGCGAGTCATAAAACCAGCCACGGTTGTCATGTATTAAATGTAGAGGGGTTAAAAACTTATTTTTCAAAATTTCTGCAAGAATGTTTCAAATTTAGAACTAGGATGTCGTAATACTGTTTTGGCCATTTTGATTAAATTTATAGCATCCGTGACACTTTTATGACATCCTGAGCATCATAAAACAAGTCACGGTTGCCCTGTATTTGAGGTAAAGGGGTTAAAAACTTATTTTTCATAATTTTTGCATGGGTATCGTAGGTTTTGAACTAGGGTGTTGTAGGTTTTGAACTTAGATATCATAATACTATTTTGGCCATTTTGATTAATGTTACAGCATCCATGAAAATTTTATGATACATTGGGATTCATAAAACAAGCCACGGTTGTCATGTATTAGAGATAGAGGGGTTAAAAACTTATTTTTCAAAATTTTTGTATGGATGTTGCAAATTTAGAACTAGGATGTTATAATACTGTTTTGGCTTTTTTGATTAATTTTATAGCATCCGTGGCAGTTTTATGAAATCCTGAGAGTCATAAAACAAGTCACGGTTGCCCTGTATTAGAGGTAAAAGGGTTAAAAACTTATTTTTCATAATTTCTGCATGGGTGTCGTAGGTTTTGAACTAAGATATTATAGGTTTTGTACTAGGGTGTCGTAATCCTGTTTTGGCCATTTTGATTAATGTTACAACATCCGTGGCAATTTTATGATGCCTTGGGCTTAATAAAAAAAGCCACGGTAGCCATGTATTAAAGGTAGAGGTGTTAAAAACTTATTTTTCATAATTTTTGTTTGGATATCATAGGTTTTGAACTAGGATATCGTAATATTATTTTGGCTATTTTGATTAATGTTACAGCATCCGTGACAATTTTATGACACCATAGGAGTCATAAAACAGCCACAGTTGCCATGTATTAAAGGTAGAGGGGTTAAAAATTTATTTTTCATAATTTTTGTATGGGTGTCGTAGATTTTGAAATATGGTATCATAGGTTTAGAACTAGGATGTTGTAATACTATTTTGGCCATTTTGATTAATGTTACAACATCCGTGATAATTTTATGACACCCTGGGAGTCATAAAACAAGCCACGGTTTCCATGTATTAGAGGTACAGGGTTTAAAAACTTATTTTTCATAATTTCTATATGGATCTCATAGGTTTAGAACTAGGATGTTGTAATATTTTTTTGGCCTTTTTTATTAATGTTACGGTATCCGTGGCATTTTTATGATACTCTAGGAGTCATAAAACAAGCCACGGTTGCCATGTATTAGAGGTAGAAGGGTTAAAAACTTATTTTTCATAATTTCGACAGGGGTGTCGTAAGTTTTGAACTAGGGTGTCGTAGGTCTTGAACTAGGATATCGTAATACTATTTTGGCCATTTTTATTAATGTTACAGTATCCATGGCAATCTTATGATATCCTGGAGTCATAAAACAAGCCACGGTTGCCATGTATTAGATGTAGAGGGATTAAAAACTTATTTTTCATAATTTCTGCATTAGTGTCATAATTTTGATCTAGGGTGTCGTAATACTATTCTAGCCATTTTGATTAATATTACAGCATCCATGGCAATTTTATGACACCCAAGGAGTCATAAAACAAGCCATGGTAGCCATGTATTAGAGGTAGAGAGGTTAAAAACTTATTTTTCATAATTTCATTATGGATGTCGTAGGTTTTGAACTACGATGTTATAGATTTCAAACTTGGGTGTCGTAATACTATTTTGGCCATTTTGATTAATGTTACAGCATTCGTGATAATTTTATGATACCCTGGGAGTCATAAAATAAGCCACGGTTGCCATGTATTAGAGGTAGAGGGGTTAAAATCTTTTTTTTCATAATTTCTGCATAGGTGTCGTAGGTTTCGAACTAGGGTATCGTAGGTTTAGAACTAGGATGTTGTAATACTATTTTGGCCATTTTGATTAATGTAACAGCATCCGTGGTAATTTTTTCGTACCCTCGGAGTCATAAAACAAGCCACGGTTGCCATGTATTAGAGGTAAAGGGGTTAAAAACTTATTTTTTAAAATTTCTGCATGGGTGTCGTAGGTTTTGAACTAGGGTATCATAGGTATTGAACTAGGGAGTCGTAATACTATTTTAGCCATTTTGATTAATGTTAAACCATCCATGGTAATTTTATGACACCTAGGGAGTCATAAAACAAGCCGCGGTTGCCATGTATTAGATGTAGAGGTGTTAAAAACTTATTTTTCATAATTTCTGTATGGGTGTCATAGGTTTTGAACTAGGGTGTCATAGATTTTGAACTAAGGTATCGTGATACTATTTTTGATTAATGTTATAGCATTTGTGATAATTTTATGATAACCTGGAAGTCATAAAACAAGCCACCGTTCCCATGTATTAGAGTTGGAGGGGTTAAAAACTTATTTTTCATAATTTCTGCATGGGTGTTGTAGGTTTTGAACTAGGGTATCCTAGATTTTGAACTAGGGTATTGTAATATTGTTTTGGCCATTTTGATTAATGTTATAGCATCTGTGATAATTTTATGATACCTTGGGAGTCGTAAAACAAGCCACGGTTGTCATGTATTAGAGGTAGAGGGGTTAAGAACTTATTTTTTATAATTTCTGCATAGGTATCATTGGTTTAGAACTAGGATGTCGTAATACTATTTTGGCCATTTTGATTAATTTTATAGCAACCGTGGCAATTTTATGACATCCTGAGAGTCATAAAACAAGCCACGGTTGCCTTGTATTAGAGGTAAAGGGGTTAAAAATTATTTTTCATAATTTTCGCCTGGGTGTCGTAGGGTTTGAATTAGGGTGTCGTAGATTTTGTACTAGGGTGTCATATTACTATTTTGGCAATTTTAATTAATGTTACAGCATCCGTGGCAATTTTATGATACCTTGGGAGTCATAAAACAAGCCACGGTTGCCAAGTATTAGAGGTAGAGGGGTTAAAAACTTTTTTTTCATAATTTCTACATGGGTGTCGTGGGTTTTGAACTACGGAGCCATAGATTTTGAACTAGGATGTCATAATATTGTTTTGGCCATTTTGATTAATGTTATAGCATCCGAGGCAATTTTATTACACCCTGGGAGTCATAAAATAAGCCACGGTTGACATGTATATGAGGTAGAGGGTTTAAAAACATATTTTTTGTAATTTCTGTATGGACGTCGTGGGTTTTAAACTACAGTGTCATAGGTTTTGAACTAGGATGACGTAATACTATTTTGGCAATCTTGATTAATGTTATATCATCTGTGATAATTTTATGACACCCTGGGAGTCATAAAACAAGCAACGGTTGCCATGTATTAGAGGTAAATGGGTTAAAAACTTTTTTTCTTAATTTCTGCATGGGTGTCATAGGTTTTGAACTAGGATATCATAGGTTTTAAACTAGGATATCATAATACTATTCTGGCCATTTTGATTAATGTTACAGCATTCGTGATAATTTTATGATACCTTGGGAGTCATAAAACAAGCCACGGTTGTCCTGTGTTAGAGGTAGAGAGGTTAAAAACTTATTTTTCATAATTTCTGCATGGATTTTATAGGTTTAGAACTAGGATGTCGTAATACTATTTTGGCCATTTTGATTAATGTTATAGCATCCGTGGCAATTTTATGACACCCTGGGAGTCATAAAACAAGCCATGGTTGCCATATATTAGTGGTAGAGCGGTTAAAAACTTATTTTTCGTAATTTCTGTATGGATATCGTAGGTTTAGAATTAGGGTGTCGTAGGTTTTGAGCTAGGATGTCGTAGGTTTATAACTAGGATATCGTAATACTATTTTGGCCATTTTGATTTATGTTACAGCATCCATGATAATTTAATGACACCCTGAGGGTCATAAAACAAGCCATAGTTTCAATGTATTAGAGGTAGAGGGGTTAAAAACTTATTTTTCTTAATTTTTACTTAGGTGTTGTAGGTTTTGAACTAGGGCATCGTAGGTTTTGAACTAGGATGTCCTAATACTGTTTTGGTAATTTTGATTATTGTTACAGCATCCGTGGCAATTTTATGACACCATGGGAGTCATTAAACAAGCCAAGGTTGCCATGTATTGGAGATAGAGGGGTTAAAAACTTATTTTTCGTAATTTCTGTTTGGATGTCGTAGGTTAAGAAATAGGGTGTCGTGAGTTTTGAACTAGGTTGTCATAATACTATTTTGGCCATTTTGATTAATGTTACACCATCCATGATAATTTTATGACACCCTCGGAGTCATAAAACAAGCCACGGTTACCATGTATTAGAGGTAGAGGGGATAACAACATATTTTTCTTAATTTTTGCATGGGTGTCATAGGTTTTGAACATGATGTCATAGGTTTAGAAATAGGATGTCGTGATACTATTTTATCTATTTTGATTAATGTTACATCATCCGTGGCAATTTTATGACATCCTGGGAGTCATAAAACAAGTCACAGTTGCCATGTATTAGAGGTAGCAGGGTTAAAAACTTATTTTTTATAATTTCTACATTGGTGTCGTAGGTTTTGAACTAAGTTGTCGTAGGTTTTGAACTCGGATGTCGTAATACTATTTTTGCCATTTTGATTAATGTTACAGAATCCATGATAATTTTATGACTCCTTGCGAGCCATAAGACTAGCCACGGTTTCCATGTATTAAAGGTAGAGGGGTTAAAAACTTATTTTTCATAATTTCTGTATGGTTGTCTTAGGTTCTGAACTAGGGATAAGTAGGTTTTGAACTAGGATGTTGTAATACTGTTTTGGCCATTTTGATTAATGATATAGCATCCATGATAATTTTATGACATCTTGGGAGTTATAAAATAACCTACGGTAGCCATGTATTAGAGGTAGTGGGGTTAAAAACTTATTTTTCATAATTTCTATGTGGGTGTCATAGGTTTTGAACTAGGGTATTATAATACAGTGTTTGTCATTTTGATTAATGTTACAGCATCTGTGATAATTTTATGACACATAGGGAGTCATAAAATAAGGCATGGTTGTCATGTATTAGAGGTAGAGTGGTTAAAAACTTATTTTTCATAATTTCTACATGGGTGTCGTAGGATTAGAACTAGGATGTCGTAATACTGTTTTGGCCATTTTGATTAATGTTACATCATCCGTGACAATTTTATGACACCCTAGGAGTTATAAAACAAGCCACGGTTGCCATGTATTAGATGTAGAGGGATTAAAAACTTTTTCTTCATAATTTCTGCATGGGTGTCGTAGGTTTTCAACTAGGATGTCTACATTTGAACTAGGGTGTCGTATTGCTGTTTTAGCCATTTTGATTATTGTTACATCATCCATGGTAATTTTGTGACACCTTGGGAGTCATAAAACAAGCCACGGTTGCCATGTATTAGATGTAGAGGGGTTAAAAACTTATTTTTCATAATATCTATGTAGGTGTCGTAGGATTTGAACAAGGATGTCGTAATACAGTTTTAGCCATTTTGATTAATTTTATAGCATCTGTGATAAATTTATGACACCTTGGGAGTCATAAAATAAGGCACGGTCGTCATGTACTAGAGGTAAAGTGGTTAAAAACTTATTTTTCATATTTTCTACATGGGTGTCGTAGGATTAGATCTAGAGTGTCGTAATATTGTTATGGTCATTTTGATTAATGTTACAGCATCGGTGACAATTTTATGACACCATGTTAGTCATAAAACAAGCCACGGTTGCCATGTATTAGAGGTAGAGGGATTAAAAACATATTTTTCAAAATTTCTGCTTGGATGTCGTAGGTTTTAAACTAGGGTGTCGTAGGTTTTCAACTAGAGTGTCTTATTACAGTTTTAGCCATTTTGATTAATATTATAGCATCTGTGATAATTTTATGACACCATGGGAGTCATAAAATAGCCACGATCACCATGTATTAGAGGTAGAAGGGTTAAAAATTTATTTTTCATAATTTCTGTATAGATATCATAGGTTTTGAAACAGGGTGTCGTAGATTTTGAACTAGGATGTCGTAATATTATTTTGGCAACTTTGATTAATGTTACAACATCCGTGACAATTTTATGATACAATGGGAGTCATAAAACAGCCACGGTTGCCATGTATTAGAGGTAGAGGGGTTAAAAACTTATTTTTCATAATTTCTGCATGGGTGTCATAGTTTTTGAACTAGGGTGTCGTAGGTTTTAAACTAGGGTGTCGTAATACTATTTTGGCCATTTTGATTAACATTACAGAATCCGTGATAATTTTATGACACCCTGAGAGTCATAAAACATGCCACGGTAGTCATATATTAGAGGTAGAGGGGCTAAAAACTTATTTTTCATAATTTTTCCATGGGTGTCATAGATTTAGAACTAGGATGTCGTAATATTGTTTTGGCCATTTTTATTAATGTTACAGTATCCGTGGCATTTTTATGATACTCTGGGAGTCATAAAACAAGCCACGGTTGCCATGTAATAGAGGTAGAATGGTTAAAAATGTATTTTTCATAATTTCTGTAGGGGTGTCGTAGGTTTTGAACTAGGATGTCGTAGGTCTTGAACTAGGATATCGTAATACTATTTTGGACATTTTTATTAATGTTACAGCATCCATGGCGATCTTATGATATCCTAGAGTCATAAAATAAGCCACGGTTGCCATGTATTAGAGGTAGAGGGGTTAAAAACTTATTTTTCATAATTTCTACATGAGTATCGTAGATTTTGATTTAGGGTGTCGTAATACTATTCTGGTCATTTTGATTAAAATTATAGCATCCGTGGAAATTTTATGACACCCTGGGAGTCATAAAACAAGCCACGGTTGCCATGTATTAGAGGTAGAGCGGTTAAGAACTTATTTTTCATTATATATATATGGATGTCGTAGGTTTTGAACTAGGATGTCATAGGTTTCAAACTAGGGTGTCGTAATACTATTTTGGCCATTTTGATTAATGTTATAGCATTCGTGATAATTTTATGACACCCTGGGAGTCATAAAACAAGCCACGGTTGCCATGTATTAGAGGTAGAGGTGTTAAAAACTAATTTTTCAAAATTTTTGCATGGGTGTCATAGATTTTGAACTAGGGTATCGTAGGTATTGAACTAGGGAGTCGTAATACCATTTTAGCCATTTTGATTAATGTTACAGCATCCGTGGCAATTTTATGACACCTAGGGAGTCATAAAACAAGCCGCGGTTGCCATGTATTAGATGTAGAGGGGTTAAAAACTTATTTTTCATAATTTCTGTATGGGTGTCATAGGTTTTGAACTAAGGTGTTATAGGATTTGTACTAGGGTGTCGTGATACTGTTTTTGATTAATGTTACAGCATCCGTGATAATTTTATGACACCTTGGGAGTCATAAAACAAGCCACCGTTCCCATGTATTAGCGGTGGAGGGGTTAAAAACTTATTTTTCATAATTTCTACATGGGTGTTGTAGGTTTTGAACTTGGGTGTCGTTGGTTTTGAACTAGGGTCTCATAATACTATTTTGGCCATTTTAATTAATGTTATAATATCCGTGATAATTTTATGATACCTTGGGAGTCATAAAACAAGCCACGGTTGTCATGTATTAGAGGTAGAGGGGTTAAAAACTTATTTTTCGTAATTTCTGCATGGGTGTTGTAGGTTTAGAACTAGAATGTCATAATAATGTTTTGGTCATTTTGATTAATTTTATAGCAACCGTGATAATTTTATGACATCCTGAGAGTAATAAAACAAGCCACGGTTGCCTTGTATTAGAGGTAAAGGGGTTAAAAAATTATTTTTCATAATTTCCGCATGGGTGTCGTAGGGTTTGAACTTGGGTGTCGTAGATTTTATACTAGGATGTCGTAATACTATTTTGATAATTTTAATTAATGTTACAGCATCCGTGGTAATTTTATGATACCTTTGGAGTCTTAAAACAAGCCGCGGTTGCCAAGTATTAGAGGTAGAGGGGTTAAAAACTTTTTTTTCATAATTTCTACATGGAAGTTGTGGGTTTTGAACTACGGAGCCATAGGTTTTGAACTAGGATGTCATAATATTATTTTGGCCATTTTGATTAATGTTATAGCATCCGAGGAAATTTTATGACACCCTGGGAGTCATAAAATAAGCCACGGATGACATGTATTAGAGGTAAAGGGGTTAAAAATATATTTTTCATAATTTCTGTGGGATATCGTGGGTTGTGAACTAGGGTGTTGTAGATTTTGAACTAGGGTGACGTAATACTATTTTGGCAATCTTTATTAATGCTACATCATCCATGACAATTTTACGACACCCTAGGAGTTATAAAACAAGCAACGGTTGCCATGTATTGGAGGTAAAGGGGTTAAAAACTTTTTTTCTTAATTTCTGCATGGGTGTCGTAGGTTTTGAACTAGGGTGTCCTAGGTTTTGAACTAGGGTATCGTAGGTTTTGAACTAGGATATCGTAATACTATTTTGGCCATTTTGATTAATGTTACAGTATTCATGATAATTTTATGACACCTTGGGAGTCATAAAACAGGCCACGGTTGTTATGTGTTAGAGGTAGAGAGGTTAAAAACTTATTTTTCATAATTTCTGCATGGATGTTGTAGGTTTAGAACTAGGATGTCGTAATACTATTTTGGCCATTTTGATTAATGTTACAGCATCCGTGGCAATTTTATAACACCTTGGGAGTCATAAAACAAGCCACGGTTGCCATATATTAGAGGTAGAGGGGTTAAAAACTTATTTTTCATAATTTCTATATGGATGTCGTAGATTTAGAATTAGGATGTCGTAGGTTTTGAACTAGGGTTTCGTAATATTATTTTGGCAATTTTGATTAATGTTACAGCATCTGTGATAATTTTATGACACCATGGGAGTAATAAAACAGCCACTGTTGCCATGTATTAGAGGTAGAGGGGTTAAAAACTTATTTTTCATAATTTCTACATGGGTGTCGTAGGTTTTGAACTAGGATATCGTAGGTTTAGAACTAGGATATCGTAAAACTATTTTGGCTATTTTGATTAATGTTACAGCATCCGTGATAATTTTATGACACCCTGGGAGTCATAAAACAAGCCACGGTTTCCATGTATTAGAGGTAGAGGGGTTAAAAACTTATTTTTCATAATTTCTACATGGGTGTCGTTGGTTTTGAACTAGGATGTCCTAATACTATTTTGGCAATTTGATTAATGTTACATCATCCGTGGCAATTTTATGACACCATGGGAGTCATTAAACAAGCCAAGGTTGCCATGTATTGGAGATAGAGGGGTTAAAAACTTATTTTTCGTAATTTCTGTTTGGATGTTGTAGGTTAAGAACTAGGGTATCGTAGGTTTTGAACTAGGCTGTCGTAATACTATTTTGGCCATTTTGATTAATGTTACAACATCCGTGATAATTTTATGACACCCTCGGAGTCATAAAACAAGCCACGGTTGCCATGTATTAGAGGTAGAGGGGATAAAAACATATTTTTCTTAAGTTTTGCATGGGTGTCGTAGGTTTTGAACTAGGATGTCGTAGGTTTAGAACTAGGATGTCGTAATACTGTTTTTTGCCATTTTGATTAATGTTACAGCATCCGTGGCAATTTTATGATGTCTTGGGAGTCATAAAACAAGTCACAGTTGCCATGTATTAGAGGTAGCATGGTTAAAAACTTATTTTTCATAATTTCTACATAGGTGTCGTAGGTTTTGAACTAGAATGTTGTCGGTTTTGAACTAGGATGTCGTAATACTATTTGGGCCATTTTGATTAATGTTACAACATCCGTGGCAATATTATGACCTCCTGGGAGTCATAAAACAAGCCATGGTTGCCAAGTATCAGAGGTAAAGGGGCTAAACACTTATTTTTCATAATTTCTGTATGGGTGTCGTAGGTTCTGAACTAGGGTATCGTAGGTTTTGAACTAAGGTGTTGTAATACTGTTTTGGCCATTTTGATTAATGATACAGCATCCATGATAATTTTTTGACATCGTGGGAGTCATAAAATAAGCTACGGTTGCCATGTATTAGAGGTAGTGGGGTTAAAAACTTATTTTTTATAATTTCTACGTGGATGTCATAGGTTTTGAACTAGGGTATCATAATACAGTTTTTGTCATTTTGATTAATGTTACAGCATCTGTGATAATTTTATGATACCTAGGGAGTCATAAAATATGGCACGGTTGTCTGTATTAGAGGTAGAGTGGTTAAAAACTTATTTTTCATAATTTCTGCATTTGTGTCATAGGATTAGAACTAGGATGTCGTTATACTGTTTTAGCCATTTTGATTAATGTTACATCATCCGTGGCAATTTTATGACACCCTGTGAGTCATAAACAAAACCACGGTTGCCATGTATTAGATGTAGAGGGATTAAAAACTTATTTTTCATAATTTCTACATGGGTGTCGTTGGTTTTCAGCTAGGATGTCGTATGTTTTGAACTAGGGTGCCGTATTGCTATTTTAGCCATTTTGATTAATGTTACAGCATCAGTGGCAATTTTATGACACCTTGGGATTCATAAATTAAGCCACGGTGATGCTGGACTAATATGCATGCAATTTTTTTTGTATATTTTATATGTGGGGTTGATTGATTAATTTTCAAATTTTAGATTAAAATAAGTTGTAGGGAATTTTATATGAATTTTAGAAGATCAGCATGCAGATTAGGACCTAGAAAAGTAGAAAAGAAGGATCGCCGGGGCTGAGAAGCCTCGGTTAGGGCAAGTTCTCTTACAATAAAACTACTGGAGGTAAAGGGGGTGTACCTAACAACATCTGTGAAGATCGCAGCAAGGGGTCTCTCGTTTCTCGACGGATGCATCCTAGAAAATCGAACCAAAGACGCGCGGATACCCGGCTTTCTGCTCGGTGATCCGATTGAGGCTTGGCTGGAGTCGTTGGATTCGTAGGAACTCGGGGACCTGCAAACGACCTATCAGGGGTTAGAAAACTCACAAAGGAATAAGAAAACAAAGAAAAAGCAGCAAGGGAAGGCTTCTTTTGGAGTGGGCATCCAGGGGATCTGGAGGGTTTGTTGGCAGTAGGAAGATGATTGCAAACACCGGGAAGAACTCTCACAAACCCCTTTATGCACATAGCAGGGTATCACACAACTCAATAGAAGAACTCAAGGTTTTAATTCATATCAAAAATTAGCTTTCATACAAGAGGCTAGGGTCTCTTAAATAGACCCTTAACCTTGGGCTCCAAGTAAGGGTACATAAGTCTTTACATAAGAATCCTTTTCTCTCTCAAACCCTAGCTAGAAAATAAGGAAACATTAGGTAGAAAAAATCCCTAAAGATTTTCTTGACTTGGTCAAGACTCCAAGGACGCCTAGGGGGCGTGTTGGGCTTCTAGGAGCAGCAAGAGGCCGGCCCAAAGGGGATCGGGCGCATGGGTTGGGCCTCTGGAAGCTGGGGTGGCCTGGTAGCCAGATAGCAGGAATATTCTCTGGTATCTTGCTTCTTAGGGGCTTGGGTTTGGCGCCTGGGCTTGATTTCTTTGGGCTAGGATGCAGATGGACCTCTAAAATCATGGATGCCTTGGTATAGGAATATATTTGGCATCTGGAAGGGAATCTGGGCATCTGGAGGGCATCTGCAAGGAATCAGGGTTTTCTGAATTTTTTCTCCTGGGGTCTTCAAATCTTCAAGCTGGATTGGACTTGGGCTATACTTCCATGTCTTCAATCTAGTTGGACTTGATCTTCACTTGTATGATGTGGTCTTGAGTCTTCAATATGGTTGAATAGGACTCAAAAAAATAAAATTAGCTCGACATGAGCTGACTAACACTGGACTGAACTAGCTCAACATGAGCTGACTAGTACAGAACTAAAACTCAAAATACTCAAATAACAACTAAAATGGTCTCAGATGGGCTAAGCCCTATTACAGATGGACTCTTAAATTATTGATCAATTCATAGAGGGTTGAAAAGCCTCTGTCTTATTCTGGTGCCTCCGGTGTCCCCACCACACGGTTGCCATATAATAGAGATAAAGGGGTTAAAAACTTATTTTCATAATTTCTATATGGATATCGTAGATTTTGAACTATGGTGTCGTAGGTTTTGAACTAGGGTGTCATAATACTGTTTTGGCTATTTTTGATTAATGTTACAGAATCCGCGATAATTTCATTATACTCTAGGAGTCATAAAATAAGCCACGGTTTCCATGTATTAGAGGTAGAGGAGATAAAAACTTATTTTTCAAAATTTCTACATGGGTATCGTTGGTTTTGAACTAAGGTATCATAGGTTTTGAACTAGAATGTCAAAATATTGTTTTGGCCATTTTGATTAATGTTACAGCATCCATTGCAATTTTATGATACCCTGGGAGTCATAAAACAAGCCACGGTTGCCATGTATTAGAGGTAGAGGGGTTAAAAACTTATTTTTCGTAATTTCTGTATGGATGTCGAAGGTTTAGAATTAGGGTGTCATAGATTTTAAACTAGGGTCTTGTAATACTGTATTGGCCATTTTGATTAATATTACAACATCCGTGATAATTTTATGACACCCTGGGAGTCATAAAATAAGCCACGGTTAACATGTATTAGAGGTAAAGGGTTAAAAATTTTATTCTTAATTCTGCATGGGTGTCGTAGGTTTGAAAAAGGATGTCATAGGTTTAGAACTAAAATATTGTAATATATTTTGGCCATTTTGATTAATGCTATAGCATCCGTGGCAATTTTATGATATCCGAGGAGTCAAAAAACAAGCCATGTTCGTCATGTATTAGAGGTAAAGGGTTAGAAACTTATTTTCACAATTTTATATGGATGTCATAGATTTTGAACTATGGAGTCGTTGGTTTTGAACTAGGGTGTCATAATACTATTTGGCCATTTTGATTAATGTTACAAAATCCGTGATAATTTTATGACATCTTGGAGTCATAAAACAAGCCACGGTTGCCATGTATTAGAGGTAGAGGGGTTAAAAACTTATTTTTCATAATTTCTACATGGGTGTCGTAGATTTTGAACTAGGATATCATAGATTTTGAACCAGGGTGTTGTAATACTATTTTGGCCATTTTGATTAATGTTACAGAATCCATGCCAATTTTATGACACCCTGGGAGTCATAAAACAAGCCACGGTTGCCAAGTATTAGAGGTAGAGGGGTTTAAAAAACTTATTTTTCATAATTTCTGGATGGGTGTCGTAGGTTCTGAACTAGGGTGTCGTAGGTTTTGAACTAGGATGTTGTAATACTATTTTGACCATTTTGGTTAATGATACAGCATCCGTGATAAGTTTATGACACCCTGGGAGTCATAAAACAAGCCACGGTTGCCATGTATTAGAGGTAGAGGGGTTAAAAACTTATTTTTCATAATTTCTCCATGGGTGTCATAGGTTTTGAACTAGGATGTCGTAGGTTTTGAACTAAGATATTGTAATACTATTTTGGCCATTTTGATTAATGTTAAAGAATCCGTGGCAATTTTATGACACCTTGCGAGTCATAAGACAAGCCATGGTTGCCATGTATTAGAGGTAGAGGGTTAAAAACTTATTTTTCATAATTTCTGTATGAATGTCGTAGGTTTTGAACTAGGGTATCATAGGTTTTGAAATAGGATATCGTAATATTATTTTGGCCTTTTTGATAAATGTTATAGCATCCGTGACAATTTTATGACCCTTGGGAGTCAAAATATCCACGGTGCCATGTATTAGAGGTAGGGGGTTCATAATTTATGCCTTGGTGTCGTAGGTTTGAACTAGGGTATCGTAGGTATTGAACTAAGGTGTCGAAATACTGTTTTGGCCATTTTGATTAACATTAGAGAATCCGTGATAATTTTATGATACCCTGTGAGTCATAAAATAAGCCACGATAGTCATATATTAGAGGTAGAGGGGTTAAAATCTTAATTTTATAATTTCTGCATGGGTGTCGTAGGTTTAGAACTTGGATATAGTAATACTATTTTGGCCATTTTGATTAATATACAACATCCATGGTAATTTTATGATACCCTGGGAGTCAAAAAACAAGCCACGGTTGCCATGTATTTGAGGTAGAAGGGTTGAAAAATTATTTTCATAATTTCTGCAGGGGTGTCATAGGTTTTGAACTAGTGTGTCGTAGGTTTTGAACTAGGGTGTCGCAATACCATTTTGGCCATTTTGATTAATGTTACAGTATCCATGGCAATCTTATGATACCCTGGGAATCATAAAACAAGCCACGGTACCCATGTATGGAGGTAGAAGGGTTATAAACTTATTTTTCATAATTTCTGCATGGATGTCCTATGTTCGAACTAAGGTGTCATAGATTTTGTACTAGGGTGTCATAATTCTGTTTTGGCCATTTTGATTAATGTTACAGCATCCATGGCATTCTTATGATACCCTTGGAGTCATAAAACAAGCCATGGTTGCCATGTATTAGGGGTAGAAGGGTTAAAAATTATTTTTCATAAATTATGCAGGGGTGTCGTAGGTTTTGAACTAAGGTGTCGTAGTACTATTTTAGCCATTTTGATAATGTTACAGCATCCGTGGCAATTTTATGACACCCGAGAGTCATAAACAAGCCACGTTGCCATGTATTTGAGGTAGAGGGGGTTAAAAACTTATTTTCATAATTCTGCTTGGGTGTCGTAGGTTGATCTAGGGTATCGTAAGTTTTGAATTAGGATGTGGTAATACATTTAGGCCATTTTGATTAATGTTACAGCATCCGAGGTAATTTTATGACACCCTTGGATGCATAAAACAATCCACGGTTGCCATGTATTAGAGGTAGTAGAGGGGTTAAAAACTTATTTTTCATAATTTCTATGTGGGTGTCGTAGGTTTTGAACTAGGGTATCGTAGGTTTTGAACTAGGGTATCGTAATACTATTTTGCCAATTTTGATTAATGTTACAACATCCGTGATAATTTTATGACACCCTGGGAGTCATAAAACAAGCCACGGATGTCATGTGTTAGAGGTAAAGGGGTTAAAAACTTATTTTCATAATTTCTGCATGGGTGTCGTTGGTTTTGAACTAGAGTATCGTAGGCTTTGAACTAGGATGTCGTAATACTATTTCATCATTTGATTAATGTTACAGCATCCGTGGCAATTTAATGACATCTTGGGAGTCATAAAACAAGCCATGTTTGCCATGTATTAGAAGTAGAAGGGTTAAAAACTTATTTTCATAATTTCTGTATGGATGTCGTAGGTTTTGGACTAGGATGTTATAGGTTTTGAACTAGGGTTTCTGGTACTATTTTGGTCATTTCAATAATGTTACAGCATCCGTGTAATTTATGATACCCTTGTGGGAATTGTGTCCCAAAGCCAATCGCTGGGTTATATGCGGTTGAGCTCAGTATATACTTTTTCTTTGAATTAATAAAATATATTTTTGGGAGCTCATCACATTAAATTTTCTGAAATGAACTTTCCATGTGATGAAGTCCTTAGGACTACACTGACTTCGATACGAAGGATGTATCGAGTGGTCCTTAAACCCTGTTCAAACCAAAGGATATATTGTACTGGACAGCAATATATCAAGTATAGGTTGTTCTAGTTCACATCGTTTAGTTGTCCTTAAACCAAATGAGTGTGGTGACACTGATGTGATCTACAAGTGGGATATGTGATATCTTATTGAACGTGACTCCGTGCAGCCCCTTTTGCCAAAGGGATACTCACGATTGGATATGGGTATATGTGTCCCTCTGACCTGAGGTCATCACGGTAGCTTGCAAGCAACTCCCTGTGCTTTGGTGCCGGACTACCGGATTTTTAATCCGGTGACGAAAGGTTTCTCGATACAAGCAAGTACTTATGGAGCAATGATGGACCAAGATGGAATTGACCTGTCCAAACAGTTTGGATTGAATGTCTCGCAGTATCTCAATTTAGCAAATCCTCGGCCGGGGTAGCCTAGTGAAGAGTCACTGGGCTTGCAAGGTTGAGACACGTAGTCGACTGACTCAGTCTGAGTTGGAAGCCCATATCAGTCGTCCTGAGCATTAGGGGTCAAAGGGATGAATTATACAGTAACCATATGCCAGAGGTTCGATAGTTTGCTTACGCATCTTCGACCTATCCGGACATCGGGACCCATTGCTAGATGGTTTCTGTGCTGGTACTAGAATTGTTCCAGTGTTACCGTTTAGGTTCGAACCTATGAGTCAACACAGCCACAGAGGATTACTCTCTGATCCGGATACCGATTACGATTGGGAATCATCTCAGTTTCATGGTCATGGTATTTTTTGAGCACTCTTTTTCCCATCTTGCCCTTGTCTGTGTCAACCGAAAATTGTTCCAGGCTGACCAGGACTGCACCAGGATTTTTTGAATCAGCTTTGAACTGATTCGGAGTTCGTTTCGGCATCCAATTGGTTGTGAACCAATTGAACCAATTAATGGGCTCGGACCAGTTCAATGGATTGAACCACCGTTGGGATTGAACCAAGGTTTTGAACCAGCATTTCCTTTCACCGTATAAACGGTTTACATGCTGGAAAGAAACCCAAGCACTGTTGAAACCTCCTTTGCTGGAAGCGTCTGAAGAAGGCCGAACGTCCCTCCACCGGTTGAAGACCTTTGGGAGTCTCTTCCTCTCCTCCACCTGTCCCATTTACCTCTTGTTTATTGCTGGTTAAAGGGTGTAATGTAGCCCAGCCCCTTCCTCTCCCTGCTGTCATATAAATACCTCTGCCAGCGCCCCTGTTTTAGCAGAAGAAATACACCGTGTGAAGAGCTAAAAAATAGTAGTCCCATTGGGTGTTTGAGAGGCTGAGAGCTTGGTCTTTTTCCTTTCATTGAAGCTGGGTTTTGGAGTGTGTAAGGGAGAGTTAAAGGCCCATTTCCTTGTTTATTTGAGTGCTCAAACCCGGGACTGCAGCAAGGCCAGTTGCTGCCGTTCACTGTGGCCGAATCATCTTCCAGCGGCTAGCACCATGCTTGAGTGGGATCCGAGGGCCCCCGGCATGTCTCCCCTTTAGAGGGAGTACTCTTCTACTCCTAGGAGCAAGCTACTCGAGCGGGTTCGCGCTACAGCTCCAAACGTGAAGCAAAAGGCTGCTATTCAGTTTTGCAGCGAATTTCTGTAGCAGATTTTTGGCAATTTTCAACACCGTTTTAGCTTGTTTTGATTGCAGTATTTTGTTGGAGATTGTAGTAGACTTCTCCACCTTGCCGTACTGAAATTTGGAAACAAAAGGAGGTCGGAAGCCACCGTTTGATCGCTGTTTGAAAGCGAAAAAACAGAGCATCTCAATGGTCCAAGGAGGAAGAAGACTGGAATAAGTTATCCCACTTATTCCATCCTATTCCAGGGTTATTCAAAGTTATTCCAGGAAGAATAAATGTATGGAAAATTATTTTTTAATCATTCATAAATAGATTTATTTGTTAATTTTTTTTGCAAATATTTTATATCTTGATACATGCCTACATGCAGCATGAATAGATTAGGTTCTGGGCGGAGCAGTTTTCCGCTGCGAGAATTTTAAAAAAGTTTTAAAATCAATTCTGCTTCCGTACCTGTTTGCATGCCTAGTGTAGGATCATGTCAAACCACCTGCACCTTTTTTTCTTTCAGTGGTATCAGAGCAAAGTTGCATGTGTAATCAATTCCTGTATGCATGTTTATAGATTAAAATTGTTTAGTCTAAATATGTATCCTGATTTCTTTTTGGAACCTAGTTGAGACCTTCATCATGACCGTGTGTCTTTGACATGATGTGGAGTTGTTTGTGTTGGCCTCTTCAGAAGGATCCTTAAAGAATATTAAAATTAAAAAAGTTTTAATTTGTTGATACATGTTTTAGGGCATGTTTATATTGGATATAAAATATTTATAAATTTTGAATCTTGATGCATGATTAGTTATGTAAAATTGTTTTACATAGTGACTGAATTAAAAATTATTTTAATTAAGTGTTTGGCTTATTAAAATTTTTAGGTTTATGAAATCTAATAGAATTTGCATAAGCCATTTTGGGTTTAATTGGGTTAGCTGACTAGTTGAGTCTTTACTGGGTTAGACCTAAGTTTAGTTGAATCGGATAACAAGAAGATTAAACAAAAGTTGTTTAAGGCCCTTCTTTAGAACTATCTAATAGTTAGATTAGTTGATCCGTTCATCTAAAATGGATCCAATTAGTGGCTCCGTGGATGCCCGAGTCTTTAGGCTAGTCTGATCGAGTCTGGTAAAACCGACAGTGTCGAGGTAGGTTTGGCATTGTGATCATGGTTGTATGAGGCTACCCCTTTCCTGGCCAACTTGGTTGGTGTCTAGGAAAGATGGTTAATGGCGGATACTCACCCATGATCTCACCTACCTGGCTAGTCGAGTCGACCAGAACTGATGGAAAAGCTCAATGACTCGAGTTAACCCATGTCACCCAGGTTGATCGGTCTGACTGATCTATAGGTGCCCGTGGATCAATTGTTGATTTATTTCAACCCTCCTGAAATTTGATTGATTCAGTGGGAGGATGATCCATGTCCTTTTCTTTTTTTCTGTCAAACTAAAATTCATCTAAATTATAGGTCCTTAAAAAGACTAAGTCAAAGAGTTGACAGTGTCTTAGCCTCCCATTAAGTTGGATAGAAATGTGTCCACTAGCTTGGTGTGCATCGGCAGTTCCAAAGAACGGGTGTACATCCAGCGACTGGAATTTCTATCTAATCGATGATGGTTCAGTGCAACCTCCTTACGGGACCAGGTGGGCTGGCCAAAGTCGAGCTTGGCTTTTAGTTAGCTGGAAGCATTGGATTTGTCATTTTAATGGTTGGACCTAACCAGAGACCCGCAATAGGAGGCCCCTAGGCCGATTAGGGTGCTCTCTGGGCAAAATTAAATACTGAAAATTGTTTAGAGAATCAATTAGGTTTACGAACCTACCTTTATGCTCGTATGGGTGAGCGGCCAAAGTCGGGCTCATGCGAGGCCTATTGGATTCAGTACCTACTTGAAAAAGTATTTCACGGATTGGAGTTAGAGGCTACCAATCTGAAAAATTAGTGGGAGAAACCTTTAGACTAAAGTCCAAGTCTTTGGTTAAATATTAATTCATACACTAATTTGGTCTTTTTTCTTTTCAGATGTCTTCAAATTTATCGCTCCGGTAACTTCTCGATAACGAGAAGTTAAAGGGTCATAACTTCGATAGTTGGTATCGAAGATTGAGAATCATTTGGAGCATGAACGGATCCTATAGGTGATAAACGGAATGGCGGCACCTGAAATCCCTCCCGCTAATGAACGGAGTGCGGTCAGAGATGCTTATCTGAAGTGGGTCTCTGATCGCACTACTATCTGATGCATTATGTTAGCGGTGATGAATGACGAGTTCAGTCGCAAATCGAGGAGGCCCAACCTGATGAAATCCTTCAAAAGTTGAAGGAATCCTTCGGCACCCCGAATGATGTAGAACAGTACAAAGTGTCTTGTGCCATCTACAATTCCAAGATGCCGAATGGCGGTTCAGTCCACTGATCATGTATTATACATGATCGAGCTGATTGAAAAGCTGGGCAAACTCGGATGCCCTTGCACGAGCAGCTCGCAAGGATGCGATTGAATCTCTTCCCTCCTCCTATCTTGATTTTCTCGATTTATAGAATGATAAGCCTGTAGTCAACTACCATGGTCTTTGGGGTTGCTGCAGACTTTCGAGAAAGACACCAACTGAATAAGGGGGTGGTAAATTTAGTGGGAGGTAGCAGAGGTCATCGTCCCTTTAAGAAAGGGAAGAAGAAAATGAATAAGAAGGGAAAGAAGGTGCAGATGCTCCTGGCCCTAGTCAGACAAGAAGTATAAGCTGATCAGTCTTTTTGCAGAAGTGTTTCTACTACAAGAAGAAGGGACACTGGAAGAGGAACTGTCCTCTTTCATTGCATCCCTGACCAGAACAGGCCCGAGGAAGCAGAAGTATGCTGAACAAGGTATTTATATGATAAAACCTTGTAATTACTCAATTGTTGATACTGCTAACTGGGTATTGGATGCTGGTATGTCCAATTCACGTTTGTAATTCATTACAGGGACTTCAAGTTAGCAGAAGATTTGAAGATGGAGAACAGTTTTCTGAGCGTCGAGAATGAAAATGTGTTCCAGTACGGCGGGTCGGAGTCTTGCGTCTTGTCTTGAGTCTTGTACTGTCGAACTAGTCGACTATCATATTGTCCTAGTTTCATATGAGCATAATCTCTGTAGGCTTTTGGCCAATTGTGGTTTGGAACTATCATAAAAGGAGATTTTGCAATGTTATTTGAATAACTCTGTTATAAGAAAGCTAGATTAAATAATGGCATATACGTACTATCAAGGCCTGTTAGTGTATATGTACACTCTAGCAAACGCCCAAGTTAGATAATGTCAACGATTTGTATCTTTGGCACTGTAGGCTCGATCTTATAACCAAATAGGATAAACAAGATGCGAGAAGATGGACTCCTCGAGGTCAGTGATTCTGAATCACGACCCACTTGTGAATCCTGTTTACTTGGTAAAATGACCAAGTCACCTTTTACTAGAAAAGGTGAACGAGGTACAGAACTTCCAAGTCTAATACATAATGATGTATGTGACCGATGACAGTTAGTGCCAAAGGAGGATACAAATATTTCATTACTTTACAGATGACTTTCAAGGTTCAGTTATGTCTTTTTAATGAGACATAAGTCTGAGTCGTTGAAATGTTCAAAACAATACCGTAATGAAGTAGAAAAGCAAACTGGAAAAGTATTAAAACCTTCGATCTGATCGAGGTGGTGAATAACTTATCTGGTGAATTTTTGACATATCTTGAGGAGAATGGAATTCTCTCTCAGTGTACTCCTCCAGGAACACACAGTTGAATGGTGTGTCCGAAAGGAGGAATCGAACCTTGTTGGACATGGTTCGATCCATGATGGGCTTTGCATCTCTGCCACTATCCTTTTAGGGATATTGCGCTTCAAACAGCCTGTTACTTGTTAAATGATGTTCGAAGTAAGTATGTGTTATCTCCACTCCGTATGAGATGTGGACTGGACGTAAACCCCAATCTCACACCTTCAGGTCTGGGGTGTCTGGCTTACGTAAAGCATTAGACTCAGACAAACTGGTCCAAGGTCTGATCGGTGTTTATTCATTGGTAATCCTAAGGAAACCAAAGGGTATTTCTTCAACTTGGAGAATGAACAAAGGTGTTGTTCCTCTTAGAGCTATCTTTTTGGAAAGAGGAGTTCCTTGAGAAGGAACTATAGCTTCTAAGATTTGAACTTGATAAAGTTCAGCCAAGTAGAAGAACCTGCACACTCTAAGGACATCGTAGAACGGCTGTGATTGAATCAAACCCATAACCCATTAGGCGATCCCGTAGAATACCGCGTCGCCGGACAGATACTGATTTCTTGGTCCGGGACGGCGATCCATTGAGCTCGATGAGAACAATGAGGATCCGATCACCTAATGGATGCTCTTCAGAGATCTGACTCCGAGGCATGGCTTGGAGCCATGCGATCCAAAATGGAGTCCAGGAAATCAACAATGTATGGACATTGGTTGATCCGCTGAAGGGATAAAACCATCGGTGTAAATGGATCTTCAAGAGAAAAAGGGGCACAGATGGGAAGGTAGAGACCTATAAATCCACATCGTGTTGCCAAGGGGTATCGTCAGTGATATGGTATCGATTATGACGAGAATTTTCTCCCTGTGGCAATACTCAAGTCCATTCGGGTCATGCTTGCTTTGGCAGCATATTTGATTACGAGATCTGGCAGATGGATGTCCGAACCGCTTTCCTAAATGGGGAGCTGGAAGAGGAGGTGTATATGATACAGCCTGAAGGGTTTACATCCACACTAAATCAAAGTATGCAAGTTGCAGAGGTCCATCTATGGACTCAAGCAAGCATCTCGAAGTGTTGGAACTTACGATTTGATAGTGTTGTATCAAATCGCAGGCTCGTTAGGAATGGAAGAAGAACCGTGCATCTATTAATGGGTTAATGGTTCTGTGATGTATTCCTAGTACTGTATGTGGACAATCATCTCTTAATCGGGAATGATGTCGCAGCATTACAAGGAATAAAGGTCCGGTTATCATCTCAGTTCTCCATGAAGGACTTGGGTGTGAGCGTCTTACATACTAGGTATGAAGATCTATAGAGATAGATCTAAGAAGCTTTTGGGATTGTCCCAGTCTATGTACATTGACACCGTGCTGAAATGGTTCAGCATGGAAAATTCCAAGAAAGGCTATCTCCCGATAGGTTCTGGAATTACTTTTTCAAAATTTCTGCATGGGTGTCATAGGTTTAGAACTTAGATGTCGTAATACTATTTTGGCTATTTTGATTAATGTTATAGCATCCGTGGCAATTTTATGATACCCTGGGAGTCATAAAACAAGCCACGGTTGCCATGTATTAGAGGTAGAAGGGTTAAAAACTTATTTTTCATAATTTCTGTAGGGGTGTCGTAGGTTTTGAACTAGGGTGTGTAGTTTTGAACAAGGATGTCATAATACTATTTTAATAATTTTTATTAATGTTACAGCATCCATGGCAATCTTATGATACTGGGAGTCATAAAACAAGCCACGGTTGCCATGTATTAGATGTAGAAGGGTTAAAAATTTATTTTTCATAATTTCTGCAGGGGTGTCATAGGTTCTGAACTAGGATATCGTAATAATATTTTGGCCTTTTTGATTAATATTACACCATCCATGGCAATCTTATGATATCCTGAGAGTCATAAAACAAGCCACGGTTGCGATGTATTAGAGGTAGAAGGGTTAAAAACTTATTTTTCATAATTTCTGCAGGGGTGTCGTATGTTTTGAACTAGGATGTTGTAATACTGTTTTGGTCATTTTGATTAATGTTACAGTACCCGTGATAATTTGATGACACCCTGGGAGTCATAAAACAAGCCACGGTTGCCATGTATTAGAGGTAGAGGGGTTAAAAACTTATTTTTTATAATTTTTGCATGGGTGTCGTTGGTTTTGAACTAGGATGTCGTAGGTTTAGAACTAGGATGTCATAATACTGTTTTCACCATTTGATTAATGTTACAGCATCCGTGGCAATTTTATGACACCGTGGGAGTCATAAAACAAGCCACGGTTTTCATGTATTAGAGGTAGAAGGGTTAAAAACTTATTTTCATAATTTCTGCTGGGGTGTCGTATGTTTTGAACTAGGATATCATAGGTTTGAATGAGGATGTCGTAATACTGTTTTGGATATTTTGATTAATGTTACAGCATCTGTGGCAATTTTATGACACCCTAAGAGTCATAAAACAAGCCACGGTTGCCATGTATTAGAGGTAGAGAGGTTAAAAACTTATTTTTCATAATTTCTGCACGGGTGTCGTAGGTTTTGAACTAGGATATCGTAGGTTTTGAACTAGGATGTCATAATATATTTAGGCCATTTTGATTAATGTTACAGCATCCGTGGCAATTTTATGATACCCTTGGAGTAATAAACAATCCATGGTTGCCATGTATTAGAGTTAGAGGGGTTAAAAACTTATTTTTCATAATTTCTGTGTGGGTGTCATAGGTTTTGAACTAGGATGTCGTACGTTTTGAGCTAGGGTGTCGTAATACTATTTGGCCATTTTGATTAATGTTACAGTATCTGTGATAATTTTATGATACCCTGGGAGTCATAAACAAGCCACGTTTGCCATGTATTGAGGTAAAGGGTTAAAAACTTATTTTTCTTAATTTCTGCATGGGTGTCGTAGGTTTTGAACTAGTGTGTTGTAATACTATTTTGGCCATTTTGATTAATGTTACAATATCTGTGGCAATTTTTGATATCCTGGGTGTCATAAAACAAGCCATGGTTGCCATGTATTAGAAGTAGAAGTCTTAAAAACTTATTTTTCATAATTTATGTATGGATGTCGTAGGTTTTGGACTAGGATGTCGTAGGTTTTGAACTAGGATGTCCAGTACTATTTTGGCCATTTTGATTAATGTTACAGCATCCGTGATAATTTTATGACACCTGAGAGTCATAAAATAAGCCACGGTTGCCATGTATTAGAGGTAGAGGGCTTAAAAACTTATTTTCATAATTTATGCTTGGGTATCGTAGGATTTGTACTAGGGTATTGTAGATTTAGAACTAGGATGTCATAATACTATTTTGGCCATTTTGATTAATGTTACAGCATCCGTGATAATTTTATGACACCTTGAGAGTCATAAAATATGCCATGGTTGCCATGTTTTCGAGGTAGAGGGGTTAAAATTTTATTTTTCATAATTTCTACATGGGTGTCGTAGGGTTTGAACTAAGGTATCATAGGTTTAGAACTAGGATGTCGTCATACTGTTTTGGCCTTTTTGATTAATGTTACAGCATCTATGGCAATTTATGATACCATGGGAGTCATAAAATAAGCCACGGTTGCCATGTATTAGAGGTAGAGGGGTTAAAAACTTTTTTTCTTAATTCTATATGGGTGTCATAGGATTTGAACTAGGGTGTCGTAGGTTTGAACTAGGGAGTCGTAATACTGTTTTAGCCATTTTATTAATGCTACAGCATCCATGGCAATCTTATGATACCGTGGGAGTCATAAAACAAGCCACGGTTGCCATGTATTGGAGGTAGAGTGGATAAAAGCTTATTTTTCATAATTTCTGCAGGGATGTCGTAGATTTGATCTAGGGTATCGTAGGTTTGAACTAGGGTGTCATAATTCTATTTAGCCATTTGATTAATGTTACAGCATCCGTGGTAATTTTATGACACCCTGCGAGATAAAACAAGCCACGGTTGCCATGTATTAGAGGTAGAGTGGTTAAAAACTTATTTTCATAATTCTGCACGAGTGTCATAGGTTTTGAACTAGGGTATTGTAGGTTTTGAACTAGGATGTCGTAATACTATTTAGGCCATTTGATTAATGTTACAGCATCTTGGCAATTTTATGACACCCTTGGAGTCATAAAACAATCCACGATTGCCATGTATTAGAGGTATAGGTTTTAAAAACCTATTTTTCGTAATTTCTGTATGGGTGTCGTAGGTTTTGAACTAGGGTGTCGTATGTTTTGAACTAGGATATCGTAATACTATTTTAGCCATTTGATTAATATTATAGCATCCGTGATAATTTTATGACACCCTGGGAGTTATAAAACAAGCCATGGTTGCCATATATTAGAGGTAGAGGGGTTAAAAAACTTATTTTCATAATTTCTGCATGGGTGTCGTAGGTTTTGAACTAGTGTGTCGTAGATTTTGAACTACGGTGTCGTAATACTATTTTGGCTATTTGATTAATGTTACAGAGTCCGTGGCAATTTTATGATATCCTGGGAGCCATAAAACAAGCCATGGTTGCCATGTATTAGAAGTAGAAGGTTTAAAAACTTATATTTCATAATTTCTGTATGGATGTCGTAGGTTTTGGACCAGGGTATCGTAGGTTTGAACTATGGTATCTAGTACTGTTTGGCCATTTTGATTAATGTTACAGCATCCGTGATAATTTTATGATACCCTTGGAGTCATAAAACAATCCACGGTTGCCATGTATTAGAGGTAGAGGGGTTAAAAACTTATTTTTCATAATTTTTGCATGGATGTCGTAGGTTTTGTACTAGGGTGTTGTAGGTTTAGAACTAGGATGTCATAATACTATTTTGGCCATTATGATTAATGTTACAGCATCCGTGGTATTTTTATGACACCTTGGGAGTGATAAAATAAGCCTTGGTTGCCATGTATAAGAGGTGGAGGGGTTAAAAACTTATTTATCATAATTTCTGCATGGGTGTCGTAGGTTTAGAACTAGGATGCTGTCATACGGTTTGGCAATTTTCATTATGTTACAGCATTCGTGGCAATTTTATGACACCTTGGGAGTCATAAAACAAGCCACGGTTGCCATGTATTAGAGGTAGAGGGGTTAAAAACTTATTTTTCTTAATTTCTGTATGGGTGTCGTAGGTTTTGAACTAAGGTGTCGTAGGTTTTGAACTAGGATGTCGTAATACTGTTTTGCCATTTTTATTAATGTTACAGCATCTGTGATAATTTTATGACACCTTGGGAGTCATAAAACAAGCCATGGTTGCCAGGTATAAGAGGTAGAGGGGTTAAAAACTTATTTTTCATAATTTCTGTGTGGATGTCCTAAGTTTTGAACTTGGGTGTCATAGGTTTGAACTAGGGTGTCATAATATGTTTTGACCATTTTGATTAATGTTACAGCATCCGAGATAATTTTATGATATTTTGGAAGTCATAAAAGAAGCCACGGTTGTCATGCATTAGAGGTCGTGGTGTTAAAAATATAATTTTTATAATTTCTGCATTGGTGTCGTAGGATTAGAACTAGGATGTCGTAATACTGTTTGGCCATTTTGATTAATGTTACAGCATCCGTGCTAATTTTATGACACACTAGAAGTCATAAAACAAGCACGGTTGCCATGTAATAGAGGTAGAGGGATTAAAACTTATTTTTCATAATTTCTGCATGGGTGTCGTAAGTTTTGAACTACGGTGTCATAGGTATTGAACTAGGATGTGGTAATAATGTTTTGGCCATGTTTATTAATGTTACAGCATCCATGGAAATTTTATGACACCCTGTGAGTCATAAAACAAGCCACGGTTGTCATGTATTATATAGGTAGAGGGGTTAAAATCTTATTTTTATAATTTCTATATAGATGTCATAGGTTTGAACTAGGGTGTCGTAGGTTTTGAACTAGGGTGTCTTAATACTATTTTGGCAATTTTGATTTATGTTACAGCATCTGTGACAATTTCATGATACCGTGGGAGTCATAAAACAAGCCACGGTTGTCATGTATTAGAGGTAGAGGGGTTAAAAACTTATTTTTTATAATTTCTGCATGGGTATCGTACGTTTTGAACTAGGGTATCGTAGGTTTAGAACTAGGATATCATAATAATGTTTTGGCCATTTTGATTAATGTTACAGCATCTGTGGCAATTTTATGACACCCTAAGAGTCATAAAACAAGCCACGGTTGCCATGTATTAGAGGTGGTGGTTAATAACTTATTTTTCATAATTTCTGCATGGATGTCGTAGGTTTTGAACTAGGGTGTCGTAAGTTTTGAACTAGGATGTTGTAATACTATTTTGGCCATTTTGATTAATATTACAGAATCCGCGGCAATTTTATGACACGTTGCGAGTCATAAGATAAGCCATGGTTGCCATGTATTAGCGGTAGAGGGTTTAAAAACTTATTTTTCATAATTTCTGTATGGGTGTCGTAGGTTTTGAACTAGGGTGTCGTAGGTTTTGAACTAGGATATTGTAATATTATTTGGCCATTTGATTAATGTTACAGCATCCGTGATAATTTTATGACACCATGGGAGTCATAAAATAGCCACGGTTGCCATGTATTTGAGGTAGAGGGGTTAAAAACTTATTTTTCATAATTTCTGCATGGGTGTCGTAGGTTTTGAACTAGGATGTCGTAGGTTTTGAACTAGGATGTCGTAATACTATTTTGGCCATTTTGATTAACATTACAGAATCTATGATAATTTTATGATACCCTGGTGAAAGAAATAGGTGCAGGTGGTTTGACATGATCCTACACTAGGCATGCAAACAGCAACGGGAGCAGAATGGATTTTAAAACTTTTTTAAAAATTCTCGCAGCGAAAAACTGCTCTGCCCAGAACCTAACCTATTCATGTTGCATGTAGGCATGTATGATAATGTAAAATATTTGCAAAATATTAAACAAATAAATCTATTTATGCATGATTAAAAAAAATAATTTTCGTACCTTTATTTCTCCTGGAATAACTCTGGAATAAACCTGGAATAGGCTGGAATAGCTGGAATAAAACTATTCCTTTCTTCCTCCTTGGACGTTGAATACCCTATTTTTGGGACTTCAAAACGTCATCAGAACACCACCTTCCGGACCTTCGTTTCCTCCCGAATCGAAGCTACAGCAAGTGGATGAAGTGGTCTTCGTTTTGCCATCGAGATCTGCAAGCAAAAACCAGCAAAAACGATGTACAATTCACCCAAAATCTACTGCCAGAAGTTTGCTGCAGAACAGGACAGCAGCTTCTTTCTTCGCGTTTGGAGCAACAGCAGCAAATCCGGCTCGCCTTGCTTGCTCCCAGGAGTAGAAGAGTACTCCCTCTAGAGGGGAGACACACCCGGGGCTCTCGGATCCACCTTCATGCGCGGTGCTAGCCACTGGAAGGAGACACGGTCACAGGTAGATGGCAGCAACACAACTTTGCTGCAGTGCAGATTTGAGCACAAGAAACAACAAAGAAAATGGCCTTGTTTCTCTCTCTCAAGCACTCTAAAACCCAGCCCAAAGAATACTCAATGGAATGAAGGAATGATCTCTCAAAATGAAAGATCTCACTTAGCCTTTCAAAAAGGAAGAACAACGCCGGTTTAAATGCTGTTCATCTTGGTTTTCGCTGAAACAGGGGATAGCTGTTTATAAAGACAGCAGGGAAAAGGGAAAGGCAGGGAGGCTGGGAAATCAAGAGGCAGCGGTTGCCGTTCTCCCAATTAAATAGCCATTATACAAGGTTTAAAGCAGCGGGTGGGGGAGAGGAAGAGATGCCCAGCGATGTATGGTTCGTTCGGTCGTTTTGGTTTCCAGGCGCTTGGATTTCAACGTGTAAACCGGTTACACGGTAGAAAAGCAAATGCTGGTTCAATTAATCAGTCCAAATCCATTTAAACCAAGAGATGGTTCAATCCAATTGAACCGGTTCAAACCCATAAAATTGGTTCAAGGGATTAAAATTGATTCACAACCAATTAAAGACCGAAACGAACTCCAAATCAGTTCAAAACTGATTCAAAAAAAATCTGGTGCAGTCCTGGTCAGCCCAGAACAATTTTGGTTGACACAGACAAGGGTAAGATGGAGAAAAGAGTGCTCAAAAATACTGTGACCATAAAACCGAGATGATTCCTAATCATAATCGGTATCCGGATCAGAGAGTAATCCTCTGTGGCGTGTGACCTCATAGGTTCGAACCTAAATGGTAGCACTAGAACAATTCTAGTACCAGCACATGAAACCATCTAGTAATGGATCCCGGCATCTGGATAGGTCGAAGATGCGGGAGCAAACTATCGAACCTCTGGCATATGGTTACCGTATAATTCATCCTTTGACCTCTAATGCTCAGGATGACTGAGATTGGGCTACCAACCCAGACTGAGTCAGTTGACTACGTGTCTCAACCTCGCAAGCCCAGTGACTCCTCACTAGGACTACCCCGGCCGAGGATTTACTAAATTGAGATACTGCAAGACATTCAATCCAAACTGTTTGGACAGGTCAATTCCATCTTGGTCCATCACTGCTCCACAAGTACTTGCATGTACCCAGAAACCTTCCATCACGGATTAGAAATCCGGGTAGTCCGGTACCAAAGCACAGGGAGTTGCTTGCAAGCTACTGTGATGACCTCAGGTCAGAGGGACACATATACCCATATCCAATCGTGAGTATCCCTTGGCAAAAAGGGGCTGCATGGAGTCACGTTCAATGAGATATCATATATCTCACTTGTAGATCACATCAGTGTCACCATATCATTTGGTCAAGAGGACAACCAAACGATGTGAACTAACAAACCTATACTTGATATATTGCCATCAAGTACAATATATCCTTTGGTTGTGAATAGGGTTTAAGGACCACTCGATACATCCTCTCTGTATCGAAGTCAGTGTAGTCCTAAGGACTTCATCACATGGAAAGAGTTCATTTTAGGGAAATTCAATATGTGATGAGCTGCCAAAAAAAATATATATATATATTTTATTAATTCATAGAAAGAGCATAATACTGAGCTCAACCATCTAAAACCCAGGCGATTGGCTTTGGGCACAATTCCCAACACCTGGGAGTCATAAAACAAGCCATGGTAGTCATTTATTAGAGGTAGAGGGGTAAAAAACTTATTTTTCATAATTTCTGTATGGGTGTCATAGGTTTAGAACTTGGATGTTGTAATACTATTTTGGACATTTTGATTAACATTACAGCATCCGTGGCAATTTTATGATATCCTGGGAGTCATTAAACAAGCCACGGTTGCCATGTATTAAAGGTAGAAGGGTTAAAAAAATATTTTTCATAATTTTAGCAGGGGTGTAATAGGTTTTGTACTAGGATGTCATTTATTTTAAACTAGGATGTCGTAATACTATTTTGGCCATTTTGATTAATGTTACAGCATCCATGGCAATCTTATGATACCTGGGAGTCATAAAACAAGCCACGGTTGCCATGTATTAGAGCTAGAAGGGTAAAAACTTATTTTCATAATTTCTGCGGGTGTCGTAGGTTTTGAACTAGGGAGTCGTAGGTTTTGAACTAGGTTATCGTAATACTATTTTGGCCATTTTGATTAATGTTACAGCATCCGTGGCAATTTTATGACACCTCGAAAGTCATAAAACAAGCCACGGTTGCCATGTATTAGAGGTAGAGGGGTTAAAAATTTATTTTTCATAATTTTTGCATGGATGTCGAAGGTTTTTAACTAGGGTGTCGTAGTTTTGAACTAAGATGTTGTAATGCTGTTTTGGCCATTTTGATTAATGTTACAGAATTCGTGGTATTTTATGACACCTTGCGAGTCATAAGACAAGCCACGGTTGCCATGTATTAGAGGTAGAGGGTTTAAAAACTTATTTTCATAATTTCTGTATGGCTGTCATAGGTTTTGAACTAGGGTATTGTAGGTTTTGAACTAGGGTGTCGTAATATTATTTTGGCCATTTGATTAATGTTACAGTATCCGTGAAAATTTTATGACACCATGGGAGTCATAAAATAGCCACGGTTACCATGTATTTGAGGTAGAGGTGTTAAAAACTTATTTTTCATAATTTTCTGCATGGGTGCCGTAGATTTTGAACTAGGGTGTCGTAGGTTTTGAACTAAGGTGTCGTAATACTATTTGGCCATTTAGATTAACATTACAGAATCTGTGATAATTTATGATACCCTAGGAGTCATAAAACAAGCCACGGTACTCATGTATTAGTGGTAAAGGGGTTAAAAACTTATTTTTCATAATTTCTTTATGGGTGTCATAGGTTTAGAACTTTGATATTGTAATACTATTTTGGCCATTGTGATTAATATTACAACATTCGTGGCAATTTTATGATACCCTGGGAATCATATAACAAGCCACGGTTGCCATGTATTAGAGGTACAAGGGTTAAAAACTATTTTTCATAATTTCTACAGGGGTGTCGTAGGTTTTAAACTATGGTGTCGTATATTTTGAACTAGGGTGTCGTAATACTATTTTGGCCATTTTGATTAATGTTATAGCATCCATGGAAATCTTATGATACCCTGGGAGTCATAAAACAAGCCACGGTTGCCATGAATTAGAGGTAGCGGGGTTAAAAACTTATTTTTCATAATTTCTGCATGGGTGTCGTAGGTTTTGAACTAGGATGTTGTAATACTATTTGGCCATTTTGATTAATGTTACAGAATCCATGATAATTTTATGACTCTTTGCGAGTTATAAGACAAGCCACGGTTGCCATGTATTAGAGGTAGATGGTTTAAAAACTTATTTTTCATAATTTCTGTATGGGTGTCATAAGTTTTAAACTAGGGTGTCGTAGGCTTTGAACTAGGATATCGTAATATTATTTTGGCTATTTTGATTAATGTTACAGCATCTGTGACAATTTTATGACACCATGGGAGTCGTATAATAGCCATGGTTGCCATGTATTAGAGGTAAAGGGGTTAAAAACTTATTCTTCAAAATTTTTGCATGGGTGTCATAGGTTTGAACTAGGTTGTCGTAGTTTTTAAACTAAGGAGTCGTAATACTATTTGGCCATTTTGATTAGTGTTAAAGCATCCGTGGCAATTATATGACACCCAGGGAGTCATTAAACATGCTACGGTTGCCATGTATTAGAGGTAAAGGGTTAAAAACTTATTTTTCATAATTTCTGTATGGGTGTCGTAGGTTTTGAACTAGAGTGTCGTAGATTTTGAACTAGGATGTCGTAATATTATTTTGGCTATTTTGATTAATGTTACAGCATTCATAATAATTTTATGACACCCTGGGAGTCATTAAACAAGCCACGGTTGCCTTGTATTAGAGGTAAAGGGGTTAAAATATATTTTATAATTTCTGCATGGGTGTCGTAGGTTTTGAATTAGGGTGTCGTAGGTTTTGGACTAGGGTATTGTAATACTGTTTTGGCGATTTTGATTAATATTACACCATCCGTGATAATTTATGACACCTTGGGAGTCATAAAACAAGCCACGATTGTCATGTATTAGAGGTAAAGGGGTTAGAAACTTATTTTCATAATTTCTACGTGGGTGTCTAGGTTTAGATCTAGGATGTCGTAATACTGTTTTGGCAACTTTGGTTAATTTTATAGCATTCGTGGCAATTTTACGACATCCTGGGAGGCATAAAGCAAGCCACAGTTTCTATTGTTAGAGGTAAAGGGGTTAAAAATTTATTTTTCATAATTTCTGCATGGGTGTCCTAGGTTTTGAATTAGGGTGACATAGGTCTTGTACTAGGATGTCATAATACTATTTTAGCTATTTAGATTAATGTTACAGCATCCGTGGAATTTTATGATATCTTGGGAGTCATAAAACAAGCCACGGTTGCCAAGTATTAGAGGTAGAGCGGTTAAAAACTTATTTTTCATAATTTCTGTATGGATGCGTAGGTTTTGAGCTAGGGTGTCGTAAGTTTTGAACTAGAATATCGTAATATAATTTTGGCATTTTGATTAATGTTACAGCATCCGTGATAATTTTATGACACCATGGAAGTCATGAAACAGCCACGGTTGCAATGTATTAGAGGTATAGGGGTTAAAAACTTATTTTTCATAATTTCTGCATGGGTATCGTAGGTTTTAAACTAGGATGTCATTGGTTTAGAACTAGGATGTCGTAATACTATTTTGACCATTTTGGTTAATGTTATAACATCTATGGAAATTTTATGACACCTTGGAGTCATAAAACAAGCCACGGTTTCTATGCATTAGTGGTAGAGTGGTTAAAAACTTATTTTTATAATTTCTACATGAGTGTCGTAGGTTTTGAACTAGGATATTGTAGGTTTTGAACTAGGATGTCATAATACTATTTTTGCCATTTTGATTAATGTTACAGCATCCGTGGCAGTTTTATGACACCTAGGAGTCATAAAACAAACCAGGGTTGCCATGTATTAGAGGTAAAGGGTTTAAAAACTTATTTTCATAATTTCTGTATGGATGTCATGGGTTTTGAACTAGGATGTCGTAATACTATTTTGGCCATTTTGATTAATCTTACAACATCCATGACAATTTTATGACACCCTAGGAGTCATAAAACAAGCCACCGGTTGCGATGTATTAGAGGTTGAGGGGTTAAAAACTTATTTTTCATAATTTATACAAGGGTGTCGTAGGTTTTAAACTAGGGTATCGTAGATTTTGAACTAGGATGTCATAATACTGTTTTCGCCATTTTTTATATTACAGCATCCGTGGCAATTTTATGACACCCTGGGAGTCATAAAACAAGCCACGATTGCCATGTATTAGATTTAGAGGGGTTAAAAACTTATTTTTCAAAATTTTTGTATAGATGTCGTAGGTTTAGAACTAGGGTGTCGTAGGTTTTGAACTAGGGTGTTGTAATTCTGTTTTGGCCATTTTGATTAATGTTACAACATCCGTGATAATTTTATGACACCCTGGGAGTTATAAAATAAGCCACGGTTGCCATGTATTAGTATAAGGTATATGGTTAAAAACTTATTTTTCTTAATTTTGCATGGGTGTCATAGGTTTTGAACTAGGATGTCGTAGATTTAGAACTAGGATGTCGTAATACTATTTTGGCCATTTTGATTAATGTTATAGCATCCTTGATAATTTATGACACCCTGGGAGTCATAAAACAAGCGACGGTTGTCATATATTAGAGATAGAGGGGTTAAAAACTTATTTTCGTAAGTTCTGCATGGGTGTTGTAGGTTTGAAGTAGGACATCATAGGTTTTTAACTAGGGTGTCATAATACTATTTGGCCATTTTGATTAATGTTACAGCATCCGTGGCAATTTTATGATGCCCTGGGAGTTATAAAACAAGACACGGTTGCCATTTATTACAGGTAGAGGGGTTAAAAATTTATTTTCATAATTTCTATATGGGTGTCGTAGGTTCTAAACTAGGGTATCGTAGTTTTGAACTAGGGTGTTGTAATACTATTTTGCCATTTTGATTAATGATACAGCATCCATGATAATTTTTTGACACTTAGGAGTCATAAAACAAGCTACGGTTGCCATGTATTAGAGGTAGAGGGGTTAAAAACTTATTTTCATAATTTCTACGTGGATGTCGTAGGTTTTGACTAGGGTGTCATAATACAGTTTTGACCATTTTGATTAATATTACAGCATCTGTGATATTTTATGACATCTTCGGAGTCATAAAATAAGGCACGGTTGTCATGTATTAGAGTTAGAGTGGTTAAAAACTTACTTTTCATAATTTCTGCATGGGTGTCTAGGATTAGTACTAGGATGTTGTAATACTTACAGCATCCATGGAAATTCTATAACACCTTGGGAGTCATAAAACAAGACACGGTTGCCATGAATTTGAGGTAAAGGGATTAAAAACTTATTTTTCATAATTTCTGCATGGGTGTGTAGGTTTTCAACTAGGATCTCGTAGGTTTTGAACTAGGGTGTCGTATTACAGTTTTGGCTATTTTGATTAATGTTGCAGTATCCATGGCAATTTTATAAACACCCTGGGAGTCATAAAACAAGCCCCGGTTGCCATGTATTAGAGGTAAAGGGGTTAAAAAGTTATTTTCATAATTTCTGTATGGAAGTCGTAGATTTTGAACTATGGTGTTGTAGGTTTGAACTATGGGATCATAATACTATTTTGGCCATTTTGATTAATGTTACAGAATCCGCGATAATTTTATGACACACTGGGAGTCATAAAACAAGCCACGGTTGCCATGTATTAAAGGTAGAGGAGTTAAAACTTATTTTCATAATTTATGCATGGATGTCATATGTTTTGAACTAGGATATCGTAGCTTTAGAACTAGGATATTGTAATACTATTTTTTCCATTTTGATTAATGTTACAGCATCTGTGGCAATTTATGACATCCTGGAAGTCATAAAACAAGCCACGGTTGCCTTGTATTAGAGGTAAAGGGGTTAAAAATTTATTTTTCATAATTTTTGCATGGGTGTTGTAGGTTATAAACTAAGGTATCGTAGGTTTGAACTAAGATGTCGTAATACAGTTTTGGCCATTTTGATTAATGTTATAACATCCGTGGTAATTTTATGACACCCTTGGAGTCATAAAACAATCCACGGTTGCCATGTATTAGAGGTAGTGGGGTTAAAGACTTATTTTCATAATTTCTGTATGGGTGTCGTAGATTTTGAACTAGGACGTCATAGGTTTTGAACTAGGGTGTCGTAATATATTATGGCCATTTTGATTAATGTTACAGCATTTGTGATAATTTATGACACCGTGGGTGTCATAAAAAAGCCACGATTGCCATGTATTAGAGGTAGAGGGGTTAAAAACTTATTTTCATAATTTCTACATGGGTGCCGTAGATTTTGAACTAGGGTATCGTAATACTATTTTAGCCATTTTGATTAATGTTACAACATCCGTGGCAATTTTATGACATCCTGGGATTCATAAAACAAGCCACGGTTGCCATGTATTTGAAATAGAAGGGTTAAAAACTTATTTTTCATAATTTTGTATGGATGTTTAGGTTTTGAACTAGGGTATCGTAGGTTTTGAACTAGGGTATCGTAATACTATTTTGCCATTTTGATTAATGTTACAGCATCCGTGATAATTTTATGACACCCTGGGCATCTTTAAATAATCCACGATTGCCATGTTTGAGGTAGAGGGGTTAAAAACTTATTTTTCATAGTTTCTGCATGGATCTCGTAGGTTTTGAACTAGGAAGTCATAATACTATTTTGGCCAATTTGATTAATGTTATAGCATCCGTGTCAATTTATGACACCCTGGAGTCATAAAGCAAGCCATGGTTGCCATGTGTTAGAGGTAGAGGGGTTAAAAACTTATTTTTCATAATTTCCGCATGGATGTCGTATAGGTTTTCAACTAGAGTATCGTAGGTTTAGAACTATGATGTCGTCATACAATTTTGGCTATTTTGATTAATGGTTACAGCATCCGTGGCAATTTTATGACACCCTAGGAGTCATAAAACAAGCCACGGTTGCCATGTATTAAAGGTAGAGGGGTTAAAAACTTATTTTTCTTAATTTCTGTATGGGTGTCGTAGGTTTGAACTAGGGTGTCGTAGGTTTTGAACTAGGGTGTCATAGATTTTGAACAAGGATATCGTAATACTGTTTTGGCCATTTTGATTAATGTTACAGCATTCGTGATAATTTTATGATACCTTGGGAGTCATAAAACAAGCCACGTTTGCGATGTATTAGAGGTAGAGGGGTTAAAAACATATTTTTCATAATTTCTGCATGGGTGTCATAAGTTTTGACCTAGGGTGTCAAAGGTTTTGAACTAGGGTGTCATAATACTGTTTGGCTTTTTGATTAATGTTACAGCATCCGTGATAATTTTATGATACCCTGGGAGTCATAAAACAAGCCACGGTTATCATGTATTAGAGGTAGAGGATTAAAAACTTATTTTTATAATTTCTGCATTAATATCGTAGGATTAGAACTAGGATGTCGTAATGCTATTTTGGCCATTTTCATTAATTTTACAGCATCCGTGGTAATTTTATGATACCCTGGGAGTCATAAAACAAGCCATGGTTGCCATGTAATAAAGGTAGAGGGATTAAAAACTTATTTTTCATAATTTCTGCATGGTGTCGTAGGTTTTGAACTATGGTGTCGTAGGTATTGAACTAGGATGTGGTAATACTATTTTGGCCATTTTGATTAATGTTATAGCTTCCGTGACAATTTATGACACATTATGAGTCAAAAAACAAGCCACGGTTGCCATGTATTAGAGGTAGAGGGGTTAAAAACTTATTTTTCATAATTTCTTTATAGATATCATAGGTTTGAACTAGCATAATGTAGGTTTTGAACTAGGGTGTCTTAATATTATTTTGGCCATTTTGATTAGTGTTACAGCATCCGTGACAATTTTATGACATCCCTGGGAGTCATAAAACAAGCCACGATTGCCATGTATTAGAGGTAGAGGGGTTAAAAACTTATTTTTCATAATTTCTGCTTGGGTATCGTAGGTTTGAATTAGGGTGTCGTAGATTTTGAACTAGGTTATCGTAATACTGTTTTGGCCAATTTGATTAATGTTACATCATCCATGGCAATTTTATGACACCCTCAAAGTCATAAAACAAGCCACGGTTGCCATGTATTAGAGGTAAAGGGGTTAAAAACGTATTTATCATAATTTCTGCATGGGTGTCGAAGATTTTGAACTAGGGTGTCGTAGGTTTTGAACTAGGATGTTGTAATACTGTTTTGGCCATTTTGATTAATGTTACAGAATCCGTGGCAATTTTATGATACCTTGCGATTCATAAGACAAGCCACGGTTGCCATGTATTAGAGGTAGAGGTGTTAAAACTTATTTTTTATAATTTCTGCATTGGTGTCGTAGGTTTTGAACTAGGATGTCGTAGATTTTGAACTAGGGTTTCGTATTTCTATTTTGGCCATTTTGATTAATGTTACAGCATCTGTGACAATGTCTTGACACCTTGGGAGTTGTAAAACAAGCCTCGGTTGTCATGTATTAGAGGTAGAGCAGTTAAAAACTTATTTATCATAATTTCTACATGGGTGACGTAGGCTTAGTACTTTGATGTCGTAATACTGTTTTGGTGATTTTGATTAATATTACAGCATCCATGATAAATTTATGACATCCAGGGAGTTATAAAACAAGCCACGGTTGCCATGTATTTGAGGTAGAGGTGTTAAAAACTTATTTTTCATAATTTCGACATTGATGTCATAGGTTTTGAACTAGGGCATCGTAGGTTTTGAACTTGGATGTCGTAATACTGTTTTAACCATTTTGATTAATGTTACAGCATCCATGTAAATTTTTTGACACCCTGGGAGTCATAAAACAAGCCATGGTTGCATGTATTAGAGGTAGATAGGTTAAGAACTTATTTTTCATAATTTCTGCAGGGGTATCGTAGGTTTTGAACTAGGGTATCGTATGTTTTGAACTAGGATGTTGTAACACTATTTTTGCCATTTTGATTAATGTTACAGCATCCATGGCAATCTTATGATACCCTGGGAGTCATAAAACAAGCCACGGTTGCCATGGATTAGAGGTAGCGGGGTTAAAAACTTATTTTTCATAATTTCTGCATGGGTGTCGTATGTTTGAACTAGGGTGTTGTAATACTATTTTGGCCATTTTGATTAATGTTATAGAATTTGTGATAATTTTATGACTCCTTGCGAGTCATAAGACAAGCCACGGTTGCCATGTATTAGAGGTAGATGGTTTAAAAACTTATTTCATAATTTCTGTATGGGTGTCGTAAGTTTTGAACTAGGGTGTCGTAGGCTTTGAACTTGGATATCATAATATTATTTTGGCCATTTTGATTAATGTTATAGCATCTGTGATAATTTATGACACCATGGGAGTCGTATAACAGCCATGGTTGCCATGTATTAGAGGTAAAGGGGTTAAAAACTTATTCTTCAAAATTTTACATGGGTGTCATAGGTTTGAACTAGGTTATCGTAGTTTTGAACTAGGGAGTCGAAATACTATTTTGGCCATTTTGATTAGTGTTAAAGTATCCGTTGCAATTTTATGACACTCAGAGAGTCATAAAACATGCCACGGTTGTCATGTATTAGAGGAAAAGGGGTTAAAAAATATTTTTCATAATTTCTGTATGGGTGTCGTAGGTTTTAAACTAGGGTGTCGTAGGTTTTGAACTAGGATGTCGTAATACTGTTCTGGTTATTTTGATTAATATTACAGCATCCGTGATAATTTTATGATACTCTGGGAGTCATTAAACAAGCCATGGTTGCCATGTATTAGAGGTAGAGGGGTTAAAAACATATTTTCATAATTTCTGCATGGGTGTCGTATGTTTGAATTAGGATATCGTAGGTTTTGAACTAGGGTATTGTAATATTGTTTGGTCATTTTAATTAATGTTACACCATCCGTGATAATTTTATGACACCTTGGGAGTAATAAAATCCACGGTTGTCATGTATTGGAGGTAGAGGGGTAAAAAACTTATTTTTCATATTTCTGCATGGGTGTCTAGGTTAGAACTAGGATATCGTAATACTGTTTTGGAAATTTTGATTAATTTATAGCATCCGTGCGAATTTTATGATATCCTGGGAGACATAAAACAAGCCACGGTTGCTAAGTATTAGAGGTAGAGCGGTTAAAAACTTATTTTTCATATTTCTGTATGGATGTCATAGGTTTGAACTAGGGCATCGTAGATTTGAACTAGAATATCATAATATTATTTTGGCATTTTGATTAATATTACAGCATCCGTGACAATTTTAAGATACCATGGGAGTCATAAAACAGCCACGGTTCCATGTATTAGAGGTATAGGGGTTAAAAACTATTTTTCATTATTTCTGCATGGGTGTCGTAGGTTTTGAACTAGGATATCGTAGGTTTAGAACTAGGATGTCGTAATACTGTTTTGGCTATTTTGATTAATGTTACAGCATCCGTGGCAATTTTATGACACCCTTGGAGTCATAAAACAAGCCACGGTTTCTATGCATTAGAGGTAGAGTGGTTAAAAACTTATTTTTTATAATTTCTACATGGGTGTCATAGGTTTTGAACTAGGATGTCGTAGGTATTGAACTAAGATGTCATAATATTGTTTGGCCATTTTGATTAATGTTACAACATCCATGATAATTTTATGACACCCTGGGAGTCATAAAACAAGCCACCGGTTGCCATGTATTAGAGGTAGAGGGGTTAAAAACTTATTTTTCATAATTTCTACAAGGGTATCGTAGGTTTTGAACTAGGGTATCGTAGGTTTGAATTAGGATGTCATAATACTGTTTGGCCATTTTTATTAATATTACAGCATCCGTGGCAATATTATGACACCCTGGGAGTCATAAAACAAGCCACGGTTGTCATGTATTAGATTTAAAGCAGTTAAAAACTTATTTTTCATAATTTCTGTATGGATGTCGTAGGTTTAGAACTAGGATGTCAGAGTTTGAACTAGGGTGTCGTAATTCTGTTTTGGCCATTTTGATTAATGTTACAGCATCGTGATAATTTTATGATACTCTGGGAGTCATAAAACAAGCCACGTTTCCATGTATTAGAGGTAGAGGGGTTAAAAACTTATTTTCTTAATTTCTGCAAGGGTGTCGTAGGTTTGAACTAGGATGTCGTAGGTTTAGAACTAGGATGTTGTAATACTATTTGGCCTTTTGATTAATGTTATAGCATCCGTGGTAATTTTTGACATCTTGGGAGTCACAAAACAAGCGACGGTTGCCATGTATTAGAGGTAGAGGGGTTAAAAACTTAATTTCGTAATTCATATATGGGTGTTGTCGGTTTTGAAGTAGGACATCATAGATTTTAACTAGGATGTCGTAATACTGTTTGGCCATTTTGATTAATGTTACAGCATCCATGGCAATTTTATGATGCCCTGGGAGATATAAAACAAGCCACGGTTGCCATTATTAGGGGTAGAGGGGTTAAAAACTTATTTTTCATAATTTCTATATGGATGTCGTAGGTTCTGAACTAGGGATAAGTAGGTTTGACTAGGGTGTTGTAATACTATTTTTGCCATTTTGATTAATGATACAGCATCCATGATAATTTTTTACACCTTGGGTGATGCGGAAAAAAAAAGGGATGAGGGGTTGATGATGATGCTAGCACGGATGATGCAAATATGATTATATATTTTTTTATGGTTTTATTTGGTTCCCGATTGCAAGCAAAGAGAACCTAGGAAAACTGAAAGAAAAGAAATCTACGCTAGCAGATCAATCCCTAAATAATGATAGACCAGGACCCGAGATTAAGGAACCCCGGGATTAGGACTAGCTCGATACAATCAATACCTACCTTGGAGATAGGGATGCAAACCTTTCAACACTCTGATGCTCTTGGTGCAGAGATCGCTCAACCTTGATGGATACGACTGGATGTCCGAGCTGTCGAACCACGAAAGGAAAGTGGCTTTCGATCGGGTGGTCATGGTGGCAAAGCAAACCTTCTCTGATGGTCGTGGCACCAAGGGGACCTGTAGGCAAACAAAGAGGATTAGTTTTTTTTTTTTCTTTTTTCTTTTCTTTTAGATGATGAAAGGTAGAGAGAAAAACAAAGGAAAGGGTGAGGAGATGGGGTTCGGATGATGGTGTCGGTGAAGATAACTTGGGGCCTCGCACCCGCGACGTCCCGGAAGGACAAAGGAATGTGGCCTCTCACCACGCGACGCCCTCAGGCGAAGGAATGTGGCCTCTCACCACGCGATGCCCTCAGGCGAAGGAATGTGGCCTCTCACACGCGACGTCCGGAGGACGAAGGAAGCTCTCACTCAACCTAGCTAAGAGACAAGGATTGAAGAAGAGAATGGAACAACAAGCTTTCTTCATTAATCATCAATATCCTTTACAAGAGGGGTTTGGGTCCTTTAAATAGGCACCCAAGAGCATTTTGAAATTAAACTACCCATTACACTTGGCACCCAAAATTGGAGGAGAACTTCTTTCTTTGCTTGCTTGTTTTGGTAGAAAACATGAAGTAAGGCTAGCTTGGAGGGATTTGTCCCACTTTGACTTTTCTTGGCTTTATTCAGGCCGACCAAATGGGAATAATCCTAGGCGTGGCATGATGGAGGCTTGGAGTGGGGGATTGGTCTTTGACCTTCCTTCCTTGCATGGCTTATTTGGTAGAAGGCTTGGATTGAGGTTGATGTCTTCACCATGCCTTCTTGCTTAACTTCTATGGAAGAAGGCTTGAGTGGAGGCATGCATCAAGGGATTTGAAAATTCTTTCCACTTGAAGAATGGAGGATGCCTTCTTGCTTGACTTCTTTATGAAAGGAGTCTTGAGTGGAGGCATACATCAAGGGATTTGAAACTTCTTTCATGACCGCCCATCCAAGATTGGAAGAGAGCTTGAAGAGGGGAGGGGAAGGGGGCATGGATCATGTGAGTGGTCCCTTTCTGGGCACCCAAAACAAACCACATGTCATCACCTCAGTGCGCCACTTAAACAGATAAGGTGGGCCCTGAGCTGACATGTCTCCTTGCCTTTGTTAGGCTTAAAAGAGACTTACTTTTGAACACTAAAGACTTCATGGGCATAGACTCGGCCCGACTTATTACAAGACTCAGCTCGACCGATGGGTCGAGGTACAGACTCATTTAAGAAAATAAACTAGAGGCTGACAGCCTTATTACAAGACTCGATAAACACAGAACCCTAATCAGAGATCCCCGAAGTTTGAAGGGCTCAAGTCAAACCCTGATGCCCACATCATTGGGAGTCATAAAACAAGCTACGGTTGCCATGTTATAGAGGTAGAGTGGTTAAAAATTATTTTTCATAATTTCTACGTGGATGCCGTAGGTTTTGACTAGGGTGTTGTAATACAGTTTTGACCATTTTGATTAATGTTACAGCATCTGTGATAATTTTATGAAACCTGGAAGTCATAAAATAAGGCATGGGTATATATTAGAGTTAGAGTGGTTAAAAACTTATTTTTCATAATTTCTGTATGGGTGTCTAGATTAGTACTAGGATGTTGTAATACTTACAGCATCCATTGAAATTCTATAATACCTTGGAGTCATAAAACAAGACACGGTTGCCATGAATTTGAGGTAGAGGGATTAAAAACTTATTTTTCATAATTTCTGCATGGGTGTTGTAGGTTTTCAACTAGGATCTCGTAGATTTTGAACTAGAGTGTCGTATTATAGTTTTGGCCATTTTGATTAATGTTACAGCATCCATGGCAATTTATAACACCCTGGGAGTCATAAAACAAGCCACGATTGCCATGTATTAGAGGTAAAGGGGTTAAAAACTTATTTTTCAAAATTTCTATATGGATGTCGTATATTTTGAACTATGGTATCATAGGTTTTGAACTAGGGGTCATAATACTGTTTTGGCCATTTGATTAATGTTACAGAATCCGCGATAATTTTACGATACACTGGGAGTCATAAAACAAGCCACGTTTGCGATGTATTAGAGGTAGAGGGGTTAAAAACTTATTTTTCATAATTTCTGCATGGGTGTCATAAGTTTTGACCTAGGGTGTCAAAGGTTTGAACTAGGGTGTCGTAATACTGTTTTGGCCTTTTGATTAATGTTACAGCATTCGTGATAATTTTATGATATCCTGGGAGTCATAAAACAAGCCACGATTGCCATGTATTAGAGGTAAAGAGGTTAAAAACTTATTTTTCATAATTTCTACACGGGTGCCGTATGTTTTAAACTAAGGTGTCGTAGGTTTTGAACTAGGATCTCGTAATATAGTTTTGGCCATTTTGATTAATGTTACAACATCCGTGGCAATTTATGATACCCTTGGAGTCATAAAACAATCCACGGTTGCCATGTATTAGAGTAGAGGGGTTAAAAACTTATTTTTCATAATTTCAATATGGGTGTCGTAGGTTTTGAACTAGGATGTCATAGGTTTTGAACTAGGATGTCGTAATACTATTATGGCCATTTTGATTAATGTTACAGCATTCATGATAATTTTTTGACACCTGGGTGTCATAAAACAAGCCATGATTGCCATATTAGAGGTAGAGGGGTTAAAAACTTATTTTCATAATTTCTTCATGGGTGTCGTAGATTTTGAACTAGAGTGTCGTAGGTTTTGAACTAGGATATCGTAATACTATTTTAGCTATTTTGATTAATGTTACAGCATCCATGGCAATTTTATGACATCTTGGGATTCATAAAACAAGCCACGGTTTCCATGTATTGAAGTAAAAGGGTTAAAAACTTATTTTTCAGAATTTCTATATGGATGTCGTAGGTTTTGAACTAGGGTGTTATAGGTTTTGAACTAGGGTATCTTAACACTATTTTGGTCATTTTGATTTATTTTACAGCATTCGTGATAATTTTATGACACCTGGGAGACTTTAAACAAGTCACGGTTGCCAAGTATTAGAGGTAGATGTGTTAAAAATTTATTTTTCATAATTTCTGCATGGGTCACGTAGGTTTTGAACTAGGGTGTCGTAGGTTTTGAACTAGGAAGTCATAATACTGTTTGGCTATTTGATTAATGTTATAGCATCCATGTTAATTTTATGACACCTTGGGAGTCATAAAACAAGCCATGGTGCCATGTGTTAGAGGTAGAGGGGTTAAAACTTTTTCATAATTTCCGCATGGGTGTCGTATTGGTTTTCAACTAGGGTATCGTAGGTTAGAACTATGATGTCATCATACTATTTTGGCTATTTTGATTAATGTTACAGCATCCGTGGCAATTTTATGACACTCTAGGAGTCATAAAACAAGCCACGGTTGCCATGTAATAGAGGTAGAGGGGTTAAAAACTATTTTTCTTAATTTCTATATGGGTGTCGTAGGTTTGAACTAGGATATCGTAGGTTTTGAACAAGGATGTCGTAATACTATTTTGGCCATTTTGATTAATGTTACAGCATCCGTGATAATTTTCTGACACCTGGGAGTCATAAAACAGCCACGTTTGCCATGTATTAGAGTAGAGGGGGTTAAAAACTTATTTTTCTTAATTTCTACATGGGTGTCATAAGTTTGACCTAGGGTGTCAAAGGTTTTGAACTAGGGTGTCGTAATCTATTTTGGCCTTTTAATTATGTTACAGCATCCGTGATAATTTTATGATACACTGGGAATCATAAAACAAGCCACGGTTGTCATGTATTAGAGGTAGAGGGATTAAAAACTTATTTTTCATAATTTCTGTATTGGTGTCGTAAGATTAGAACTAGGATGTCGTAATGCATTTTGGCCATTTTCATTAATTTTACAGCCGTGGCAATTTTATGACACCTGGGAGTCATAAAACAAGCCACGGTTGCCATGTAATAGAGGTGGAGGGATTAAAAACTTATTTTCATAATTTCTGCATGGGTGTCGTAGATTTTAAACTATGCTATCATGGGTATTGAACTAGGATGTGGTAATACTGTTTGGCCATTTGATTAATGTATAGCTTCCATGGCAATTTTATGACTTGTGTGTCAAAAACAAGCCACGGTTGCCATGTATTAGAGGTAGAGGGGTTAAAAACTTATTTTTCAAAATTTTTATATAGATGTCATAAGGTTTTGAACTAGGATGTCATAGGTTTTGAACTAGGGTGTCTTAATACTATTTTGGCCATTTTGATTAATGTTACAGCATCCATGACAATTTTATGACACCCGGGAGTCATAAAACAAGCAACGCTTGCCATGTTTTAGAGGTAGAGGGCTTAAAAACATATTTTCATAATTTCTGCGTGGGTATCATAGATTTGAACTAGGGTATTGTAGGTTTAGAACTAGGATATCGTAATAATATTTGGCCATTTGATTAATGTTACAGCATCCGTGGCAATTTTATGATACCCTGAGAGTCATCAAACAAGCTACGGTTGCCATGTATTAGAGGTAGAGGGGTTAAAAACTTATTTTTCATAATTTCTGCATGGGTATCATAGGTTTGAACTAGGGTGTCATAGGTTTTGAACTAGGATATTGCAATACTATTTTGGCCATTTTGATTAATGTTACAGAATCCATGGCAATTTTATGACACCTTGGGAGCCATAAGACAAGCCACGGTTGCCATGTATTAGAGGAAGAGGGTTAAAGACTTATTTTTCATAATTTCTGTATGGGTGTCGTAGGTTTTTAACTAGGGTGTCATAATATTATTTTGGCCATTTTGATTAATCTTACAGCATCCGAGACAATTTTATGACACCATGGGAGTCATAAAATAGCCACGGTTGCCATGTATTAGAGATAGTGGGGTTAAAAACTTATTTTCATAAATTCTCCATTGGTGTCTTAGGTTTGCAACTAGGGTGTCGTAGGTTTTGAACTAGGGTGTCGTAATACTGTTTTGGCCATTTTGATTAATATTACAGAATCGTGATAATTTTATGATACCCTAGGAGTCAAAAAACAGGCCACGGTTGTCATGTATTAGAGGTAGAGGGGTTAAAAAATTATTTTTCATAATTTCTGCATGGATGTCGTAGGTTTAGAACTTGGATGTCATAATACTATTTTGGCCATTTTGATTAATGTTACAGCATCTGTGGCAATTTTATGATACCTGGGAGTCATAAAAACAAGCCACGGTTGCCATGTATTAGAGGTAGAAGGGTTAAAAACTTATTTTTCATAATTTATACAGGGTGTCGTTGGTTTTGAACTAGGATGTCTAGGTTTTGAACTAGAGTGTCGTAATACTATTTTGGCCATTTGATTAGTGTTACAGTATCCGTGGCAATTTTATGACACCCTGAGAGTCATAAAACAAGCCACAGTTGCCATGTATTAGAAGTAGAGGGTTAAAAACTTATTTTTCATAATTTCTGCATGGGTGTCATAGGTTTTGAACTAGGTTGTCGTAGGTTTTGAACTAGGATGTTGTAATACTGTTTTGGCCATTTTGATTAATGTTACAGAATCCGTTGCAATTTTATGACACCTTGCGAGTCATAAGTCAAGCCACGGTTGCCATGTATTAGAGGTAGAGGGTTAAAAACTTATTTTCATAACTTCTGTATGGGTGTCGTAGGTTTTGAACTAGGGTGTCGTAGGTTTTGAACTAGGGTGTCGTAATATTATTTTGGCCATTTTGATTAATGTTACGGCATCCGTGACTATTTTATGACACCATGGGAGTCGTAAAATAGCCACGGTTGCCATGTATCAGAGGTAGAGGATTTAAAACTTATTTTCATAATTTCTATATAGGTATCGTAGGTTTTGAACTAGGGTGTCGTAGGTTTTGAACTAGGGTATCGTAATACTACTTTTGCCATTTTGATTAACATTACTGAATTCGTGATAATTTTATGATACCCTGGGGGCATAAAATAAGCCACGGTAGTCATGTATTAGAGGTAAAGGGGTTAAAAACTTATTTTTCATAATTTCTGCATGGGTGTCATAGGTTTAGAAGTTGGATGTCGTAATACTATTTTGGCCATTTTGATTAATGTTACAGCATCCAGGGCAATTTTATGATACCCTGGGAGTCATAAAACAAGCCACGATTGCCATGTATTAGAGGTAGAAGGGTAAAAGACTTATTTTTCATAATTTCTGTAGTGGTGTCGTAGGTTTTGAAATAGGATATCGAAGGTATTAAACTAGGATGTCGTAATACTATTTTGGCCATTTGATTAATGTTACATCATCCATGGCAATCTTATGTTACATGGGAGTCATAAAAAAGCCACGGTTGCCATGTATTAGAGGTAGAGGGGTTAAAAATTTTTTCATAATTTCTATATGGGTGCGTAGGTTTTGAACTAGTTTATCGTAATACTGTTTTGGCCATCTTGATTAATGTTATAGAATCCATGGCAATTTTCTGACACCTTGCGAGTCATAAGACAAGCCACGGTGCCAAGTATTAGAGGTAGAGGGTTTAAAACTTATTTTATTATTTTTGTATGGGTGTCATAGGTTTTGAACTAGGATATCGTAGGCTTTGAACTAGGGTGTCATAATATTATTTTGGCCATTTTGATTAATGTTACAACATCCATGGTAATTTATGACACCTGGGAGTCATAAAACAGCCACGGTTGCCATGTATTAGAGGTAGATGGGTTAAAAACTTATTTTTCAAAATTTCTGCATGGGTGTCGTAGGTTTTGAACTTGGATGTCGTAGGTATTGAACTAGGGAGTCGTACTATTTGGCCATTTTGATTAGTGTTACAGCTTCCGTGGTAATTTTATAACACCCAGGAAGTCATAAAACATGCCACAGTTGCCATGTATTAAAGTAAAGGGGTTAAAAACTTATTTTTCAATAATTCTGTATGGGTGTAGTAGGTTTGAACTATGGTATCGTAGGTTTTGAACTAGGATATCGTAATACTATTTTGGCTATTTTGATTAATGTTACAGCATCCGTGATAATTTTATTACACCCTGGGAGTCATAAAACAAGCCACGGTTGCCATGAATTAGAGGTAGAGGGGTTAAAAATATATTTTTCATAATTTCTGCGTGGGTGTTGTAGGTTTGAATTAGGGTGTCGTAGGTTTTGAACTAGGGTGTCGTAGGTTGAACTAGGATATTGTATACTGTTTGGTCATTTAATTAATGTTACACCATCCGTGATAATTTTATGACACCTTGGGAGTCATAAAACAACCACGGTTGTCATGTATTGGAGGTAGAGGGGTTAAAAAATTATTTTCATAATTTCTACATGGGTGTCTAGGTTAGAACTAGGATGTCGTAATATTGTTTTGGCAATTTTGATTAATTTTATAGCATCGTGGCAATTTTATGACATCCTGGGAGTCATAAAACATGCCTCGGTTGCCATGTATTAGAGGTAAAGGGGGGTAAAATTTATTTTCATAATTTCTGCATTGGGTGTCCTAGGTTTTCAATAGGGTGTCGTAGGTCTTGTACTAGGGTGTCATAATACTGTTCGGCCATTTAGATTTTGTTACAGCATTCGTGGCAATTTTATGATATCTTGGGAGTCATAAAACAAGCCACGGTTGCCAAGTATTAAAGGTAGAGGGTTAAAAACTTACTTTTCATAATTTCTGTATGGATGTTGTAGGTTTTGAACTACGGTGTCGTAGGTTGAAATAGGATATCATAATATTATTTTGCCATTTTGATTAATATTACATCATCCGACAATTTTATGACACCATGGGAGTCATGAAACAGCCATGGTCGCCATGTATTAGAGGTAGAGGGGTTAAAAACTTATTTTTTAATTTCTACACGGGTGTCGTAGGTTTGAACTAGGATGTCGTAGGTTTAGAACTTGGATGTCGTAATACTGTTTTGGCTATTTTGATTAATGTTACAGCATCCGTTGCAATTTTATGACACCTTGGGAGTCATAAAACAAGCCACGGTTTCTATGCATTAGAAGTAGAGTGGTTAAAAAGTTATTTTTATAATTTTTACGTGGGTGTCATAGGTTTGAACTAGGATATCGTAAGTTTTGAACTAGGATGTCATAATACTATTTTGGCCATTTGATTAATGTTGAAACATCCATGGCAATTTTATGACATCCTGGGAGTCATAAAACAAGCCACGGTTGCCATGTATTAGAGGTAGAGGGGTTAAAAACTTATTTTTCATAATTTCTGTATGCATGTCGTGGGTTTGAACTAGGGAGTCATATTTTGAACTACGGTGTCGTAATACTAATTTGGCCATTTGATTAATGTTACAACATCCATGACAATTTTATGACACCTGGGAGTCATAAAACAAGCCACAGATGCCATATATTAGAGGTAGAGGGGTTAAAAACTTATTTTCAAAATTTTGCTTAGGTATGTAGGTTTGAACTAGGATGTCGTAGGTTTTAAACTAGGGAGTCGTAATACGTTTGGCCATTTGATTAGTGTTACAGCATCCGTGGCAATTTTATGACACCCAGGGAGTCATAAAACATGCTATGGTTGCCATGTATTAGAGGTAAAGGGGTTAAAAACTTATTTTTCATAATTTTTGTATGGTATCGTAGGTTTTGAATTAAGGTGTCGTGGTTTTGAACTAGGATGTTGTAATATTATTTTGGCCATTTTGATTAATGTTACAACATCCATGATAATTTTATGATACCTGGGATTCATAAAACAAGTAGTTTGCCATGTATTAGAGGTAAAGGGGTTAAAAACTTATTTTCATAATTTCTGCATGGGTGTCGTAAGTTTTGAACTAGGGTGTCATAGGTTTTGAACTAGAATGTCATAATACTGTTTTGGCCATTTGATTAATGTTACAACATCGTTATAATTTTATGACACCCTGGGAGTCATAAAACAAGCCACGGTTGCCATGTATTAGAGGTAAGAGGTTTAAAAGCCTATTTTTTGTAATTTTTTATGGATGTCATGGGTTTTGCACTAGGGAGTCATAGGTTTGAAACTATGGTGTTGTAATACTAATTTTACCATTTTGATTAATGTACAACATCCATGACAATTTTATGACATCCGGGAGTCATAAAACAAGCCACGGATGCCATGTATTAGAGGTAGAGGGGTTAAAATCTTATTTTCAAAATTTTTGCTGGGTGTCGTAGGTTTTAAACTAGGATGTCGTAGGTTTTGAACTAGGAAGTCGTAAATAGTTTTGGCCATTTTGATTAGTGTTAACATCCATGGCAATTTTATGACACCCAGGGAGTCAGAAAACATGCCACGGTGCCATGTATTAGAGGTAAAGGGGTTAAAAACTTATTTTTCATAATTTTGTATTGGGGTCGTAGGGTTTGAACTAGAGTATGTAGGTTTTGACACTAGGATGTTGTAATATCATTTTGGCCATTTTGATTAATGTTACAGCATCTGTGATAATTTATGACACCTTGAGATTCATAAAAAAGCCACGTTGCCATGTATTAGAGGTAGAGGGATAAAAACTTATTTTTCATAATTTATGCATGGGTGTCGTAGTTTTGAACTAGGGTGTCGTAGGTTTCGAATTAGAAGTCATAATACTATTTGGCCATTTTGATAATGTTACAATCCATTGCAATCTTAGATATCCTGAGAGTCATAAAATAAGCCACGGTTGCCATGTATTATAGGTAGAGGGGTAAAAACTTATTTTTCATAATTTCTGCAGGGGTATCGTAGGTTTTGAACTAGGAGTCGTAGATTTTGAACTAGGATATCGTAATATTATTTTGGTCATTTGATTAATATTACAACATTCGTAGCAATTTTATGACACCCTGAAGTCATAAAACGAGCTACGATTGCCATGTATAGAGGTAGAGGGGTTAAAAAACTTATTTTCCATAATTTTTGCAGGTATCATAGGTTTTGAACTAGGATATTGTAAGCTTTGAACTAGGATATCGTAATACTGTTTTGGCCATTTGATAATGTTACAGCATCCGTGGTAATTTTATGATACCCTGGGAGTCATAAACAAGCCACGGTTGCATGTATTAGCGGTAGAGGGGTAAAAATATATTTTTTATAATTTCTGCGGGTGTCGTTGGTTTTGAACTAGGGTGTCGTAAATTTTGAACTAGGGTATCGTAATACTATTTTGGCCATTTCGATTAATGTTACAGCTTCTGTGGCAATTTATGATATCTGGGAGTCATAAAACAAGCCTAGTTGCCACGCATTAGAGGTAGAGGGGTTAATACTATTTTTAATAATTCTGTATGGGTATAGTAGGTTTTGAACTAGGGTATCGTAGGTTTTGAACTAGGGTGTCGTAATACTATTTCGGCCATTTAATTAATGTTACAGCATCCGTTACAATTTATGACCATAGGGGTCATAAAACAAGCCACAGTTGCCATGTATTAGAGGTAGAGGGGGTTAAACTTATTTTTCATAATTTCTGCCTGAGTTATCGTAGTTTTGAACTACGATGTCATAATACTATTTGGCTATTTGATTATGGTACAGCATCAATGGCAATTTTATGATATCCCGTGAGTATAAATAAGCCACAGTTGCCATGTATTAAGGTAGAGGGGTTAAAACTTCTTTTTTATAATTTCTACAAGGATGTCGTAGGTTTGAACTAGGGTATCGTAATAATGTTTTGGCCATTTTGATTAATGTTACAGTACCGTGGAAATTTTATGACACCCTGGGAGTCAAAAAATAGCCACGGGTGCCTGTATTAGAGGTAGAGGGGTTAAAAACATATTTTTCATAATTTCTGCATGGGTGTCATAGGTTTTGAACTAGGATGTCGTAGATTTTGAAATGGGTTCGTATTACTCTTTTGCCATTTTGATTAATGTTACAGCATCCGTGATAATTTTATGACACCCTGGGAGTCGTAAAACAAGAACGGTTGTCATGTATTAGAGGTAGAGGGTTAAAAACTTATTTTCATAGTTTCTATATGGGGTGGAAATAGGTTAGGACTAGGATGTCGTAAATTTGTTTTTGCCATTTTGATAATGATAAAGAATCCGGTGATAATTTTATGACACCCAAGAGTTATTAAAAAAGCCACGGTTGCCATGTATTAGAGGTACAGGAGTTAAAAACTTATTTTTATAATTTCTGCATGGGTGTCGTAGGTTTGAACTAGGGTACGCAGGTGAACTAGGATGTCGTAATACTATTTTGATCATTTTGATTAATGTTACATCATCCGTGGTAATTTTTGATACTTGGGAGTCATAAAAACAAGCCACGGTGCCATGTATTTGAGGTAGAGGTGTTAAAAATTTATTTTTCATAATTTATGTATGGATGTCGTAGGTTTTTTATTAGGTTGTCGTAGGTTTTGAACTAGGGTTGTAATACCATTTTGGTGAGTTTTATTAATGTTACAGCATCCATCATAATTTTATGACAACTAGGGAGTCATAAAATAGGCTATAGTTGCCATGTATTAATGGTAGAGGGGTTAAAAACTTATTTTTCATAATTTCTGCATGGGTGTCATAGGTTTTGAACTAGGAAGTCATTGGTTTTGAACTAGGATGTCGTAATACTATTTTGGCCATTTTGATTAATGTTACAGCATTCGTGGCAATTTTATGATACACTGGGAGTCATAAAGCAAGCCACGGTTTCCATGTATTAGAGGTAGAGGGGTTAAAAACTTATTTTTCAAAATTTCTGCGTGGGTTCGTAGGCTTTGAACTAGGATGTCGTAGGTTATGAACTAGGATATCATAATTCCATTTTGGCCATTTTGATTAATGTTACAGCATCCGTTGCAATTTTATGACACCCTGAGAGTGATAAAACATGCCACGGTAGCCATGTATTAGAGGTAGAGTGGATAAAAATTTATTTTTCATAATTTCTGCATGGGTGTCTTACGTTTCGAACTAGGGTATCGTAGGTTTTGAACTAGGATGTCGTAATACTATTTTGGCCATTTTGATTAATGTTACAGCTTCCGTGGTAATTTTACAATACCCTGGGAGTCATAAAACAAGCCACAGTTGCCATGTATTAGAGGTAGAGGGGTTAAAAACTTATTTTTCATAATTTCTGTATGTATATCGTAGGTTTTGAACTAGGGTGTCGTATATTTTGAACTAGAATGTCGTAATACTGTTTTGGCCATTTTGATTAATGTTACGGCATCCGTCACAATTTTTTGACATCTTGGAAGTCATAAAACATGCCACGGTTGCCATGTATTAGAGGTAGAGGGGTTAAAAACTTATTTTTCATAATTTTTGCATTGGTGTCATAGGTTCTGAACTAGGGTGTCGTAGGTTTAGAACTAGGATTTCGTAATACTATTTTGGCCATTTTGATTAATGTTACAGCATCCATGATAATTTTATGATACCTTGGGAGTCATAAAACAAGCCATGGTTGCCATGTATTAGAGGTTGAGGTATTAAAAACTTATTTTTCATAATTTCTGCATGGGTGTCATAGGTTTTGAACTAGGGTATCGTAATACTATTTTGGAAATTTTAATTTACGTTACAGCAACTGTGGCAATTTTATGACACCTTGTGAGTCATAAAACAATCCATGGTTGCCATGTATTAGAGGTATAGGGGTCAGAAACTTATTTTTCATAATTTCTGCATGGGTGTCGTAGGTTTTGAACTAGGATATCGTAGGTTTTGAACTAGGGTATCGTAGGTTTTGAACTAGGGTGTCGTAATACTGTTTTGGCCATTGCGATTAATGTTACAGCATCCATGAAAATTTGATGACACCTTGGGTGTAATAAAACAAGCCACGATTGTCGTGTATTAGAGGTAGAGGGGTTAAAAAGTTATTTTTCAAAATTTCTGTATGGGTATCGTTGGTTTTGAACTAGAGTGTCGTAGGTTTTGAACTAGGATGTCGTAATACTATTTTGGTCATTTTGATTAATGTTACAGCATCTGTGATAATTGTATATTATCCTAGGAGTCATAAAATAAGCCATGGTTGCCATGTATTAGAGTTAGAGGGGTTAAAAACTTATTTTTTATAATTTTTGTATGGATGTCGTAGGTTTTGAGCCACGGGGTTATAGATTTTAAGCCAAGGTGTCGTAGGTTTTGAACTAGGATGTCGTAATACTATTTTGGTCATTTTGATTAATATTACAGCATCCGTGATAATTTTATGACACCTTGAGAGTCATGAAATAAGCCATGGTTGCCATGTATTAGAGGTAGAGGGGTTAAATACTTATTTTTCATAATTCTTGTATGGGTGTCGTAGGTTTTGAACTAGGATATCGTAGGTTTAGAACTAGGATGTCGTAATACTATTTTGGCCATTTTGATTAATGTTAAAGCATCCGTGGTAATTTTATGACACCCTGGGAGTAATAAAATAAGCCACGGTTGCCATGTATTAGAGGTAGAGGGGTTAAAAACTTATTTTTCATAATTTCTACATGGGTGTCATAGGTTTTGAACTAGGGTGTCGTAATACTATTTTGGCCATTTTGATTAATGTTACAGCATCCGTGGCAAATTTATAAAATCCTGGGAGTCATAAAATAAGCCACGGTTGCCATGTATTAGAGGTAGAGGGGTTAAAAACTTATTTTTCATAATTTCTGCATGGGTGTCGTAAGTTTTGAACTAGGGTATCATAATACTATTTTGGCCATTTTGATTAATGTTACAGCATCCATGGCAAGCTTATAAAATCCTGGGAGTCATAAAACAAGCCACGGTTACCATGTATTAGAGGTGGAGGGGTTAAAAACTTGTTTTTCATAATTTTCTGCATGGGTGTCGTCGGTTTTGAACTAGGGTGTCGTAGGTTTTGAACTATGATTTTGTAATATTGTTTTGGCCATTTTGATTATTGTTACAGCATTTGTCGCAATTTTATGACACCTTGGAAGTCATAAAACAAGCAACGGTTGCCATGTATTAGAGGTAGAGGGGTTAAAAACTTATTTTTCATAATTTATGTATGGATGTCGTAGGTTTTGAGCCAGGATATCGTAGGTTTTGAACTAGGATGTCGTAATACTATTTTGGTCATTTTGATTAATGTTATGGCATCCGGGATAATTTTATGACACCATGAGAGTGATGAAACAAGCCACGGTTGCCATGTATTGGAGGTAGACGAGTTAAAAACTTATTTTCCATAATTTATGTATGGGTGTCGTAGGTTTAGAACTAGGGTATCTTAGGTTTAGAACTATGATACCGTAATACTGTTTTTGCCATTTTGATTAGTGTTGCAGCATCCGTGGCCATTTTATGACACACTGGGAGTCATAATACAAGCCACGGCTGCCATGTATTAGAGGTAGAGGGGTTAAAAACTTATTTTTTATAATTTCTGTATGGGTATCATAGGTTTTGAACTAGGGTATCGTAGGTTTTGAACTAGGATGTCGTAATACTATTTTAGCCATTTTGATTAATGTTACGGCATCCGTGATAATTTTGACACCCCGAGAGTTATAAAACATGCCACGGTTGCCATGTATTAGAGGTAGAGGGGTTAAAAACTTATTTTTCATAATTTATACATGGGTGTCGTATGTTCTGAACTAGGATATCATAGGTTTTGAACTAAGATATCTAATACTATTTTTGCCATTTTGATTAATGTTACAGCATCTGTGGCAATTTTATGACAACCTGAGAGTCATAAAGCAAGCCACGGTTGCCATGTATTAGAGGTAGATGGGTTAAAAACTTATTTTTCATAATTTCTGTATGGCTGTCGTAGGTTTTGAACTAGGATATCGTAGATTTTGAACTAGGATGTCATAATACTATTTTGGCCATTTTGATTAATGTTACAGCATCTGTGATTATTTTATGGCACCCTGGGAGTCATAAAACAAGCCATGGTTGCCATGTATTAGAGGTAGTGGGGTTAAAAACTTATTTTTCATAATTTCTATATGGATGTCGTAGGTTTTGAACTAGTGTGTCATATATTTTGAACTAGAGTGTCATAATACTATTTTGGCAATTTTGATTAATGTTACAGCATCCGTGATAAATTTATGATACCCTGCGAGTCATAAAACAAGCCACGGTTGCCATGTATTAAAGATAGAGGGGTTAAAAACTTATTTTCATAATTTATGCATGGGTGTCGTAGGTTTTGAACTATGGTATCTTAGGTTTTGAATTAGGATGTCGTAATACTGTTTTGGCAATTTTGATTATTGTTACAGCATCCATGACAATTTTATGATATCCTAGGAGTCATAAAACAAGCCACGGTTGCAATGTATTAAAGGTAGAGGGGTTAAAAATTTATTTTTCATAAATTCTGCATAGGTATCATAGGTTTTGAACTAGGGTATCGTAGGTTTATAACTAGGATATTGTAATATTATTTTGGCCATTTTGATTAATGTTATAGCATCCGTGATAATTTTATAACATCCAGGGAGTCATAAAAAAAGTCACGGTCGTCATGTATTAGAGGTACAGGGGTTAAAAACTTATTTTTCATAATTTCTGCATTGGTGTCATAGGTTTAGAACTAGGATATCGTAATACTGTTCTTGCCATTTTGATTAATGTTACAGCATCCGTGGCAATTTTATGACACCCTGGAAGTCATAAAACAAGCCATAGTTGCCATGTATTAGAGGTAGAGGGGTTAAAAACTTATTTTTCATAATTTTTGCATGGATGCTGTACATTTTGAACTAGGGTGTCGTAGGTTTTGAACTCGGATCTCGTAATACTGTTTTGGCTATTTTGGTTAATGTTACAGCATCCATGGCAATTTTGTGAAACCTTGGGAGTCATAAAACAAGCTACGGTTATCATGTATTAGAGATAGAGGGGTTAAAAACTTATTTTTTATAATTTCTGCATGGATTTTGTTGGTTTAGAAATAGGATGTCGTAATATTGTTTTGGCCATTTTGATTAATGCTACAGCATCCATGGAAATTTTATGACACCCTGGGAGTCATAAAATAAGCCATGGTTGTCATGTATTAGAGGTAGAGGGGTCAAAAACTTATTTTTCATAATTTCTATCTGGATGTCGTATGTTTTGAACTAGGATATCATAATACTATTTTGGCTATTTTATTATTGTTACGGCATCCGTGATAATTTTTTGACACCCTGTGAGTCATAAAACATGTCGCGTTTTCCATGTATTAGAGGTAGAGGGGTTAAAAAATTATTTTTCTTAATTTTGCATGGGTGTCGTAGGTTTTGAACTAAGGTGTCACATATTTAGAACTATGATGTTGTAATACTGTTTTGGCTATTTTGATTAATGTTACAGCATCCGTGGTGATTTTATGACACCCTGTGAGTCATAAAGCAAGCCACGGTTGCCATGTATTAGAGGTAGAGGGGTTAATAACTTATTTTTCAAAATTTCTGCATGGGTGTCGTATGATTTGGATAAGGTATCATTGATTTTGAACTAGGATGTCGTAATACTGTTTTGGCCATTTTGATTAATGTTGCAGCATCTGTGGCAATTTTATGACCCCCTAGGAGTCATAAAACAAGCCACGGCAACAATGTATTAGAGGTAGAGGGGTTAAAAACTTATTTTTCATAATTTCTGTATGGGTGACGTAGGTTTTGAACTGGGATGTCGTAGGTTTTGAACTAGAGTGTCGTAATACTATTTTGGCCATTTTGGTTAATGTTACGACATCTGTGATAATTTTATGACACCCTAAGAGTCATAAAATATGCCACGGCTGCCATGTATTAGAGCTAAAGGGGTTAAAAACTTATTTTTCATAATTTCTAAATGGGTGTCGTAGGTTTTGAACTAGGATATCGTAGGTTTTGAACTAGGATATCGTAATACTATTTTTGCCATTTTGATTAATTTTACAGCATCTGTGGCAATTTTATGACATCCTGTGAGTCATAAAATAAGCCATAATTGCCATGTATTAGAGGTAGAGGGATTAAAAATTTATTTTTCATAATTTCTGTATGGATATCGTAGGTTTTGAACTATGATATCGTAGGTTTTAAACTAGGATGTCGTAATACTATTTTGGCCATTTTGATTAATGTTACAGCATCCATGATAATTTATGGGTAACCCGGGAGTCATAAAACAATCCACGATTGTCATGTATTAGAGGTAGAGGGGTTAAAAACTTATTTTTCATAATTTCTACGTGGGTATCGTAGGTTTTGAACTAGGATATCGTTGGTTTGGAACTAGGATGTCGTAATACTATTTTGGCCATTTTGATTAATGTTACAGCATCCATGGCAATTTTATGACACCCTGGAATTAATAAAACAAGCCATGATTGACATGTATTAGAGGTAGAGGTATTGAAAACTTATTTTTCATAATTTCTGCATGGGTGTCGTAGGTTTTGAACTAGGGTATCGTAGGTTTTGAACTAGGATATTGTAATACTGTTTTTGTCATTTTGGTTAATGTTATGGCATCTGTAATAATTTTATGACACCCTGAGTGTCATAAAACATGCCACGGTTACCATGTATTAGAGGTAGAGATGTTAAAAACTTATTTTTCATAATTTCTACATGGGTGTCGTATGTTTTGCACTAGGATATCGTAGATTTTGAACTAGGATATCGTAAAACTATTTTTGCTATTTTGATTAATGTTATAGCATCTGTGGCAATTTTATGACACCCTGTGAGACATAAAACAATCCATGGTTGCCATGTATTAGAGGTAGAGGGGTTAAAAACTTATTTTTCATAATTTCTGTATGGATGTCGAAGGTTTTGAACTTGGATATCGTAGGTTTTGAACTAGGATGTCGTAATACTGTTTTGGCCATTTTGATTAATGTTACGGCATCTATGACAATTTTATGACATCATGTGAGTCATAAAACAAGCCACGGTTACCATGTATTAGAGGTAGAGGGGTTAAAAAATTATTTTTCTTAATTTCTACGTGGGTGTCATAGGTTTTGAACTAAGGTATCACAGGTTTAGAACTAGGATGTCGTAATAATGTTTTAGCCATTTTAATTAATATTACAGAATCCGTGATAATTTTATCACACCCTGCGATTCATAAAACAAGCAACGGTAGTCATGTATTAGAGATAGAGGGGTTAAAAACTTATTTTTTATAATTTCTGCATGGATTTTGTTGGTTTAGAAATAGGATGTCGTAATATTATTTTGGCCATTTTGATTAATGCTACAGCATCCGTGGCAATTTTATGACACCCTGGGAGTCATAAAACAAGCCACAGTTGCCATGTATTAGAGGTAGAGGGGTTAAAAACTTATTTTTCATAATTTCTGCATGGGTGTCATAGGTTTTGAACTAGGATGTCGTAGATTTTTAACTATGATGTCGTAATACTATTTTGGCCATTTTGATTAATGTTATAGCATTCGTGGCAATTTTATGATACCTTGGGAGTCAAAAAACAAGCCACGGTTGCCATGTATTAGAGGTAGAGGGGTTAAAAACTTATTTTTCATAATTTCTATCTGGATGTTGTAGGTTTTAAACTAGGGGGTCATAGGTTTTGAAATAGGATGTCGTATTACTGTTTTGGCCATTTTGATTAACGTTACGAAATCTGTGATAATTTTATGACATCCTGTGAGTCATAAAACAAGACACGGTTGCCATGTATTAGAGGTAGAGTGGTTAGAAAATTATTTTTCTTAATTTCTGCATGGGTGTCATAGGTTTAGAACTTGGATATCGTAATACTGTTTTGGCCATTTTGATTAATGTTACGACATCCGTGGTGATTTTATGACACCCTGGGAGTCATAAAACAAGCCATGGTTGCCATGTATTAGAGGTAGAGGGGTTAAAAACTTATTTTTCTTAATTTCTGCATGGGTATCGTAGGTTTTGGACTAAGGTGTCATTGATTTTTAACTAGGATATCGTAATACTATTTTGGCCAATTTGATTAATTTTACAGCATCCGTGGCAATTTAATGACCCCCTAGGAGTCATAAAACAAGCTACGGCTACCATGTATTAGAGGTAGAGGAGTTAAAAACTTATTTTTCATAATTTTTGTATGGGTGTCGTAGGTTTTGAACTAGGATATCGTAATTCTATTTTAGTCATTTTGGTTAATGTTACGGCATCCGTGTTAATTTTATGACACTTTGAGAGTCATAAAACATGCCACGGTTGCCATTATAAGAGGTAGAGGGGTTAAAAACCTATTTTTCATAATTTCTACATGGGTGTCGTAGATTTTGAACTAGGATATCATATGTCTTGAACTAGGATATCGTAATACTATTTTTGTGATTTTGATTAGTGTTACATCATCTGTGGTAATTTTATGACACCCTAGGAGTCATAAAATAAGCCACGGTAGTCATGTATTAGAGATAGAGGGGTTAAAAACCTATTTTTCATAATTTCTGCATGGGTTTCGTAGGTTTAGAACTAGGATGTTGTAATATTATTTTGGCTATTTTGATTAATGCTACAGCATCCGTGGTAATTTTATGATACCCTGGGAGTCATAAAACATGCCACAGTTGCCATGTATTAGAGGTAGAGGGGTTAACTTTTTTTTCATAATTTCTGCATAGGTGTCCTAGGTTTTGAACTAGGATGTCGTATGTTTTGAACTAGGATGTCGTAATACTATTTTGGCCATTTTGATTAATGTTACAGCATCCATGGCAATTTTATATCACCCTGGGAGTCATAAAACAAGCCACGGTTGCCATGTATTAGAGGTAGAGGGGTTAAAAACTTATTTTTCATAATTTCTGTATGGATGTCGTAGATTTTGAACTAGGATATCGTAATATTGTTTTGGCCATTTTGATTAATGTTATGGCATCCGTGATAATTTTATGATACCCTGTCAGTCATAAAACAAGCCACGGTTGCCATGTATTAGAGGTAGAGGGGTTAAAAAATTTTTTTTCTTAATTTCTACATGGGTGTCGTTGGTTTTGAACTAAGGTGTCACAGGTTTAGAACTAGGATGTCGTAATACTATTTTGGCCATTTTGATTAATGTTACGGCATCCGTGGTGATTTTATGATACCCTGGAATTCATAAAATAAGCTACGGTTGCCATGTATTAGAGGTGGAGGTGTTAAAAACTTATTTTTCATAATTTCTGCATGGGTGTCGTAAGTTTTGGACTAAAGTGTCATTGATTTTGAATTAGGATGTTGTAATATTATTTTGGCCATTTTGATTAATGTTATAGCATCCGTGGCAATTATATGAACCCCTGGGAGTCATAAAATATGCTACGGCTACCACGTATTAGAGGTAGAGGGGTTAAAAACTTATTTTTCATAATTTCTGAATGGGTGTCATAGGTTTTGAACTAGGATGTCGTAATACTGTTTTAGCCATTTTGGTTTATGTTACGGCATCCGTGATAATTTTATGACACCCTGAAAGTCAAAAAACAAGCCACGGTTGCCATGTATTAGAGGTAGAGGGGTTAAAAACTTATTTTTCAGAATTTCTACATGGGTGTCGTAGGTTTTGAACTAGGATATCATAGGTTTTGAACTATGATATCGTAATTCTATTTTTGCCATTTTGATTAGTGTTACAGCATCTATGGCAATTTTATGATACCATGGAAGCCATAAAACACGCCACGGTTGCCATGTATTAGAGGTAGAGGGGTTAAAAACTTATTTTTCATAATTTCTGTATGGATGTCGTAGGTTTTGAACTTGGTTGTCGTAGGTTTTGAACTAGGGTGTCGTAAGACTATTTTGGCCATTTTGATTAATGTTACAGCATCCATGGCAATCTTATGATACCTTGGGAGTCATAAAAAAAGCCACGGTTGCGATGTATTAGATGTAAAGGGGTTAAAAACTTATTTTTCATAATTTCTGCATGGATGTCGTAGGTTTTGAACTAGGATGTCATAATACTGTTTTGGCCATTTTGATTAATATTACAGCATCCGTGGCAATTTTTTGACACCTAGGGAGTCATAAAACAAGCCACGGTTGCCATATATTAGACGTAGAGAGGTTAAAAACCTATTTTTCATAATTTATGTATGGATATCGTAGGTTTTGAACTAGGTTATCGCAGGTTTTGAACTTGGTTATCGTAATACTGTTTTGGCCATTTTGATTAATGTTACAGCATCCATGGCAATCTTATGATACCTTGGGTGTCATAAAATAAGCCACGGTTGCCATGTATCAGAGGTAGAGTGGTTAAAAACTTATTTTTCATAATTTTGCATGGGTGTCATAGGTTTTGAACAAGGGTATAGTAGGTTTTGAACTTGGATGTCGTAATACTGTTTTAGCGATTTTGATTAATGTTACAACATTTGTGTCAATTTTATGATACCTTGAAAGTCGTAAAACAAGCCACGGTCACCATGTATTAGAGGTAGAGGGGTTAAAAACCTATTTTTTATAATTTCTGCATGGGTGTCGTAGGTTTTGGACTAAGGTGTCATTGATTTTGAACTAGGATGTCATAATACTGTTTTGGCCATTTTGATTAATGTTACAGCATCGGTGGCAATTTTGTGACCTTTTGGGATTCATAAAACAAGCCACGGCTGCCACGTATTAGAGTTAGAGGGGTTGAAAACTTATTTTTCATAATTTCTGTATGAGTGTCGTAGGTTTTGAACTCGGGTATCATAGGTTTTGAACTTGGATGTTGTATTACTATTTTTGCCTTTTTGGTTAATGTTACGGCATCCGTGATAATTTTATGACACCCTGAGAGTGATAAAACATGCCACGGTTGTCATGTATTAGAGGTAGAGGGTTTAAAAACTTATTTTTCATAATTTCTACATGGGTGTCATAGGTTTTGAACTAGGGTGTCATAGGTTTTGAACTAGGATGCTGTAATACTATTTTGGCTATTTTGATTAATGTTACAGCATCCATGATAATTTTATAATACCCTGTGAGTCATAAAACAAGCCATGGTTGCTATGTACTAGAGGTAGAGATGTTAAAAGCTTATTTTTCATAATTTATGTATGGATGTCATACTTTTGAAATAGGGTGTTGTAGGTTTTGAAATAGGATGTCGTAATACCATTTTGGCGAATTTGATTTATGTTATAACATCCATCATAATTTTATGACACCCTGGGAGTTATAATACAAGCCACGGTTGCCATGTATTAGAGGTACAGGGGTTAAAAAGTTATTTTTCATAATTTCTGCATGGGTGTCGTAGGTTTTGAACTAAGGTATCGTAGATTTTGAACTAGGGTATCGTAATACTATTTTGGCCATTTTGATTAATGTTACAACATCCGTGGCATATTTGTGAACCCTTGGGAGTCATAAAACAAGCCACGGTTGCCATGTATTAGAGGTAAATAGATTAAAAACTTAATTTTCATAATTTCTGAATGGGTGTTGTAGGTTTTGAACTAGGATATCGTAGATTTAGAACTAGGATATCGTAACACTGTTTTGGCCATTTTGATTAATGTTACAGCATCCGTGGCAACTTTATGACACCTTGGGAGTCATAAAACAAGCCATGGTTGCCTTGTATTAGAGGTAGAGGTGTTAAAAACTTATTTTTCAAAATTTCTGCATAGGTGTCGTAGGTTTTGAACTAGGATATCGTAGATTTTGAATTAGGGTGTCGTAATGCTATTTTAGAAATTTTGATTTATGTTACAGTAATAGTGGCAATTTTATGACACTCTGGGAGTCATAAAATAAGCCACGATTGCCATGTATTAGAGGTAGAGGGGTTAAAAACTTATTTTTCATAATTTCTGAATGGGTGTCGTAGGTTTTGAACTAGGGTATCGTAGGTTTTGAACAAGGGTGCCGTAATACTTTTTTGGCCATTTTTATTGATGATACAGCATCCGTGGAAATTTTATGGCACCTTGGGAGTGATAAAACAAGCCACGGTTGCCATGTATTTGAGGTAGAGGGGTTAAAAACTTATTTTTCATAATTTTTGTATGGGTATCGTAGGTTTTGAATTAGGGTGTCATCGATTTTGAACTAGGATGTTGTAATATTATTTTGGCCATTTTGATTAATGTTACAGCATTCGTGATAATTTTATGACACCTTGGGAGTCATAAAACAAGCCACGGTTGCCATGTATTAGAGGTAGAGGTGTTAAAAACTTATTTTTCTTAATTTCTGCTTGGGTGTCGTAGGTTTTGAACTAGGATGTCGTAGGTTTTGAACTATGATGTCGTCATATTGTTTTGGCAATTTTGATTAATGTTATAGCATCCGTGGCAATTTTATAATATCCTGGGTGTCATAAAACAAGCCACGATTGCCTTGTATTAGAGGTAGAGGGGTTAAAAACTTAATTTTTATGATTTCTATATGGATGTCGTAGGTTTTGAACTAGGATGTCGTAGGATGTCGTAATACTATTTTGGTCATTTTGATTAATGCTACAGCATCCGTGGCAATTTTATGACATCTTGGGAGTCATAAAACAAGCCACGGTTGCCATGTATTAGAGGTAAAAGGGTTAAAAACTTATTTTTCATAATTTCTGTATGGATGTCGTAGGTTTTGAACTAGGATGTCGTAGGTTTTGAACTAAGGTATCATAATACTGTTTTGGCCTTTTTGATTAATGTTACCGCATCCGTAGCAATTTTATGACATCGTGTGAGTCATAAAACAAGCCACGATTGCCATGTATTAGAGGTAGAGGGGTAAAAGACTTATTTTTCATAATTTCTGTCTGGATGTCGTAGGTTTTGAACCAGGATATCGTAGGTTTAGAACTAGGATATCGTAATACTATTTTGGTCATTTTGATTAATGTTACAACATCCGTGATAATTTTATGACACCCGGGGAGTCATAAAACAAGCCACAGTTGCCATGTATTAGAGGCAAAGGGGTAAAAAACTTATTTTTCATAATTTCTGTCTGGATGTCGTAGGTTTTGAACCAGGATATCATAGGTTTTGAACTAGGATGTCGTAATACAATTTTGGCCATTTTGATTATTGTTATAGCATCCATGACAATTTTATTGCACCCTGGGAGATATAAAACAATCCACGGTTAACATGTATTAGAGGTAGAGGGGTTAAAAACTTGTTTTTCATAATTTCTGCATGGGTATCGTCGATTTTGAACTAGGATGTCGTATATTTTAAACTAGGATGCCGTAATACTGTTTTGGCCATTTTGATTAATGTTACGGCATCCGTGATAACTTTATGACATCCTGGGAGTCATAAAACAAGCCACGATTGCCATGTATTAGAGGTAGAGGAGTTAAAAATTTATTTTCCATAATTTCTATATGGGTGTCGTAGGTTTTGAACTAAGGTATCGTATATTTTGAACTAGGATGTCGTAATACTATTTTGGTCATTTTGATTAATATTACACCATCCATGATAATTTTATGGCACCCTCGAAGTCATGAAACAAGCCATGGCTGCCATGTATTAGAGGTAGAGGGGTTAAAAACTTATTTTTCTCAATTTTTGCATGGGTGTCATAGATTTTGATCTAGGATATCAGAGGTTTAGAACTAGGATGTCGTAATACTGTTTTGGCCATTTTTATTAATGTTATAGCATCCGTGGCAATTTTATGACACCATGGGATTAATAAAACAAGCCACGGTTGCCATGTATTAGATGTAGAGGGGTTAAAAACTTGTTTTTCATAATTTCTATATGGGTATCGTCGGTTTTGAACTATGGTGTCGTAGATTTTGAACTAGGATATCGTAATAATGTTTTGGCCATTTTGATTATTGTTACAGTATTCATGGCAATGTTAAGACACCTTGGGAGTCGTAAAACAAGCCACGGTTAACATGTATTAGAGGTAGAGGGGTTAAAAACTTATTTATCATAATTTCTGTATGGATGTCATAGATTTTGAACTAGGATGTCGTATATTTTGAACTAGGGTGCCGTAATACAGTTTTGGCCATTTTGATTAATGTTACAGCATCCGTAACAACTTTATGATATCCTGGGAGTTATAAAACAAGCCACGATTGCCATGTATTAGAGGTAAAGGAGTTAAAAACTTATTTTCCATAATTTCTGTATGGGTGTTGTAGGTTTTGAACTAAGGTGTCGTATATTTTGAACTAGGATGTTGTAATACTGTTTTGATCATTTTGATTAATATTACACCATCCATGATAATTTTATGGCACCCTGGGAGTCATGAAACAAGCCATGGTTGCCATGTATTAGAGGTAGAGGGGTTAAAAACTTATTTTTCTCAAATTTTGCATGGGTGTCATAGATTTTGAACTAGGATATCGGAGGTTTAGAACTAGGATGTCGTAATACAATTTGAAAGGGATATCCCCTATAAGCCAATCAATATTGTATCTCCCAAATCAATGTAATTGACAATATTCTAATAAAGGCATTATTTTTCGTCATACGCTGTGTTTTATTATGATGAACCCCATAGATTAGGGCTATGATTTTAGGGTTATGATGAGATCATACCAGTGAGACCTAAAGTCTTAAAACCTTAATCTAAAATATTCCTAGTCAAAGGAACCATGAGTAGGGGATCAGGGTTTTTCCGGTAAGACTAGCACATCCCATGTATACTGGAAAGGGTGACTGCTCTTACAGTCACTTGTGTATGACACTAGTACTAGGATGTGGGTGTTCATTAGTGAATGAGTTCACTGATATGATCCAACTTGAGAACATCTAATGGAGTCTTAGCTACATGTCAATGGAAGGTTCTCATAGTGGGAGTTGTACAAGTAATCCTTTGACCTGAGACTGCCATAAGTATCTTATGTACATGAACCCATCCTTTAGTTCAATCCTAATCATGGCATTGAGTCATGCACAGGATTGATACTGGGAATGGTGAATTGTATATGAAGGTAATGAGTAGGTCAACAAGGAATCGATCACTCTTAGTAAGAGGAGATTGCATCCAGCTAGTTATCAATCGGATGATGATTCAGGGAATCTTTGATCAAAGTAAAGATATTGGAGATGGTTTCTAATATCAAGATAATTGAATCATCAATATAAGATTGAGCTAGAAATAAATATAATATTGAATTTGACATATATCCATATCCATAATTATATTATGGGTGCAGGCTAATCGAAAGATTTAATTGTACGGTAACTTTCTACTGAATGGTAGTTTTGGTATTTCACCAGAATTTCCATATCTTCCGGGTAGACATGACACGTTGCTAGACGTCAATCTTGTCTTGTGGGTTGATCAAATTTAAAGATCACTTATTAGAAAGAGTCCTAATTGATCAAGTCGGGTAAGCTCGTTTTGACCTAAATCAATTAGAAAGAGTTCTAATCAAGTTAGGTCAACTTGTACTCAAACCTACTGCTGGCTGGATATGGAACCCAATGGATCACACACTTAAGAGGATTGATCAAGAGTTTAATTTGTAATTAAATCATCTTTGCAGGATAACACTCTAGCAGGTGTTGCAAACCCTTGCTTCTATTCGAATTGGATTCGAATTAGGGTTCCGAATTGGATCAATTTGGGTTCTAATTAGACCTAATTAGACCCTAATTGAATATATAGGACTTTGGGCTAACCCATGGCTAAGACTACATCTTAATTAACACCCAAGCCCATCCATATAGGCCGCCCAAGATTTTGTGCACGTGGATAAGAGGAAAGACTCCACGCGCGCATGGACTCTTCATGCGCACGTGAAGTCTTCTTATTTCACCGCGTTTTTTTTTTCTTGGCCGGTTATTCCCTATTAGCACATCTCCTAATGACCATTAGATAGTCATCTAACGGTTTGGGGATTTTGAGAAAGAAAGAAGGCGCTAACTCTTCCCGGTTGTGCAAAATAACGTCTCTTCGAAGACCGAAACATCGCGACTTCCTTCTTCTTAAAACTTCACGACTTTTCTTTTAGGAAAAGCCATGAGTTTGAATTTGAAGGGCCGTGAGAAGGAAGGAGAGGGCATGAGAAATGTGGAAAGCCGGGAGAAATAGTTTACGGAGAGTTGTGAAGACATCTTTTTGTAGTCTATTTAAGGAACAGAGGCTTCGGGTGTTTTTCTGATGTACGATAGAAGTCTTTTTATTTTTCTTTCCTTTCCAGGAGACTGATTCCTCCTTAGCTTATTTAGGACACAAGAGTTTCCCTTTTACAGAGCTCTCTTCTCTATTGAAACTCAAGTCTAAAACAAGAGATAGGAAGAATCTCTCGAATGGTAAAAGAAAAGAAGATATACTCCTTTTATTCCTTTTTTTTTACATCAAGACATTAGTGTCTTAAATCCTCCTCCTCCTTCAAGACAAGAGTGTATTCTTAAGACAGGGTCTTAAGAAAGGGAGAGGAAGAAAAAGAAAGGAAGTAAGAAGTCCTTGCCGTGGAGTTTTTCAGCCATAGTCCTCTTGAGTTCTAGGAGAAGAATTCAAGTGAAGGAACTTTTGAAGAAGCAAGCATCTTGATCAATTTTCTTGTGGATCACCATTGGAGGGTGGACATTTGGATGCCTGGTGAATTCAAAAGGGTCATTCAACATCAAGTTTTGATTCTACATCAAAATTGGATTTAGCGATAACAGGTTGGTGTCCTAATTCTAATAGTGTAGGTTTGCATGTTTTTCATATGTTTTAATCCTGAATAAGGAGATCCTGGCTAAGGGTTTTGGTGTAAATTTCATCATTTTGAAATTATCTTTTCCACTGTGGCGCACTGGAACCCTGCAGTGGTATCAGAGCCACCCTTATTACAGTTAAAACATATGGAAATTATTTATATGTGTTTTTGTTGTAGTGTCGCATGTTAGAGTTTTAAACCCTTGAATGCTGATACACTTATCACATTTATGTGATGCATGTATGTTTGATAATTTATGTATGATGTGTGTCACTAATTAGTGTTTTTCACTCAAACCCTAATTATTATAGAGATATGTTTAGTTTTGAAGTCATCATACTGAAATAAGGTTGCCCTGGCATAATGGTGGATCAATTATGTGGTAAATGGTTGTCCTAGTATGATGACACACTTAGCACATATTTTCTTATTTATAAGAATGATATGTTGTGATAAATTTTATAAGGATGTGCTGGCAATTCATAAATCCCTCCTCTTAAAAATTATATTAAGTCTTAGTATATTTAATTGATAAGAATCACCAGTCATGATGAACAATTGATCATTTCGGTGTCTAGAAAGGTGGTTCTGGGAAGGTAAAGAGAATTATGGTTTTTAATTGGTTCCGTTGACTGACCTGGCCAATTTTTATTGGTGTCTAGGAAAGCAACGGGGGGACTCCCACATCTCTACCACTTGCCTGGCCGATTTGATTAAATTTAAATCTTGACTAAAATGCTTAGTGTTAAAAATACTATATATATTGGCCTTCCTTCATGCTGGATCGTTATTGTGTTATGAACCACATTAGGTTTGTTGTGTTATTGCAATACCTAATATGGTGATTGACATAATACTAGTCTAGTGCATAGAGATGCTTACAGCATATTCAGTATAATGCTTTGTTGTGTTATCTGCAAGGGCATTATATTTAAGTATTGATTGTAAAGAAATGAAAGGGTCTTGACTTAACTAGAACATTATGGTTTGTTGTGTTTTCTGCAAGACTAATAATGTTCTAGAGGCCAAGTTACTTCTTGAGAATTATATGAGATATAATTGGAAGAGTTTCCTACCTTTAAGCTTATAAAAGATTTGTTGTGTTTTCTGCAAGATCTTTTATAAGTTATTAGGATCTCAATCTCACTAAGAAAAACCTATCAGGGTTTTTCTCGATTATCATAGTGAGGGCTATGATTTTTTGATAAAATAGTGGGAGACATAATTAAAATAAAGACCTAATTTAATTATGTATGTCATTTCATGATTGTTTGCTTATGTATTGTTCTTTGTTAAATGTAGATAAATGGCATCTTCATTATCACTACGAAGTATCTTAGATACCAACAAACTGACTGGTCCAAACTATGTGGACTGGTTGAGAAATTTAAAGATTGTGCTGAGTTCATAAAGACTTTCTTATATTCTTGATACCCCTAGTCTTAATCCACTGGGGGACGATGCCACACAGGAAGATATGGCCACATACAAAATGTGGCAGAATGACTCCCTCACTGTCAAGTGTATCATACTAGCCTATATGACCAATGAGTTACAGAGATAGAATGACAGCATGGATACTCAATCCATAATGCTCAATTTAAAAGAGCTTTATGGAGAACATAGCAGAACTGCTAGATATGAAATATCTAAGCAGTTATTCCGTGCTAGGATGACAGAGGGAACATCCGTTCAGGATCATGTTCTGAAAGTAATTGACTTGATCACCAGATTGGGTAAATTAGGTTTTATTATGGATGGGGAGTTGAATCAGGATTTAATCCTGCAATCACTCCCAGAGTCATTTTCTCAGTTTGTCTTGAATTATCACATGAACAAACTGAACACTTCCTTGCCTGAGCTGTTAAATATGTTAAAAACAGCGGAGAGCCACATAAAGAAAGAAAAGGCTCCACTTCTTCTTATTGATAAGACCAATAAGAAGAAATCAGGCAAAAAGGGTTTTAATAGGAAGCTAAACCCTAAGAGTGGCATCAATAAGAATAAGAAAGGAAAGAAGGCCTCCAAACAGTCGACCTGTTTCTTTTGCGGCAAAGCGGGACATTGGAAAAGGAATTGCAAGTCTTACCTTACAACTGTGAAGCCTAGTGCATCAGATGCGCCAAAAGGTAAGTATGAGATACATGCTATATTGACATTAAATTCATCTGTTTCAAATACTTGGGTATTGAATACCGCTTGTGGTTACCATATATGTAAATCTTTGCAGGACCTCCACAAGCTTAAAGTATTGAAGGAAGGTGACTTCAATCTCTACGGTGCTAGTGGTGATATCATCCAAGCAGAAGCTGTAGGTACCTATATTCTGAAGTTGCCTTCAGGGAAGATCTTGGAGTTAGAAAATTGTTATTATATGCCTAAGATTATTAGAAACATTATATCTATTCCCTTGTTATTAAAACAAGGATATGTAATGGATGTAACGAGCACTGGTTGCTCGATAATGTTATCTAATGAATTTGTTTGTTCTGGCATATTTAGCAATGGGCTCTTAACTCTTCCTTCCAATGATAGTGTTTTTCATGTCAATAATAAAAGAAAAAGAGAACACTTTAATAATACTTTACTTTGGCATCATCGACTTGGTCATGTTAATGAGTCTAGGATAAGCAAGTTATACAAGGAGAAATTCCTTGATCCTTATGAATATAAATCATTAGGGATTTGCGAATCATGTCTCATAGGTAAGATAACCAAGACTCCATTTACTGGACATGGAGAAAGGTCAACTGAGTTATTAGGACTTATACATACTGATGTATGTGATCCAATGACGACTAAGGCCAGAGGTGGATACTCATATTTTATCACTTTTACAGATGATTTATCTATGTTAGGATATGTGTATCTTATGACACATAAATCTGAAGCCTTTGATAAATTTAAGGAGTATCAAAGTATGGTCGAAAAACAAACCGGGAAAAGTATTAAAGTTCTTCGGTCTGATCGAGGAGGAGAATACTTATCCACGGAGTTTTTAGACTATCTTAAAGTTAATGGAATTCTTTCTGAATGGACCCCTCCTTATACACCATAGTTAAATGGTGTAGCTGAAAGGATGAATCGTACCTTATTAGATATGGTACGATCCATGATGTGCTTCACAAATTTACCCATTTCCTTCTGGGGTCATGCCCTAGAAACTGCTGTTTACATTCTGAACAAAGTACCTTCTAAATCCGTTTTTAGTACTCCGTATGAGATTTGGAGTGGAAAGAAACCATATCTTAAATATTTTAAGATATGGGGATGTCCAGCTAATGTTAAAAGAAATTTTGGATATAAGTTGGAAGCCAGAGCGGATAAATGTCTATTTGTAGGATATCCTAGAGAGGGTAGAGGATATCTGTTTTACCATCCTACTGAACAAAAGATTTTTGTCAGCGGGCATGCCATTTTTCTAGAAAAAGAGTTCATTTTAGAAAAAGGCAATGGTAGAACTGTTAAACTTGGAGAAGTACAAGAAACACAGATAGACAATTCTCAACCATTAGAACATATAGCTAGGTCAGAACCAGAACACAAAACTCCTCCCCGTAGGTCTGATAGAGTGCCACGAGCACCTGAGAGGTATGGGTTTATTATTGAAAATAATGAAGCCCAAGTCATTCAAAATGATGAACCTCTGACCTATACGGAAGCTATCTTGAGTAGTGACTCGATAGATGGCAAGAAGCCATGGAATCCGAGATAGACTCTATGTATGTCAACCAAGTATGGTCTTTGGTCGATGCACCAGAGGGTGTTAATCCTATTGGGTGCAAATGGGTCTATAAGAAAAAGATTGGGGCTGATAGCCAAGTTGAAACCTATAAAGCCAGATTAGTGGCAAAAGGTTTTAGACAAAAACAGGGAATTGATTATGATGAAACATTCTCACCTGTAGCCATGCTCAAATCAATTCGGATTTTACTTGCTATAGCAGCATACCACGATTATGAGATCTGGCAAATGGATGTGAAGACTGCTTTCCTCAATGGTTTCCTTGAGGAAGAAGTCTACATATCACAACCAGAAGGTTTTATTTCAAAGAATAAACCTAATCAAGTATGCAAGCTAAAGAAATCCATTTTTGGATTGAAACAAGCTTCAAGGAGTTGGAACATCCATTTTGATGAAACTATTAAAAGGTTTTGTTTTATCAAAAATGTGGATGAACCCTGTGTTTATAAGAAGACTAGTGGGAGTGCCATAGTCTTCTTGGTTCTGTATGTAGATGACATACTCCTCATTGGGAATGATATCCCAATGTTACAATCAGTCAAGGTTTGGCTATCAAACCAGTTTTTCATGAAAGATTTGGGAGAAGCATCCTATATAATAGGTATTAAGATCTATAGAGATAGGTCTAAGAGGATGCTAGGTTTATCCCAGTCAAGGTACATTGACTTAGTGCTGAAAAGGTTTAGCATGGATGGAAGTAAAAGAGGTTATCTTCCTATGAGTCAAGGCATACATCTTTCCAAAAGAATGTCTCCTAAGACACCTGAAGAAAGAAATAGAATGAATTCTATACCTTATGCTTCGGCAATAGGGTCCATAATGTATGCCATGTTATGTACCAGGCCTGATGTGGCATATGCTTTAGGCATTGTCAGTAGGTTTCAGGCTGATCCACGAGAGGATCATTGGAAAGCAGTTAAAAATATTCTTAAGTACCTGAGAAGGACTAAGGATATTTTTCTTGTTTATGGTGGTTTTGATCTTAAACTAGAAGCATATTCTGATTCTAGTTTTCAATCAGACATTGATGATAGCAAATCCATTTCGGGATATGTTTTTACCCTAAATGGTGGAGTAGTGAGTTGGAAGAGTACTAAGCAGCAGACTGTAGCTGACTCAACCACAGAGGCAGAATACATAGCTGTCAGTGAAGCCGCCAAGGAAGTAGTCTGGATGAAGAAGTTTATCACAGAGTTGGGTGTTGTTCCTGAGATTGAAAACCCAATGCCACTTTACTGTGACAACACTGGAGCTGTTGCTCAAGCTAAGGAACCAAGAGCTCATCATAAGTCCAAGCACATTCTGAGATGCTTCAATCTCGTCCGAGAAATAGTCGAAAGACAAGATGTCTACATAAATAGAGTTGATACAAAGAACAACGTAGTAGACCCGTTCACTAAGGCTCTACCACAGCGAGATTTTGATCGCCACCTCGAGGGTATGGGGTTAAGATTTAAAGGCGATTGGCTTTAGTGCAAGTGGGAGATTGAAAGGGATATGCCCTACAAGCAAATCAATATTGTATCTCCCAAATCAATGTAATTGACAATATTCTAGTAAATGCATTATTTTTCGTCATACGCTGTGTTTTATTATGATGAACCCCATAGATTAGGGCTATGATTTTAGGGTTATGATGAGATCATACCAGTGAGACCTAAAGTCTTAAAACCTTAATCTAAAATATTTCTAGTCAAAGGAACCCTGAGTAGGGGATCAGGGTTTTTCCGGTAAGACTAGCACATCCCATGTATACTGGAAAGGGTGACTGCTCTCACAGTCACTTGTGTATGACACTAATACTAGGATGTGGGTGCTCATTAGTGAATGAGTTCACTGATATGATCCAACTTGAGAACATCTAATGGAGTCTTAGCTACATGTCAATGGAAGGTTCTCATAGTGGGAGTGGTACAAGTAATCCTTTGACCTAAGACTGCCATAAGTACCTTATGTACATGAACACATCCTTTGGTTCAATCCTAATCATGGCATTGAGTCATGCACAGGATTGATACTGGGAATGGTGAATTGTATATGAAGGTAATGAGTAGGTCAACAAGGAATCGATCACTCTTAGTAAGAGGAGATTGCATCCAGCTAGTTATCAATCGGATGATGATTCAGGGAATCTTTGATCAAAGTAAAGATATTGGAGATGGTTTCTAATATCAAGATAATTGAATCATCAATATAAGATTGAGCTAGAAATAAATATAATATTGGATTTGACATATATCCATATCCATAATTATATTTTGGGTGCAAGCTGATCGAAAGATTTAATTGTACGGTAACTTTCTACTGAAGGATAGTTTTGGTATTTCACCAGAATTTTCATATCTTCCGGGTAGACATGACACGTTGCTAGACGTCAATCTTGTCTTGTAGGTTGATCAAATTTAAAGATCACTTATTAGAAAGAGTCCTAATTGATCAAGTCGGGTAAGCTCGTTTTGACCTAAATCAATTAGAAAGAGTTCTAATCAAGTTAGGTCAACTTGTACTCAGACCTACTGCCGGCTGGATATGGAACCCAATGGGTCACACACTTAAGAGGATTGATCAAGAGTTTAATTTGTAATTAAATCATCTTTACAGGATAACACTCTAGCAGGTGTTGCAAACCCTTGCTTCTATTCGAATTGGATTTGAATTAGGATTCCGAATTGGATCAATTTGGGTTCTAATTGGACCTAATTAAACCCTAATTGAATATATAGGACTTTGGGCTAACCCATGGCTAAGACTACATCTTAATTAACACCCAAGCCCATCCATATAGGCCGCCCAAGATTTTGTGCACGTGGATAAGAGGAAAGACTCCACGCGCGCATGGACTCTTCATGCGCACGTGAAGTCTTCTTATTTCACCACATTTTTTTTTTCTTGGCTGGTTATTCCCTATTAGCACATCTCCTAATGACCATTAGATAGTCATCTAACGGTTTGGGGATTTTAAGAAAGAAAGAAGGCGCTAACTCTTCCTGGTTGCGCGAAATAACGTCTCTTCAGAGACTGAAACATCGCAACTTCCTTCTTCTTAAAACTTCACGACTTTTCTTTTAGGAAGAGCCGTGAGTTTGAATCTGAAGGGCCGTGAGAAGGAAGGAGAGGGCATGAGAAATGTGGAAAGCCGGGAGAAATAGTTTACGGAGAGTTGTGAAGACATCTTTTTGTAGTCTATTTAAGGAACAGAGGCTTCGGGTGTTTTTCTGATGTACGACAGAAGTCTTTTTATTTTTCTTTCCTTTCCAGGAGACTGATTCCTCCTTAGCTTGTTTAGGACACAAGAGTTTCCCTTTTACAGAGTTCTCTTCTCTGTTGAAACTCAAGTCTAAAACAAGAGATAGGAAGAATCTCTCGAACGGTAAAAGAAAAGAAGATATACTCCTTTTATTCCTTTTTTTTTACATCAAGACATTAGTGTCTTAAATCCTCCTCCTCCTTCAAGACGAGTGTATTCTTAAGACAAGGTCTTAAGAAAGGGAGAGGAAGAAAAAGAAAGGAAGTAAGAAGTCCCTGCCGTGGAGTTTTTCAGCCATAGTCCTCTTGAGTTCTAGGAGAAGAATTCAAGTGAAGGAACTTTTGAAGAAGCAAGCATCTTGATCAATTTTCTTGTGGATCACCATTGGAGGGTGGACATTTGGATGCCTGGTGAATTCAAAAGGGTCATGCAACATCAAGTTTTGATTCTACATCAAAATTGGATTTAGCGATAACAGGTTGGTGTCCTAATTCTAATAGTGTAGGTTTGCATGTTTTTCATATGTTTTAATCCTGAATAAGGAGATCCTGGCTAAGGGTTTTGGTGTAAATTTCATCATTTTGAAATTATCTTTTCCACTATGGCGCACTGGAACCCTGCACTATTTTGGCCATTTTTATTAATGTTACAGCATCCGTGGCAATTTTATGACACCCTGGGATTAATAAAACAAGTCACTGTTGCTATGTATTAGAGGAGAGGGGTTAAAAACTTATTTTTCATAATTTCTGCATTTGTGTTGTAGGTTTTGAACAAGGGTGTCGTAGGCTTAGAACTAGGATGTCGTAATAATATTTTTGCCATTTTGATTAATGTTACAGCATCCGTGGCAACTTTATGATACCCTGGGAGTCATAAAACAAGCCATGGTTGCCATGTATTAGAGGTAGAGGGGTTAAAAACTTAATTTTTATGATTTCTATATGGATGTCGTAGGTTTTGAACTAGGATTTCGTAGATTTTGAACTAGGATGTCGTAATACTATTTTGGCCATTTTGATTAATGTTACGGCATCCGTGACAATTTTATGATCTCCTGTGAGTCATAAAACAAGCCACGGTTGCCATGTATTAGAGGCAGAGAGGTTAAAAAATTATTTTTCTTAATTTCTGCATTGGTGTCGCAGGATTTGAACTAAGGTGTCGCAAGTTTAGAACTAGGATGTCGTAATACTATTTTTGCCATTTTGATTAATGTTACGGTATCCGTTGTAATTTTATGACACCTTGGGAGTCATAAAACAAGCCACGGTTGCCATGTATTAGAGGTAGAGGTGTTGAAAATTTATTTTTCATAATTTCTGTATGGGTGTCATAGGTTTTGGACTAAGGTGTCATTGATTTTGAACTAGGATGTCATAATACTGTTTTAGGCATTTTGATTAATGTTACAACATCTGAGGCAATTTTATGACCCCTTAGGAGTCATAAAACAAGCCACGGTTGCCATGCATTAGAGGTAGAGGGGTTAAAAACTTATTTTTCATAATTTCTATATGGGTGATGTAGGTTTTAAACTAGGGTGCCATAGATTTTGAACTAGGATGTCGTAATAATATTTTGGTCATTTTAATTAATGTTACAACATCCATGGCAATTTTATGATACCCTGGGAGTCATAAAACAAGCTACAGTTGCCATGTATTAGCGGTAGAGGGGTTAAAAACTTATTTTTTATTATTTCTGTATGGATGTCATAGGTTTTGAACCTACAGTTGCCATGTATTAGCGGTAGAGGGGTTAAAAACTTATTTTTTATCATTTCTGTATGGATGTCGTAGGTTTTGAACTAGGTTATCGTAGGTTTTGAACTAGGGTATCATAATACTATTTTGGTCATTTTGATTAATGTTACAGCATCCGTGATAATTTTATAACATCCTGTGAGTCATAAAACAAGCCACGGTTAACATGTATTAGAGGTAGAGGGGTTAAAAACTTATTTTTCATAATTTCTGCATGGGTGTCGTTGGTTTTGAACTAAGGTATCATAGATTTTGAACTAGGATGTCGTAATACTCTTTTGGCCATTTTGATTAATGTTACAGTATCCATGAAAATTTTATGGCACCTTGGGAGTCATAAAACAAGCCACGGTTGCCATGTATTAGAGGTAGAAGGGTTAAAAACTTATTTTTCATAATTTCTATATGGGTATCATAGGTTTTGAACTAGGGTGTCATCGATTTTGAATTAGGATGTAGTAATACTATTTTGGCCATTTTGATTAATGTTACATCATCCGTGATAATTTTATGACACCTTGGGAGTCGTAAAACAAACCACGGTTGTCTTGTATTAGAGGTAGAGGAGTTAAAAACTTCTTTTTCATAATTTCTACAATGATGATGTAGGTTTAGAACTAGGATGTCGTAATATTGTTTTGGTCATTTTGGTTAATGTTACAGCATCGGTGACAATTTTATGACACCCGGGGAGTAATAAAACAAGCCACGGTTGCCATGTATTAGAGGTAAAGGAATTAAAAACTTATTTTTCATAATTTCTGCATGGTTTTCTTAGGTTTTGAACTAGGATGTCATAGGTTTTGAACTAGGGTGTCATAATACTGTTTTGACCATTTTTATTAAGGTTATAGCATACGTGGCAATTTTATGACATCCTGGGAGTCATAAAACAAGCCACGGTTGCCATGTAATAAAGGTAGAGGGGTTAAAAACTTATATTCTCATAATTTCTACAAGGATGTCGTAGGTTTTGAACTAGGGTATCGTAGTTTTAGAACTAAGATGTCGTAATAATGTTTTGGCCATTTTGATTAATGTTACAGCATCCGTGATAATTTTAAGACACCTTGGGAGTCGTAAAACAAGCCACGACTGTCTTATATTAGAGGTAAAGTAGTTAAAAACTTATTTTTTATAATTTCTACATGCGTAATCTAGGTTTAGAACTAGGATGTCATAATACTGTTTTGATCATTTTGATTAATGTTACAACATCCGTGACAATTTTATGACACCCGGGGAGTCATAAAACAAGCCATGGTTGCCATGTATTAGAGGTAGAGGAGTTAAAAACTTATTTTTCATAATTTCTGCATGGTTTTCTTAGGTTTTGACCTAGGGTGTCATAGGTTTTGAACTAGGATGTCATAATACTGTTTTGACCATTTTGATTAAGGTTACATCATCCGTGGCAATTTTATAACACCCTGAGAGTCATAAAACAAGCCACGGCTGCCTTGTATTAAAGGTAGATTGGTTAAAAACTTATATTTTCATAATTTCTGCAAGGGTGTCGTAGGTTTTGAACTAGGATGTCGTAGCTTTAGAACTAGAATGTCATAATACTATTTTGGCCATTTTTATTAATGTTATAGCATCCATGGCAATTTTATGACACCCTGAGATTAATAAAACAAGTCACGGTTGCCATGTATTAGAAGTAGAGGGTTTAAAAACTTGTTTTTCATAATTTCCGCATGGGTGTCGTCGATTTTGAACTAGGGTGTCGTAGATTTTGAAATAGGGTATCGTAATAATGTTTTGGCCATTTTTATTATTATTACAGTATTCGTGGCAATTTTATGACACCATGGGAATCGTAAAATAAGCCACGGTTAACATGTATTAGAGGTAGAGGGGTTAAAAACTTATTTTTCATAATTTTTACATTGGTGTCGTAGGTTTTGAACTAGGGTGTCATAGGTTTTGAACTAGGATGTCGTAATACTATTTTGGACATTTTGATTAATGTTACAGCATTCGTGATAATTTTATGACACCTTGGGAGTCGTAAAACAAGCCACGGTTGCCATGTATTATATGTAAAGAGGTTAAAAACTTATATTTCATAATTTCTGCATGGGTGTCGTAGGTTTTGAACTAGCATGTCATAGGTTTTGAACAAAGATGTCATAATACTATTTTGGAAATTTTGATTTATGTTACAGCATTCGTGGCAATTTTATGACATCTTGGAGTCATAATACAAGCCACGGTTGTCATGTATTTGAGGCAGAGGTTTTAAAAACTTATTTTTCATAATTTCTGTATGGATATCGTAGGTTTTTAACTACGGTGTCGTAGGTTTTGAACTAGGATATCATAATACTGTTTTGGCCATTTTGATTAATGTTACAGCATCCGTGACAATTTTATGACACCCTGGGAGTCATAAAACAAGCCACGGTTGCCATGTATTACAAGTAGAGGGGTTAAAAACTTATTTTTCATAATTTCTGCATGGGTGTCGTAGGTTTTGAACTACGATATCGTAGGTTTAGAACTAGGATGTCGTAATACTATTTTGGCCATTTTGATTAATGTTACAGCATCCGTGGTAATTTTTTGTCACCATGGGAGTCATAAAACAAGCCATGGTTACCATGTATTAGAGGTAGAGGGGTTAAAAACTTATTTTTCATAATTTTTGCATGGGTGTCGTAGGTTTTGAACTAGGGAGTTGTAATACTATTTTGGTCATTTTGATTAATGTTACAGCATCCGTGATAATTTTATAACACCGTGCAAGTCATGAAACAAGCCAAGGTTGCCATGTATTAGAGGTAGAGGGGTTAAAAACTTATTTTTCATAATTTTTGCATTGGTGTCATAGGTTTTGAACTAGGATGTCATAGGTTTAGAATTAGGATGTCGTAATACTATTTTGGCCATTTTGATTAATGTTAAAGCATCCATGGTAATTTTATGACACCTTGGGAGTAATAAAACAAGCCAAGGTTGCCATGTATTAGAGGTAAAGGGGTTAAAAACTTATTTTTCTTAATTTCTGCATGGGTGTCGTAGGTTTTGAACTAGGATGTCGTAGATTTAGAACTAGGATGTCGTAATACTGTTTTGGCCATTTTGATTAATGTTAAAACATCCCTGGCAATTTTATGACCCCCTATGAGTCATAAAATAATACACTATTGTCAAGTGTTAGAGGTAGAGGGGTTAAAAACTTATTTTTCATAATTTCTGCATGGGTGTCGTAGGTTTAGAACTAGGATATAGTAGGTTTTGAACTAGGATGTCGTAATACTATTTTGGCCATTTTGATTAATGTTACAGCATCCGTGGCATTTTTATGAAACCCTGGAAGTTATAAAACATGCCACAGTTGTCATGTGTGTTAGAGGTAGAGGGGTTAAAAACTTATTTTTCGTAATTTTTGTATTGGTGTCATAGGTTTTGATCTAGAGTATCGTCGGTTTTGAACTAGGATATCGTAATACTGTTTTGGCCATTTTGATTATTGTTACAGCATCCGTGGCAATTTTATGACACCCTAGGAGTCATAAAACAAGCAACGGTTGCCATGTATTAGAGGTAGATGGGTTTAAAACTTATTTTTCATAATTTCTGTATGGATGTCGTAGGTATTGAACTATGGTGACATAGGTTTTGAACTAAGATGTCGTAATACTGTTTTGGCCATTTTGATTAATGTTAGAGCATCTGTGATAATTTATGACATCCTGGGAGTCATAAAACAAGCTACGGTTGTCATGTATTAAAGGCAGAGGGGTTAAAAACTTATTTTTTATAATTTCTGTATTGATGTCATAGGTTTTGAACTAAGGTGTCATATTTTTGAACTAGGATGTCGTAATACTATTTTGGTCATTTTGATTAATATTACACCATCCATGATAATTTTATGGCACCTAGGGAGTCATGGAACAAGCCATGGTTGCCATATATTAGAGGTAAAGGGGTTAAAAACTTGTTTTTTATAATTTTTGCATTGGTGTCATAGATTTTGAACTAGGATGTCGTAGGTTTAGAACTAGGATGTCGTAATACTATTTTGGCCATTTTTATTAATGTTACAGCATCCGTGGCAATTTTATGATACCCTGGGATTAATAAAACAAGCCACGGTTGCCATGTATTAGAGGTAGAGAGGTTAAAAACTTATTTTTCATAATTTCTGCATGGGTGTCATAGGTTTAGAACTAGGGTGTCGTATATTTTGAACTAGGATGTCGTAATTCTATTTTGGCAATTTTGATTAATGTTACAGCATCCGTGCCAATTTTATAATACCTTATGAGTCATAAAACAAGCCACGGTTGCCATGTATTAGAGGTAGAGGGGTTAAAAACTTATTTTTCATAATGTCTGCATTGGTGTCATAGGTTTTGAACTAGGGTGTCGTAGATTTAGAACTAGGATGTCGTAATACTATTTTAGCAATTTTGATTAATGTTACAGCATCCGTGGCAATTTTATGACACCTTGGGAGTCATAAAACAAGCCATGGTTGCCATGTATTAGAGGTAGAGGTGTAAAAAACTTATTTTTCAAAATTTTTGCATGGGTGTCGTAGGTTTTGAACTAGGATGTCGTAGATTTTGAACTAGGGTGTCGTAATACTATTTTGAAAATTTTGATTTATGTTACAGCAACCGTGGCAATTTTTTGACACCGTGGAAATCATAAAATAAGCCACGGTTACCATGTATTAGAGGTAGAGGGGTTAAAAACTTATTTTTCATAATTTCTGCATGGGTGTCGTAGGTTTTGAACTAGGGTGTCGTAGGTTTTGAACTATAGTGCCGTAATACTCTTTTGGCCATTTTGATTAATGTTACAGCATCCATGAAAATTTTATGGCACCTTAGGAGTCATAAAACAAGCCACGGTTGCCATGTATTAGAGGTAGAAGGGTTAAAAACTTATTTTTCATAATTTCTATATGGGTATCGTAGGTTTTGAACTAGGGTGCCATCGATTTTTAATTAGGATGTAGTAATACTATTTTGGCCATTTTGATTAATGTTACAGCATCCGTGATAATTTTATGACACCCTGAGAGTCATAAAACAAGTCACGGTTGCCATGTATTAGAGGTAGAGGTGTTAAAAACTTATTTTTCTTAATTTCTGCATGAGTGTCATAGGTTTTGAACTAGGATGTCGTAATTCTGTTTTGGCAATTTTGATTAATATTGCAGCATCTGTGGCAATTTTATAATATCCTGGGAGTCATAAAACAAGCCACGGTTGCCATGTATTAGAGGTAGAGGGGTTAAAAACTTATTTTTCATAATTTCTGTATGGATGTCATAGGTTTCGAACTAGGGTGTTGTAGGTTTTGAACAAGGATGTCCTAATACTATTTTGGTCATTTTGATTAATACTACAGCATCCGTGGTAATTTTATGACACCCTTGGAGTCATAAAATAAGCCACGGTTGCCATGTATTAGAGGTAGAGGGGTTAAAAACTTATTTTTCATAATTTCTGCATTGTCATAGGTTTTGAACTAGGATGTCGTAGGTTTTGAACTAGGGTGCGTAATAGTGTTTTGGCCATTTTGGTTTTTTTACAGCATCCGTGGCAATTTTATGACATCCTGTCAGTTATAAAACAAGCCATGGTTGCCATGTATTAGAGGTAGAGGGGTTAAAACTTATTTTTCATAATTTCTACATGGATGTCGTAGTTTTTGAACTAAGATATCGTAGATTTTGAACTAGGATGTCGTTATATTTTTTGGCCATTTTCGTTAATGTTACAGCATCCGTGCAATTTTATGACCCCCTAGGAGTCATAAAACAAGCCACGACTGCCATGTATTAGAGGTAGAGGGTTAAAAACTTATTTTTCATAATTTCTGTATGGGTGTCGTAGGTTTTGGACTATGGTGTCATAGGTTTTGAACTAGGATGTCGTAATACTGTTTTTGCCATTTTGGTTAATGTTACGGCATCCGTGATAATTTTATGACACCCAAAGAGTCATAAAACGTGCCATGGTTGCCATGTATTAGAGGTAAAGGGGTTAAAACTTATTTTTCATAATTTTTGCATGGGTGTCGTAGGTTTAGAACTAGGATGTCGTAGGTTTTGAACTAAGATATCGTAATACTATTTTGGCCATTTTGATTAATGTTACAGCATCCGTGGCAATTTTATGAAACCCTGGAAGTTATAAAACATGCCACAGTTATCATGTGTTAGAGGTAGAGGGGTTAAAAACTTATTTTTCATAATTTCTGCATTGGTGTCATAGGTTTTGATCTAGAGTATCGTCGGTTTTGAACTAGGGTGTCGTAATACTGTTTTGGCCATTTTGATTATTGTTACAGCATCCGTGGCAATTTTATGACACCCTGGGAGTCATAAAATAAGCCACGATTGCCATAGATGGGTTAAAAACTTATTTTTCATAATTTCTGTATGGATGTCGTAGGTTTTGAACTAGGGTGTCATAGGTTTTAAACTAGGATGTCGTAATACTGTTTTAGCCATTTTGATTAATGTTAGAGCATCCGTGATAATTTATGACATCCTAGGAGTCATAAAATAGGCAACGGTTGCCATGTATTAGAGGCAGAGGGGTTAAAAACTAATTTTTTATAATTTTTGTATTGATGTCGTAGGTTTTGAACAAAGGAGTCGTATTTTTAAACTAGGATGTCGTAATACTATTTTGGTCATTTTGATTAGTATTACAGCATCCGTGGTAATTTTATAACACCCTGGAATTAATAAAATAAGCCAATGTTGACATGTATTAGAGGTAGAGGTGTTGAAAACTTATTTTTCATAATTTCTGCATGGGTGTCGTAGGTTTTGAACTAGGATGTCGTAGGTTTTGAATTAGGATATCGTAATGCTCTTTTGACCATTTTGATTAATGTTACGGCATCCGTGATAATTTTATAACACCCTGAGAGTCGTAAAACATGCCACGGTTGCCATGTATTAGAGGTAGAGGGGTTAAAAACTTATTTTTAATAATTTTTACATGAGTGTCATAGATTTTGAACTTGAACTAGGATATCATAATACTATTTTTGCCATTTTGATTAATGTTACAACATCCGTGGCAATTTTATGATACCCTAGGAGTCATAAAACAAGCCACGATTGCGATGTATTAGAGGTAGAGGGGTTAAAAACTTATTTTTCATAATTTCTGCATGGGTGTCGTAGGTTTTGAATTAGGGTATCGTAGGTTTTGAACTAGGGTGTCGTAATACTGTTTTGGTAATTTTAATTAATGTTACAGCATCCGTTGCAATTTTACGACACCCTGGGCATCATAAAACAAGCCACGGTTTCCATGTATTAGCGGTAGAGGGGTTAAAAACTTATTTTTCATAATTTCTCTATGGTGTCGTAGGTTTTGATGTAGGTTATTTTAGGTTTTGAACTAGGGTGTCGTTATACTATTTTGGCTATTATGATTAATGTTACAACATTCGTTATTATTTTATGACGCCCTAGGAGTCATAAAACAAGCCACGGTTGCCATATATTAGAGGTAGAGGGGTTAAAAAATTATTTTTCATAATTTCTGCATGGTTATCATAGGTTTTGAATTAGGGTGTCATAGGTTTTGAACTAGGATGTCATAATACTATTTTGGCCATTTTGATTAACATTACAGAATCTGTGATAATTTTATCACACCTTGGGAGTCATAAAACAAGCCACAGTAGTCTTGTATTAGAGATAGAGGGGTTAAAAACTTATTTTTCATAATTTTTGCATGGGTTTTGTAGGTTTAAAACTAGGATGTTGTAATATTTTTTTGGCCATTTTGTTTAATGCTACAGCATCCGTTATAATTTTATGACGCCCTAGGAGTCATAAAACAAGCCACGGTTGCCATGTATTAAAGGTAGAGGGGTTAAAAATTTATTTTTCATAATTTCTGTATGGGTGTCGTAGGTTTTGAACTAGGATATCATTGGCTTAGTACTAGGATGTCGTAATACTGTTTTGGCCATTTTGATTAATGTTACAGCATCCGTGGCAATTTTATGACACCCTTGGAGTCATAAAACATGCCATGGTTGACATGTATTAGAGGTAGAGTTATTAAAAACTTATTTTTCATAATTTCTACAAGGATATCATAGGTTTTGAACTAGGGTGTCGTAATACTATTTTGGAAATTTTGATTAACATTACAACAATCGTGGCAATTTTATGACACCCTGGGAGTCATAAAATAAGCCACGGTTGCCATGTATTAGAGGTAGAGGAGTTAAAAACTTATTTTTCATAATTTATGTATGGATGTCTTAGGTTTTGAACTAGGATATTGTAGGTTTTGAACTAGGATGTCGTAATACTATTTTGGCAATTTTGATTAATGTTACGGCATCCATGATAATTTTATGACACATTGTGAGTCTTAAAACAAGCCACGGTTGCCATGTATTAGAGGTAGAGGGGTTAAAAAATTATTTTTCTTAATTTCTGTCTGGATGTCATAGGTTTTGAGCGAGGGTATCGAAGATTTTGAACTAGGATATTGTAATACTATTTTGGCCATTTTGATTAATATTACGGCATCCGTGATAATTTCATGACACCCTTTGAGTCATAAACCAAGCCACGGTTGCCATGTATTAGTGGTAGAGGAGTTAAAAAATTATTTTTCTTAATTTCTGCATGGGTGTCATAGGTTTTGAACTAAGGTGTCGCAGGATTTGAACTAGGATGTCGTAATACTGTTTTGGCCATTCTGATTAACGTTACACATCCGTGGTGATTTTATGATACCCTAAAAGTCATAAAATAAGTTACGTCTACCATGTATTAGAGGTAGGGAGGTTAAAAACTTATTTTTTATAATTTCTCCATGGGTATCGTAGGTTTTGAACTAGGGTGTCGTAGGTTTTGAACTAGGATGCCGTAATACTATTTTGGCAATTTCAATTATTGTTACAGCATCCGTGGAAATTTTATGACACCTTGGGAGTCATAAAACAAGCCACGGTTGCCATGTATTAGAGGTAGAGGGGTTAAAAACTTATTTTTCATAATTTCTGTATGGGTATCATATGTTTTGAACTAGGGTGTCGTAGATTTTGAACTAGGATGTCGTAATACTATTTTGGCCATTTTGATTAACGTTACAGCATCCGTGACAATTTTATGACACCCTGGGAGTCATAAAACAAGACACGATTGCAATGTGTTAGAGGTAGAGGGGTTAAAAACTTATTTTTCATAATTTCTGTATGGGTGTCATAGGTTTTGAACTAGGATGTCGAAGGTTTTGAACTAGGATGTTGTAATATTATTTTCGCCATTTTGATTAATATTACAGCATCCGTGGCAATTTTATGATACATTGGGAGTCATAAAATAAGCCATGGTTGCCATGTATTAGAGGTAGAGGGGTTAAAAACTTTTTTTTTATAATTTCTGTATGGATGTTGTACGTTTTGAACTATGATATTGTAATACTATTTTGGCCATTTTGATTAATGTTATGGCATCCGTGATAATTTTATGACACCCTGGTAGTCATGAAACAAACCATGGTTGCCATGTGTTAGACGTAGAGGGGTTAAAAACTTATTTTTCATAACTTTTGCATGGGTATGGTAGGTGTTGAACTAGGATGTCGTAGGTTTAGAACTAGGATGTCGTAATACTGTTTTGGCCATTTTGATTAATGTTACAGCATTCGTGGCAATTTTATGACACCCTGCGAGTAATAAAACAAGCCATGGTTGCCATGTATTAGAGGTAGAAAGGTTAAAAACTTATTTTTCTTAATTTCTGCTTGGGTGTCGTAGGTTTCGAACTAGGATGTCGTAGGTTTAGAACTAGGATGTCGTAATACTATTTTGGCCATTTTTATTAATGTTACAGCATTCGTGGCAATTTTATGACACCCTGGGATTAATAAAACAAGCCACGGTTGCCATGTATTAAAGGTAGAGGGGTTAAAAACTTATTTTTCATAATTTCTGCATGGGTGTCGTGGGTTTAGAACTAGGGTGTCGTAATACTTTTTTGGTGATTTTGATTATTGTTACAGCATCCGTGGCAATTTTATGACATCTTGGGAGTCATAAAACAAGCTACAGTTGCAATTTATTAGAGGTAGAGGAGTTAAAAACTTATTTTTAATAATTTTTGTATGGATGTCGTAGATTTTGAACTAGGGTATCGTATATTTTGAACTTGGGTGTCGTAATACTATTTTGACCATTTTGATTAATGTTACAGCATCCGTGACAATTTTATGACACCCTAGGAGACATAAAACAAGCTACGGTTGCCATGTATTAGAGTAGAGGGGTTAAAAACTTATTTTTCATAATTTTTGCATGGGTTTCGTATGTTTTGAACTAGGATGTCGTAGGTTTAGAACTAGGATGTCGTAATACTATTTTGGCCATTTTGATTAATGTTACAGCATCCGTGGTAACTTTATGACATCTTGGGAGTCATAAAACAAGCCATGGTTGCAACGTATTAGAGGTAGAGGTGTTAAAAACATATTTTTTAATAATTTCTGCATGGGTGTCGTAGGTTTTGAACTAGGATGTTGTAGGTTTTGAACTAGGATGCCGTAATACTATTTTGGCCATTTTGATTAATGTTATAGCATCCGTGGAAATTTTATGACACCTTGGGAGTCATAAAACAAGCCACGGTTGCCATGTATTAGAGGTAGAGGGGTTAAAGACTTATTTTTCATAATTTCTGCATGGGTGTCATAGGTTTTGAACTAGGATGTCCTAGGTTTTGAACTAGGATGCCGTAATACTGTTTTGGCCATTTTGATTAATGTTACAGCATCCGTGGAAATTTTTTGATACCTTGTGAGTCAAAAAACAAGCAACGGTTGCCATGTATTAAATGTAAAGGAGTTAAAAACTTATTTTTCATAATTTATGTATGGATATCAAAGGTTTTGAACTAGGGTGTTATAAGTTTTGAATTAGAATATCGTAATACTATTTTGGCAATTTTGAATAATGTTACAGCATCCGTGACAATTTTATGACACCCTGTGAGTCATAAAATAAGCCAAGGTTGCCATGTATTAGAGGTAGAGGGGTTAAAAACTATTTTTTCATAATTTCTGCATGGGTGTCGTAGGTTTAGAACTAGGATATCATAGGTTTTGAACTAGAATGTCGTAATACTATTTTGGCCATTTTGATTAATGTTACAGCATCCGTGGCAATTTTATGATACCCTGGGTGTAATAAAACAAGCCACGGTTGCCATGTATTAGAGGTAGATGGGTTAAAAACTTATTTTTTATAATTTCTTTTTCGATGTCGTAGGTTTTGAACTAGGGTGTCGTAATGCTATTTTGGTCATTTTGATTAATATTGCAGCATCTGTGATAATTTTATGAAACCCTCAGAGCCATAAAACAAGCCACGGTTGCCATGTATTAGAGGTAGAGGGGTTAAAAACTTATTTCTCATGATTTCTGCATGGGTGTCATAGGTTTTGAACTAGGATATCATAGGTTTTGAACTAGGATATCATAATACTATTTTGGCCATTTTAATTATTGTTACAGCATTCGTGGCAATTTTATGACACCCTGAGAGTCATAAAACAAGCCACGGTTGCCATGTATTTGGGGTAGAGGGGTTAAAAACTTATTTTTCAAAATTTTATATATGGATGTCGTAGGTTTTAAACTAGGATGTTACATATTTTGAACTAGGGTGTCGTAATACTGTTTTGGCAATTTTTATTAATGTTACAGCATCCGTAACAATTTTATGACACCTTGGGAGTCATAAAACAAGTCACGGTTGCCATGTATTAGAGGTAGAGGGTTTAAAAACTTATTTTTCATAATTTCTGCATGGATGTCGTAGGTTTTGAACAAGGATATCTTAGGTTTAGAACTAGGATGCCGTAATACTGTTTTAGCCATTTTGATTAATGTTACAGCATCCATTGCAATTTTATGACACCTTGAGAGTCATAAAACAAGCCACGGTTGCGATGTATTAAAGGTAGTCGGGTTAAAAACTTATTTTTCATAAATTCTGCGTGGATGCCGTAGGTTTTGAACTAGGATATCGTAGGTTTATAACTATAATTTTATAATACTATTTTAATTATTTTGATTAATTTTACAGCATCCGTGATAATTCTATAACATCCTGTGAGTCATAAGATAAGCCACGGTTGTCATGTATTAGAGATAGAGGGGTTAAAAACTTATTTTTCATAATTTTTGCATAGGTATCGTAGGTTTATAACTAGGGTGTCGTAGGTTTAAAACTAGGATATTGTAATACTGTTTTGTCCATTTTGATTTATATTACATAATCCGTGGCAATTTTATGACATCCTAGGAGTCATAAAACAAGCCATGGTAGCCATTTATTAGACGTAGAGGGGTTAAAAACTTATTTTTCATAATTTCTGCTTGGGTGTCGTAGGTTTTGAACTAGGATATCGTAGGTTTTGAACTAGCATATCGTAATACTATTTTGGCCATTTTGATTAATGTTACAGCATCCGTGGCAATTTTATGAAACCCTGGAAGTAATAAAACAAGCCACGGTTGTCATGTATTAGAGATAGAGGGGTTAAAAACTTATTTTTCATAATTTCTGCATGGGTGTCATAGGTTTTGAACTAGGGTGTCATAGATTTTGAATTACGGTATTGTAATACTGTTTTGGCCATTTTGATTATTGTTACAGCATTCGTGGCAATTTTATAACTCCTTAGTAGTCATAAAATAAGCCATGGTTGCCATGTATTAGAGGTAGAGATGTTAAAAACTTATCTTTCATAATTTCTGTATGGATGTTGTAGGTTTTGAACTAGGGTATCGTAGGTTTTGAACTAGGATGTTGTAATACTGTTTTGGCCAATTTGTTTAATGTTACAGCATCCGTGACAATTTTGTGACACCCTAGGAATCAAAAAATAAGCCACGGTTGCCATGTATTAGAGGTAGAGCGGTTAAAAACTTATTTTTCATAATTTCTGCATGGGTGTCGTAGATTTTGAACTAAGGTATAGTAGGTTTAGAATTAGGATGTCGTAACATTATTTTGGCTATTTTGGTTAATATTATAGCATCTGTGACAATTTTATGACACTCTGGCCATTTTGGTTAATGTTATAGCATCCGTGATAATTTTATGACATCCTGGGAGTCATAAAACAAGCCACGGTTACCATATATTAGAGGTAGAGGGGTTGAAAACTTATTTTTCATAATTTCTGCATGGGTGTCGTAGATTTCGAACTACGATGTCATAGGTTTTGAACTAGGATGTCGTAATACTATTTTTGCTATTTTGATTAATGTTACAGCATCCGTGGCAATTTTATGATACCGTGGGAGTCATAAAACAAGCCACGGTTGCCATGTACTAGAGGTAGAGGGGTTAAAAACTTATTTTTCATAATTTCTGTATGTGTGTCATAGGTTTTGAACTAGAATGTCGTAGGTTTTGAACTAGGGTATTGTAATATTATTTTGGCCATTTTGATGAATGTTACAGCATTCGTGGCAATTTTATAACACCTTGGGAGTTGTAAAACAAGCCACGGTTGCCATGTATTAGAGGTAGAGGGATTAAAAACTTATTTTTCATAATTTCTGCATGGGTGTCATAGGTTTTGAACTAGGATATCGTATGTTTTGAACTAGGATATTATAATATTGTTTTGGCCATTTTTATTAATGTTACAGCATCCATGGCAATTTTATAATATCCTGGGAGTCATTAAACAAGCCACGGTTGCCATGTATTAGAGGTAGAGGGGTTAAAAACTTATTTTTCATAATTTTTGCATTGGTGTCGTAAGATTTGAACTTGGATGTCGTAATACTGTTTTGGCCAATTTGATTAATTTTACAGTATCCGTGATAATTTTATGATGCCCTAGGAGTCATAAAATAAGCCATGGGTGCCATGTATTAGAGGTTGAGGAGTTAAAAACTTATTTTTCATAATTTCTGCATGGATGTCTTAGGTTTTGAACTAGGATGTAGTATGTTTTAAACTAGGATGTCGTAATACTATTTTGACCATTTTAATTAATGTTACAGCATCCGTGGCAATTTTTTGACACCGTAGGAGTCATAAAACAAGCCACGATTGCCATGTATTAGAGGTAGAGGGGTTAAAAACTTATTTTTCATAATTTATGTATGGATGTCATAGGTTTTGAACTAGGGTGTCGTAGGTTTTGAACTAGGGTATCGTAATACTATTTTGGCGAATTTGATTAATGTTACAGCATCCGTCATAATTTTATGACACCCTGGGAGCCATAAAATAAGCTACGGTTGCCTTGTTTTAAAGGTACAGGGGTTAAAAACTTATTTTTTATAATTTCTGCATTGATGTCGTAGGTTTTGAACCAGGGTGTCGTATATTTTGAACTAGGGTGTCGTAATACTATTTTGGCCATTTTGATTAATTTTACAACATCCGTGGCAATTTTATGATACCCTGAGATTCATAAAAAAGCCACTGTTGCCATGTATTAAAGGTTGAGGGGTTAAAAACTTATTTTTCATAATTTCTGTATGGGTGTCATAGATTTTGAACTACGTTATCGTAGGTTTTGAACTAGGGTGTCCTAATATTATTTTTGCCATTTTAATTAATGTTACAGCATCCGTGATAATTTTATGACACCCTGGGAGTGATAAAATAAGCCTTGGTTGCCATGTATAAGAGGTGGAGGGGTTAAAAACTTATTTATCATAATTTCTGCATGGGTGTCGTAGGTTTAGAACTAGGATGCTGTCATACGGTTTTGGCAATTTTGATTAATGTTGCAGCATTCGTGGCAATTTTATGACACCTTGGGAGTCATAAAACAAACCACGGTTGCCATGTATTAGAGGTAGAGAGGTTAAAAACTTATTTTTCTTAATTTCTGTATGGGTGTCGTAGGTTTTGAACTAAGGTGTCGTAGGTTTTGAACTAGGATGTCGTAATACTGTTTTGGCCATTTTTATTAATGTTACAGCATCTGTGATAATTTTATGACACCTTGGGAGTCATAAAACAAGCCATGGTTGCCAGGTATAAGAGGTAGAGGGGTTAAAAACTTATTTTTCATAATTTCTGTGTGGATGTCCTAAGTTTTGAACTTGGGTGTCATAGGTTTTGAACTAGGGTGTCATAATATTGTTTTGACCATTTTGATTAATGTTACAGCATCCGAGATAATTTTATGATATTTTGGGAGTCATAAAACAAGCCACGGTTGTCATGCATTAGAGGTCGTGGTGTTAAAAATATAATTTTTATAATTTCTGCATTGGTGTCGTAGGATTAGAACTAGGATGTCGTAATACTGTTTTGGCCATTTTGATTAATGTTACAGCATTGTGCTAATTTTATGACACACTGGAAGTCATAAAACAAGGCACGGTTGCCATGTAATAGAGGTAGAGGGATTAAAAACTTATTTTTCATAATTTCTGCATGGGTGTCGTAAGTTTTGAACTACGGTGTCATAGGTATTGAACTAGGATGTGGTAATAATGTTTTGGCCATGTTTATTAATATTACAGCATCCATGGAAATTTTATGACACCCTGTGAGTCATAAAACAAGCCACGGTTGTCATGTATTATATAGGTAGAGGGGTTAAAATCTTATTTTTCATAATTTCTATATAGATGTCATAGGTTTTGAACTAGGGTGTCGTAGGTTTTGAACTAGGGTGTCTTAATACTATTTTGGCAATTTTGATTTATGTTACAGCATCTGTGACTATTTCATGATACCGTGGGAGTCATAAAACAAGCCACGGTTGTCATGTATTAGAGGTAGAGGGGTTAAAAACTTATTTTTTATAATTTCTGCATGGGTATCGTACGTTTTGAACTAGGGTATCGTAGGTTTAGAACTAGGATATCATAATAATGTTTTGGCCATTTTGATTAATGTTACAGCATCCGTGGCAATTTTATGACACCCTAAGAGTCATAAAACAAGCCACGGTTGCCATGTATTAGAGGTGGTGGTTAATAACTTATTTTTCATAATTTCTGCATGGATGTCGTAGGTTTTGAACTAGGGTGTCGTAAGTTTTGAACTAGGATGTTGTAATACTATTTTGGCTATTTTGATTAATATTACAGAATCCGCGGCAATTTTATGACACGTTACGAGTCATAAGATAAGCCACGTTGCCATGTATTAGCGGTAGAGGGTTTAAAAACTTATTTTTCATAATTTCTGTATGGGTGTCGTAGGTTTTGAACTAGGATGTCGTAGGTTTTGAACTAGGATATTGTAATATTATTTTGGCCATTTTGATTAATGTTACAGCATCCGTGATAATTTTATGACACCATGGGAGTCATAAAATAGCCACGGTTGCCATGTATTTGAGGTAGAGGGGTTAAAAACTTATTTTTCATAATTTCTACATGGGTGTCATAGGTTTTGAACTAGGATGTCGTAGGTTTTGAACTAGAATGTCGTAATACTATTTTGGCCATTTTGATTAACATTACAGAATCTATGATAATTTTATGATACCCTGGTGAAAGAAATAGGTGCAGGTGGTTTGACTTGATCCTACACTAGGCATGCAAACAGCAACGGGAGCAGAATGGATTTTAAAACTTTTTTAAAAATTCTCGCAGCGGAAAACTGCTCTGCCCAGAACCTAACCTATTCATGTTGCATGTAGGCATGTATGATAATGTAAAATATTTGCAAAATATTAAACAAATAAATCTATTTATGCATGATTAAAAAAATAATTTTTCGTACCTTTATTTCTCCTGGAATAACTCTGGAATAAACCTGGAATAGGCTGGAATAAAACTATTCCAGTCTTCTTCCTCGGACGTTGAATACCCTATTTTTGGGACTTCAAAACGTCATCAGAACACCACCTTCCGGATCTTCGTTTCCTCCCGAATCGAAGCTACAGCAAGTGGATGAAGTGGTCTTCGTTTTTCCATCGAGATCTGCAAGCAAAAACCAGCAAAAATGATGTACAATTCACCCAAAATCTACTGCCAGAAGTTTGCTGCAGAACAGGACAGTAGCTTCTTTCTTCGCGTTTGGAGCAACAGCAGCAAATCCGGCTCGCCTTGCTTGCTCCCAGGAGTAGAAGAGTACTCCCTCTAGAGGGGAGACACACCCGGGGCTCTCGGATCCACCTTCATGCGCGGTGCTAGCCACTGGAAGGAGACATGGTCACAGGTAGATGGCAGCAACACACCTTTGCTGCAGTGCAGATTTTAGCACAAGAAACAACAAAGAAAATGGCCTTGTTTCTCTCTCTCAAGCACTCTAAAACCCAGCCCAAAGAATACTCAATGGAATGAAGGAATGATCTCTCAAAATGAAAGATCTCACTTAGCCTTTCAAAAAGGAAGAACAACGCCCGGTTTAAACTTGCTGTTCATCTTGTTTTTCGCTGAAACAGGGGATAGCTGTTTATAAAGACAGCAGGGAAAAGGGAAAGGCAGGGAGGCTAGGAAATCAAGAGGCAACGGCTGCCGTTCTCCCAATTAAACAGCCATTATACAAGGTTTAAAGCAGCGGGTGGGGGAGAGGAAGAGATGCCCAGCGATGTATGGTTCATTCGGTCGTTTTGGTTTCCAGGCGCTTGGATTTCAACGTGTAAACCGGTTACACGGTAGAAAAGCAAATGCTGGTTCAATTAATCGGTCCAAATCCATTTAAACCAAGAGATGGTTCAATCCAATTGAACCGGTTCAAACCCAATAAAATTGGTTCAAGGGATTAAAATTGATTCACAACCAATTAAAGACCGAAACGAACTCCAAATCAGTTCAAAACTGATTCAAAAAAAATCTGGTGCAGTCCTGGTCAGCCCAGAACAATTTCCGGTTGACACAGACAAGGGTAAGATGAAGAAAAGAGTGCTCAAAAATACTGTGACCATAAAACCGAGATGATTCCTAATCATAATCGGTATCCGGATCAGAGAGTAATCCTCTGTGGCGTGTGACCTCATAGGTTCGAACCTAAATGGTAGCACTAGAACAATTCTAGTACCAGCACAGGAAACCATCTAGCAATGGATCCCGGCATCCGGATAGGTCGAAGATGCGGGAGCGAACTATCGAACCTCTGGCATATGGTTACCGTATAATTCATCCCTTTGACCTCTAATGCTCAGGACGACTGAGATTGGGCTACCAACCCAGACTGAGTCAGTTGACTACGTGTCTCAACCTCGCAAGCCCAGTGACTCCTCACTAGGACTACCCGGGCCGAGGATTTGCTAAATTGAGATACTGCGAGACATTCAATCCAAACTGTTTGGACAGGTCAATTCCATCTTGGTCCATCACTGCTCCACAAGTACTTGCATATACCCAGAAACCTTCCATCACCGGATTAGAAATCCGGGTAGTCCAGTACCAAAGCACAGGGAGTTGCTTGCAAGCTACTGTGATGACCTCAGGTCAGAGGGACACATATACCCATATCCAATCGTGAGTATCCCTTTGGCAAAAAGGGGCTGCATGGAGTCACATTCAATGAGATATCATATATCTCACTTGTAGATCACATCAGTGTCACCATACTCATTTGGTCAAGAGGACAACCAAACGATGTGAACTACAACAACCTATACTTGATATATTGCCATCAAGTACAATATATCCTTTGGTTGTGAATAGGGTTTAAGGACCACTCGATACATCCTCTCTGTATCGAAGTCAGTGTAGTCCTAAGGACTTCATCATATGGAAAGAGTTCATTTTAGGAAAATTCAATATGTGATGAGCTGCCAAAATATATATATATATATTTTTATTAATTCATAGAAAGAGCATAATACTGAGCTCAACATCTACAACCCAGGCGATGGCTTTGGGCACAATTCCCAACACCTGGGAGTCATAAAACAAGCCATGGTAGTCATTTATTAGAGGTAGAGGGGTAAAAAACTTATTTTCATAATTTCTGTATGGGTGTCATAGGTTTAGAACTTGGATGTTGTAATACTATTTTGGACATTTTGATAACATTACAGCATCCGTGGCAATTTTATGATATCTGGGAGTCATTAAACAAGCCACGGTTGCCATGTATTAAAGGTAGAAGGGTTAAAAATTATTTTCATAATTTTTGCAGGGGTGTAATAGGTTTGTACTAGGATGTCATTTGTTTAAACTAGGATGTCGTAATACTGTTTTGGCCATTTGATTAATGTTACAGCATCCATGGCAATCTTATGATACCCTGGGAGTCATAAAACAAGCCACGGTTGCCATGTATTAGAGCTAGAAGGGTTAAAAACTTATTTTTCATAATTTCTGCGGGGGTGTCGTAGGTTTTGAACTAGGGAGTCGTAGGTTTTGAACTAGGTTATCGTAATACTATTTTGGCCATTTTGATTAATGTTACAGCATCCGTGGCAATTTTATGACACCCCGAAAGTCATAAAACAAGCCACGGTTGCCATGTATTAGAGGTAGAGGGGTTAAAAATTTATTTTCATAATTTCGCATGGATGTCGAAGGTTTTTAACTAGGGTATCGTAGGTTTTGAACTAAGATGTTGTAATGCTATTTTGGCCATTTTGATTAATGTTACAGAATCCGTGGTAATTTTATGACACCTTGCGAGTCATAAGACAAGCCACGGTTGCCATGTATTAGAGGTAGAGGGTTTAAAAACTTATTTTTCATAATTTCTATATGGCTGTCATAGGTTTTGAACTAGGGTATTGTAGGTTTTGAACTAGGGTATCGTAATATTATTTTGGCCATTTTGATTAATGTTACAGTATCCGTGAAAATTTTATGACACCATGGGAGTCATAAAATAGCCACGGTTATCATGTATTTGAGATAGAGGTGTTAAAAACTTATTTTTCATAATTTCTGCATGGGTGCCGTAGATTTTGAACTAGGGTGTCGTAGGTTTTGAACTAAGGTGTCGTAATACTATTTTGGCCATTTAGATTAACATTACAGAATCTGTGATAATTTTATGATACCCTAGGAGTCATAAAACAAGCCACAGTACTCATGTATTAGTGGTAAAGGGGTTAAAAGCTTATTTTTCATAATTTCTTTATGGGTGTCATAGGTTTAGAACTTTGATATTGTAATACTATTTTGGCCATTTTGATTAATGTTACAACATTCGTGGCAATTTTATGATACCCTGGGAATCATATAACAAGCCACGGTTGCCATGTATTAGAGGTACAAGGGTTAAAAACTTATTTTTCATAATTCTACAGGGGTGTCGTAGGTTTTAAACTATGGTGTCGTATATTTGAACTAGGGTGTCGTAATACTATTTTGGCCATTTTGATTAATGTTACAGCATCCATGGCAATCTTATGATACCCTGGGAGTCATAAAACAAGCCACGGTTGCCAAGAATTAGAGGTAGCGGGGTTAAGAACTTATTTTTCATAATTTTTGCATGGGTGTCATAGGTTTTGAACTAGGATGTTGTAATACTATTTTGGCCATTTTGATTAATGTTACAGAATCCATGATAATTTTATGACTCTTTGCGAGTTATAAGACAAGCCACGGTTGCCATGTATTAGAGGTAGATGGTTTAAAAACTTATTTTTCATAATTTCTATATGGGTGTCATAAGTTTTAAACTAGGGTGTCGTAGGCTTTGAACTAGGATATCGTAATATTATTTTGGCTATTTTGATTAATGTTACAGCATCTGTGATAATTTTATGACACCATGGGAGTCGTATAACAGCCATGGTTGCCATGTATTAGAGGTAAAGGGGTTAAAAACTATTCTTCAAAATTTTTGCATGGGTGTCATAGGTTTTGAATAGGTTGTCATAGTTTTTAAACTAAGGAGTCGTAATACTATTTGGCCATTTTGATTAGTGTTAAAGCATCCGTGGCAATTTTATGACACCCAGGGAGTCATTAAACATGCCACGGTTGCCATGTATTAGAGGTAAAGGGGTTAAAAACTTATTTTTCATAATTTCTGTATGGGTGTCGTAAGTTTTGAACTAGAGTGTCGTAGATTTTGAACTAGGATGTCGTAATATTATTTTGGCTATTTTGATTAATGTTACAGCATTCGTGATAATTTTATGACACCCTGGGAGTCATTAAACAAACCACGGTTGCCTTGTATTAGAGGTAAAGGGGTTAAAAATATATTTTTCATAATTTTTGCATGGGTGTCGTAGGTTTTGAATTAGGGTGTCGTAGATTTTGGACTAGGGTATTGTAATACTGTTTTGGCCATTTTGATTAATATTACACCATCCGTGATAATTTTATGACACCTTGGGAGTCATAAAATAAGCCACGATGTCATGTATTAGAGGTAAAGGTGTTAGAAACTTATTTTTCATAATTCTACGTGGGTGTCTAGGTTTAGATCTAGGATGTCGTAATACTGTTTTGGCAACTTTGGTTAATTTTATAGCATTCGTGGCAATTTTACGACATCCTCGAAGGCATTAAAACAAGCCACAGTTTCTATTTGTTAGAGGTAAAGGGGTTAAAAATTTATTTTTCATAATTTCTGCATGGGTGTCCTAGGTTTGAATTAGGGTGACATAGGTCTTGTACTAGGATGTCATAATACTATTTTAGCTATTTAGATTAATGTTACAGCATCCGTGGCAATTTATGATATCTTTGGAGTCATAAAACAAGCCACGGTTGCCAAGTATTAGAGGTAGAGCGGTTAAAAACTATTTTTCATAATTTCTGTATGGATGCGTAGGTTTGAGCTAGGGTGTCGTAAGTTTTGAACTAGAATATCGTAATATAATTTTGGCATTTTGATTAATGTTACAGCATCCGTGATAATTTTATGACACCATGGAAGTCATGAAACAGCCACGGTTGCAATGTATTAGAGGTATAGGGGTTAAAAACTTATTTTTCATAATTTCTGCATGGGTATCGTAGGTTTGAACTAGGATGTCATTGGTTAGAACTAGGATGTCGTAATACTATTTTGACCATTTTGGTTAATGTTATAACATCTATGGAAATTTTATGACACCCTTGGAGTCATAAAACAAGCCACGGTTTATGCATTAGTGGTAGAGTGGTTAAAAACTTATTTTTTATAATTTCTACATGAGTGTCGTAGGTTTGAACTAGGATATTGTAGGTTTTGAACTAGGATGTCATAATACTATTTTGCCATTTTGATTAATGTTACAGCATCCGTGGCAGTTTTATGACACCCTAGGAGTCATAAAACAACCAGGGTTGCCATGTATTAGAGGTAAAGGGTTTAAAAACTTATTTTTCATAATTTCTGTATGGATGTCGTGGGTTTTGAACTAGGATGTCGTAATACTATTTTGGCCATTTTGATTAATCTTACAACATCCATGACAATTTTATGACACCCTAGGAGTCATAAAACAAGCCACCGATTGCGATGTATTAGAGGTTGAGGGGTTAAAAACTTATTTTTCATAATTTATACAAGGGTGTCGTAGGTTTTAAACTAGGGTATCGTAGGTTTTGAACTAGCATGTCATAATACTGTTTTCGCCATTTTTATTTATATTACAGCATCCGTGGTAATTTTATGACACCCTGGGAGTCATAAAACAAGCCATGATTGCCATGTATTAGATTTAGAGGGGTTAAAAACTTATTTTTCAAAATTTTTGTATAGATGTCGTAGGTTTAGAACTAGGGTGTCGTAGGTTTTGAACTAGGGTGTTGTAATTCTGTTTTGGCCATTTTGATTAATGTTACAACATCCGTGATAATTTTATGACACCCTAGGAGTCATAAAATAAGCCACGGTTGCCATGTATTAAAGGTATATGGGGTAAAAACTTATTTTTCTTAATTTTTGCATGGGTGTCATAGGTTTTGAACTAGGATGTCGTAGATTTAGAACTAGGATCGTAATACTATTTTGGCCATTTTGATTAATGTTATAGCATCCTTGATAATTTATGACATCCTGGGAGTCATAAAACAAGCGACGGTTGCCATATATTAGAGATAGAGGGGTTAAAAACTTATTTTTCGTAAGTTCTGCAAGGGTGTTGTAGGTTTTGAAGTAGAACATCGTAGGTTTTTAACTAGGGTGTCATAATACTATTTGGCCATTTTGATTAATGTTACAGCATCCGTGGCAATTTTATGACGCCTGGGAGTTATAAAACAAGACACGGTTGCCATTTATTACAGGTAGAGGGGTTTAAAAATTATTTTTCATAATTTCTATATGGTGTCGTAGGTTCTAAACTAGGGTATGTAGTTTTGAACTAGGGTGTTGTAGTACTGTTTTTGCCATTTGATTAATGATCAGCATACATGATAATTTTGTGATACTTAGGAGTCCTAAAACAAGCTACGGTTGCCATATTTAGAGGTAGAGGGGTTAAAAATTTATTTTTCATAATTCTATGTGGATGTCGTAGGTTTTGACTAGGGTGTCATAATACAGTTTTGACCATTTTGATTAATGTACAGCATCTGTGATAATTTATGACATCTTGGGAGTCATAAAAATAAGGCACGGTTGTCATGTATTAGAGTTAGAGTGGTTAAAAACTTACTTTTCATAATTTCTGCATGGGTGTCTAGGACTAGTACTAGGATGTTGTAATACTTACAGCATCCATGAAAATTTTAAACACCTTGGGAGTCATAAAACAAGACACGGTTGCCATGAATTTGAGTAGAGGAATTAAAAACTTATTTTTTTCATAATTTTGCATGGATTCGTAGGTTTTCAACTAGGATCTCGTAGGTTTTGAACTAGGATGTCGTATTACAGTTTGGCTATTTTGATTAAGTTGCAGTATCCATGGCAATTTTATAACACCTGGGAGTCATAAACAAGCCCCGGTTGCCATGTATTAGAGGTAAAGGGTTTAAAAAGTTATTTTTCATAATTTCTGTATAGGAAGTCGTAGATTTTGAACTATGGTGGTAGGTTTGAACTATGGGATCATAATACTATTTTGCCATTTTGATTAATGTTACAGAATCCACGATAATTTTATGACACACTGGAGTCATAAAACAAGCCACGGTTGCCATGTATTAAGGTAGAGGAGTTAAAAACTTATTTTCATAATTTATGCATGGATGTCATATGTTTTGAAATAGGATATCGTAGCTTTAGAACTAGGATATTGTAATACTATTTTTTCCATTTGATTAATGTTACAGCATCCGTGGCAATTTTATGACATCTTGGAAGTCATAAAAACAAGCCACGTTGCCTTGTATTAGAGGTAAAGGGTTAAAAATTTATTTTCATAATGTTTGCATGAGTGTTTAGGTTATAAACTAAGGTATCGTAGGTTTGAACTAAGATGTCGTAATACAGTTTGGTCATTTGATAATGTTATAACACCGTGGTAATTTTATGACACCTTGGAGTCATAAAACAATCCACCGTTGCCATGTATTAGAGGTAGTGGGGTTAAAGACTTATTTTTCATAATTTCTGTATGGATGTCGTAGATTTGAAACTAGGACGTCATAGGTTTTGAACTAGGGTGTCATATACTATTATGGCCATTTGATTAATGTTACAGCATTTGTGATAATTTTATGACACCGTGGGGTGTCATAAACAAGCCACAATGCCATGTATTAGAGGTAGAGGGGTTAAAAACTTCTTTTCATAATTTCTACATGGGTGCCGTAGATTTTGAACTAGGGTATCGTAATACTATTTTAGCCATTTTGATTAATGTTACAGCATCCGTGGCAATTTTATGACATCCTGGGATTCATAAAACAAGCCCGGTTGCCATGTATTTGAAATAGAAGGTTAAAAACTTATTTTCATAATTTTTGTATATGAGTTAGGTTTGAACTAGGGTATCGTAGGTTTTGAACTAGGGTATCGTAATATTATTTTTGCCATTTTGATTAATGTTACAGCATTCGTGATAATTTTATGACACCCTGGGCATCTTTAAATAATCCACGATTGCCATGTATTTGAGGTAGAGGGGTTAAAAACTTATTTTTCAGTTTTTCTGCATGGATCTCGTAGGTTTTGAACTAGGAAGTCATAATACTATTTTGGCCAGTTTGATTAATGTTATAGCATCCGTGTCAATTTTATGACCCTGAGTCATAAAGCAAGCCATGGTTGCCATGTGTTAGAGGTAGAGGGGTTAAAAATTATTTTTCATAATTTCCGCATGGATGGGTATAGGTTTTCAACTAGGTATCGTAGGTTTAGAACTATGATGTCGTCATACAATTTTGGCTATTTTGATTAACTGTACACGCATCCGTGGTAATTTATGACACCCTAGGAGTCATAAAACAAGCCACGTTTGCCATGTATAAAGGTAGATGGTTAAAAAATTATTTTTCTTAATTTCTGTTGGGTGTCATAGGTTTTGAACTAGGGTGTCATAGATTTTGAACAAGGATATCGTAATACTGTTTTGGCATTTTGAGTAATGTTACAGCATTCGTGATAATTTATGATACCTTGGGAGTCATAAAACAAGCCACGTTTGCGATGTATTAGAGGTAGAGGGTTTAAAACATATTTTCATAATTTGCATGGTGTCTTAAGTTTGACCTAGGGTGTCAAAGGTTTTGAACTAGGGGGTCATAATACTGTTTTGGCTTTTTGATTAATGTTACAGCATCCGTGATAATTTTATGATACCCTGGGAGTCATAAAACAAGCCACGGTTATCATGTATTAGAGGTAGAGGGATTAAAACTTATTTTTATAATTTCTGCATTAGTATCGTAGGATTAGAACTAGGATGTCGTAATGCTATTTTGGCCATTTTCATTAATTTTACAGCATCCGTGGCAATTTTATGATACCCTGGGAGTCATAAAACAAGCCATGGTTGCCATGTAATAAAGGTAGAGGGATTAAAAACTTATTTTTCATAATTTCTGCATGGGTGTCATAGGTTTTGAACTATGGTGTCGTAGGTATTGAACTAGGATGTGGTATACTATTTTGGCCATTTTGATTAATGTTATAGCTTCCGTGATAATTTTATGAACATTATGAGTCAAAAAACAAGTCACGGTTGCCATGTATTAGAGGTGGAGGGTTAAAAACTTATTTTTCATAATTTCTTTATAGATATCATAGGTTTGAACTAGCGTAATGTAGGTTTTGAACTAGGGGTCTTAATATTATTTTGGCCATTTGATTAGTGTTACAGCATCCGTGACAATTTTATGAACCCTGGGAGTCATAAAACAGCATGATTGCAATGGATTAGAGGTAGAGGGTTAAAAACTTATTTTCATAATTTCTGCTTGGGTATCGTAGGTTTTGAATTAGGGTGTCGTAGGTTTTGAACTAGGTTATCGTAATACTGTTTTGGCCAATTTGATTAATGTTACATCATCCATGGCAATTTTATGACACCCTGAAGTCATAAAACAAGCCACGGTTGCCATGTATAGAGGTAAAGGGGTTAAAAAAGTATTTATCATAATTCTGCATGGGTGGGAAGATTTTGAACTAGGGTGTCGTAGGTTTTGAACTAGGATGTTGTAATACTGTTTTTGGCCTTTTTGATTAATGTTACAGAATCCGTGGCAATTTTATGACACCTTGCGATTCATAAGACAAGCCACGGTTGCCATGTATTAGAGGTAGAGGTGTTAAAAACTTATTTTTATAATTTCTGCATGGTGTCATAGGTTTTGAATTAGGATGTCGTAGATTTTAAACTAGGGTTTCGTATTTCTATTTTGGCCATTTTGATAATGTTACAGCATCTGTGACAATGTCTTGACACCTTGGAGTTGTAAAACAAGCCTCGGTGTCATGTATTAGGAGAGCAGTTAAAAACTTATTTTATCATAATTCTACATGGGTGACGTAGGCTTAGTACTTTGATGTCGTAATAATATTTGGTGATTTTGATTAATATTACAGCATCCCTGATAAATTTATGACATCCAGGGAGTTATAAAACAAGCCACGTTGCCATGTATTTGAGGTAGAGGTGTTAAAAATTATTTTCATAATTTCGACATTGATGTCATAGTTTTGAACTAGGCATCGTAGGTTTTGAACTTGGATTCGTAATACTGTTTTTAACCATTTTGATTAATGTTACAGCATTCGTGGAAATTTTTTGACACCTGGGAGTCATAAAACAGCCATGGTTGCATGTATTAGAGGTAGATAGGTTAAGAACTTATTTTTCATAATTTCTGCAGGGATCGTAGGTTTGAACTAGGGTATCGTATGTTTGAACTAGGATGTTTAACACTATTTTGCCATTTTGATTAATGTTACAGCATCCATGGCAATCTTATGATACCCTGGGAGTCATAAAACAAAGCCACGGTTGCCATGGATTAGAGGTAGCGGGGTTAAAAACTTATTTTTCATAATTTCTGCATGGGTGCCGTATATTTTGAACTAGGGTGTTGTAATACTATTTTGGCCATTTTGATTATGTTATAGAATTCGTGATAATTTTATGACTCCTTGCGTGTCATAAGACAAGCCACGGTTGCCATGTATTAGAGGTAGATGGTTAAAAACTTATTTTTCATAATTCTGTATGGTGTCGTAAGTTTTGAACTAGGGTGTCGTAGGCTTTGAACTTGGTATCATATATTATTTTGGCCATTTTGATTAATGTATAGCATCTGTGATAATTTTATGACACCATGGGAGTCGTATAACAGCCATGGTTGCCATGTATTAGAGGTAAAGGGGTTAAAAACTTATTCTTCAAAATTTTTACATGGGTGTCATAGGTTTGAACTAGGGTTATCGTAGTTTTTGAACTAGGGAGTCGAAATACTATTTGGCCATTTTGATAGTGTTAAAGCATCGTTGTAATTTTATGACACTCAGAGAGTCATAAAACATGCCACGATTGTCATGTATTAAAGGAAAAGGGGTTAAAAATATTTTTCATAATTTCTGTATGGGTGTCGTAGGTTTAAAACTAGGGTGTCGTAGGTTTTGAACTAGGATGTCGAATACTGTTCTGGTTATTTTGATTAATATACAGCATCCGTGATAATTTTAGATACTCTGGGAGTCATTAAACAAGCCATGGTTGCCATGTATTAGAGGTAGAGTGGTTAAAAACTATATTTTTCATAATTTCTGCATGGTGTCGTATGTTTTGAATTAGGATATCGTAGGTTTTGAACTAGGGTATTGTAATATTATTTTGGTCATTTTAATTAATGTTACACCATCCGTGATAATTTTATGACACCTTGGGAGTAATAAATAAGCCACGGTGTCATGTATTGGAGGTAGAGGGTTAAAAACTTATTTTTCATAATTTCTGCATGGGTTGTCTAGGTTTAGAACTAGGATATCGTAATATTTTTTGGAAATTTTGATTAATTTTATAGCATCCGTGCAAGTTTTATGATATCCGGGAGACATAAAACAAGCACTGTGCTAAGTATTAGAGGTAGAAAGGTTAAAAACTTATTTTCATAATTTCTGTATGGATGTCATAGGTTTTGAACTAGGGCGTCGTAGATTTTGAACTAGAATCATAATATTATTTTGGCATTTTGATTAATTACAGCATCCGTGACAATTTTTAGATACCATGGGAGTCATAAAACAGCCACGGTTTGCCATGTATTAGAGGTATAGGAGTTAAAACTTATTTTTTCATTATTTCTGCATGGGTGTCGTAGGTTTTGAACTAGGATATCGTAGGTTTAGAACTAGGATGTCGTAATACTGTTTTGGCTATTTGATTATGTTTACAGCATCCGTGGCAAATTTATGACACCCTTGGAGTCATAAAACAAGCCACGGTTTCTATGCATTAGAGGTAGAGTGGTTAAAACTTATTTTTTTAATTTCTACATGGGTGTCATAGGTTTTGAACTAGGATGTCGTAGGTATTGAACTAAGATGTCATAATATTGTTTTGGCCATTTTGATTAATGTTACAACATCCATGACATTTTATGACACCCTGGGAGTCATAAAACAGCCACGGTTGCCATGTATTAGAGGTAGAGGGTTAAAAACTTATTTTCATAATTTCTACAGGGTATCGTAGGTTTTGAACTAGGGTATCGTAGGGTTTGAATTAGGATGTCATAATACTGTTTTGGCCATTTTTATTAATATTACAGCATCTGTGGCAATATTATGACACCCTGGGAGTCATAAAAGAAGCATGGTTGTCATGTATTAGATTTAAAGCAGTTAAAAACTTATTTTCATAATTTCTGTATGGATGTCGTAGGTTTAGAACTAGGATGTCGTAGGTTTTGAACTAGGGTGTCGTATTCTGTTTGGCCTTTTGATTAATTGTACAATATCCGTGATAATTTTATGATACTCTGGGAGTCATAAAATAAGCCACAGTTTCCATGTATTAGAGGTATATGGGTTAAAAACTTATTTTTCTTAATTTCTGCAAGGTGTGTAGGTTTTGAACTAGGATGTCGTAGGTTAGAACTAGGATGTTGTAATACTATTTTGGCCTTTTGATTAATGTTATAGCATCCGTGGCAATTTTATGACATCTTGGGAGTCACAAAACAAGCGACGGTTGCCATGTATTAGAGTAGAGGGGTTTAAAAACTTATTTTTTCATAATTCATATATGGGTGTTGTCGGTTTTGAAGTAGGACATCATAGATTTTTAACTAGGATGTCGTAATACTGTTTTGGCCATTTTGATTAATGTTACAGCATCCATGGCAATTTTATGATGCCTTGAAGATATAAAACAAGCCACGGTTGCCATTTATTAGGGGTAGAGGGGTTAAAACTTATTTTTCATAATTCTATATGGATGTCGTAGGTTCTGAACTAGGGATAAGTAGGTTTTGACCTAGGGTGTTGTAATACTATTTTTGCCATTTTGATTAATGATACAGCATCCATGATAATTTTTTACACCTTGGGTGATGCGGAAAAAAAAAGGGATGAGGGTTGATGATGATGCTAGCACGGATGATGCAATATGATTATATTTTTTTTTATGGTTTTATCTTGGTGTCCCGATTGCAAGCAAAAAGAGACCTAGAAAACTGAAAGAAAAGAAAATCTACGCTAGCAGATCATCCCTAAATACTGATAGACCAGGACCCTGAGATTAAGGAATCCCGGGATTAGGACTAGCTCGATACAATCAATACTACCTTGGAGATAGGGATGCAAACCTTTCAACACTCTGATGCTTGGTGCAGAGATCGCTCAACCTTGATGGATACGACCTGGATGTCCGAGCTGTCAAAATCGCGGATAGGCTGGCTTTCGATCGGTGGTCATGGGTGGCAAAGCAAACCTTCTCTGATGGTCGTGGCACCAAGGGGCTGTAGGCAAACCAGAGGATTGTTTTTTTTTTTTTTTTCTTTTTTCTTTTTCTTTTAGATGATGAAAAGTTAGAGAGAAAAACAAAGGAAAGGGTTGAGGAGATGGGGTTCAGATGATGGTGTCGGTGAAGATAACTTGGGGCCTCGCACCCCGTGATCCCGAAGGATAAAGGAATGTGGCCTCTCACCACGCGACGCCCTCAGGCGAAGAATGTGGCCTCTCACCACGCGATTGCCCTCAGGCGAAGGAATGTGGCCTCTCACCATGCGACGTCCGGAGGACGAAGGAAGCTCTCACTCACCTAGCCTAAGAGACAAGGATTGAAGAAGAGAATGGAACACACAAGCTTTTTTTCATTAATCATCAATTATCCTTTACAAGAGGGGTTTGGGTCCTTTAAATAGGCACCCAAGAGCATTTTGAAATTAAACTACCCCATTACACTTTGCCACCCAAATTTGGAGGAGAACTTCTTTCTTTACTTGCTTGGTTTTGGTAGAAAACATGAAGTAAGGCGAGCTTGAAGGGATTTGTCCCACTTTGACTTTTCTTGGCTTGATTCAAGGCCGACCAAATGGGAATAATCCTAGGCGTGGCAGGATGGAGGCTTGAGTGGGGGATTGGTTTTTGACCTTCCTTCCTTGCATGGCTTATTTTGTAGAAGGCTTGGATGAGGCTTGATGTTTCACCATGCCTTTCTTGCTTAACTTCTTTATGAAGAAGGCTTGAGTGGAGGCATGCTCAAGGGATTGAAACTTCTTTCCACTTGAAGAATGGAGGATGCCTTTCTTGCTTGACTTCTTTATGGAAGGAGTCTTGAGTGGAGGCATACATCAAGGGATTGGAAACTTTCTTTCCATGACCGCCCATCCAAGATTGGAAGAGAGCTTGAAGAGGGGAGGGGAAGGGGGCATGGATCATGTAGTGGTCCCCTTCTTGGGCACCCAAAACAAACCACATGTCATCACCTCAGTGTGCCAATAAACAGATAAGGTGGGCCCTGAGCTGACATGTCTCCTTGCCTTTGTTAGGCTTAAAAGAGACTTAACTTTTGAACCACTAAAGACTTCATGGCATAGACTCGGCCGACTTATTACAAGACTCAGCTCGACCCGATGGTTGAGGTACAGACTCCATTTAAGCAAATAACACTAGAGGCTGACAGCCTTATTACAGGACTCGCTAAAACAAGAACCCTAATCAGAGATCCCCGAAGTTTGAAGGGCTCAAGTCAAACCCTGATGCCACATCATTGGGAGTCATAAACACAAGCTACGTTGCATGTATAAAGGTAGAGTGGTTAAAACTTTTTTTCATAATTTCTACGTGGATGCCGTAGGTTTGACTAGGGTGTTGTAATACAGTTTTGACCATTTTGATTAATGTTACAGCATGTGATAATTTTATGAAACCTGGGAAGTCATAAAATAAGGCATGGTTGTCATATATTAGATTAGAGAGTGGTTTAAAAACTTATTTTCATATTTCTGCATGGGTGTATAGGATTAGTACTAGGTTGTAATACTTACAGCATCCATGGAATTCTATAACACCTTGGGAGTCATAAAACAAGACACGGTTGCCATGAATTTGAGGGTAGAGGGATTAAAACTTATTTTTATAATTTCTGCCATGGGTGTTGTAGGTTTCAACTAGGAGCTCGTAGATTTTGAACTAGAGTGTCGTATTATAGTTTTGGCCATTTTGATTAATGTTACAGCATCCATGGCAGTTTATAACATCCTGGGAGTCATAAAACAAGCACGGTTGCCATGTATTAGAGGTAAAGGGGTTAAAAACTTATTTTTCAAAATTTCTAATGGATGTCGTATTTTGAACTATGGTTCATAGGTTTTGAACTAGGATGTCATATACTGTTTTGGCCATTTTGATTAATGTTACGAATTCGCGATAATTTACGATACACTGGGAGTCATAAAACAAGCCACGTTTGCGATGTATTAGAGGTAGGAGGTTAAAAACTTATTTTTCATAATTTCTGCATGGGTGTCATAAGTTTTGAACTAGGGTGTCAAAGGTTTTGAACTAGGGTGTCGTAATACTGTTTTGTCTTTTTGATTAATGGTACAGCATTCGTGATAATTTTATGATATCTTGGGAGTCATAAACAAGCCACGATGCCATGTATTAGAGGTAAAGGGGTTAAAAACTTATTTTTCTTAATTTCTGCACGGTGCCGTATGTTTTAAAACTAGGGTGTCGTAGGTTTTGAACTAGGATCTCGTAATATAGTTTTGGCCATTTTGATTAATGTTACAACATCCGTGGCAATTTTATGATACCTTGGAGTCATAAAACAATCCACGGTTGCCATGTATTAGAGATAGAGGAGTTTAAAACTATTTTTTCATAATTCAATAGGGGTGTCGTAGGTTTGAACTAGGATGTCATAGGTTTTGAACTAGGATGTCGTAATACTATTATGGCCATTTTGATTAATGTTACAGCATTCATGATAATTTTTTGACACCCTGGGTGTCTAAAACAAGCCATGATTGCCATGTATTAGAGGTAGAGGGGTTAAAAACTATTTTCATAATTTCTTCATGGGTGTCGTAAGATTTTGAACTAGAGTGTCGTAGGTTTTGAACTAGGATATCGTAATACTATTTTGGCTATTTTGATTAATGTTACAGCATCCATGGCAATTTATGACATCCTGGGATTCATAAACAAGCCACGGTTTCCATGTATTTGAAGTAAAAGGGTTAAAACTTATTTTTCAGAATTTCTATATGAATGTCGTAGGTTTTGAACTAGGATGTATAGGTTTTGAACTGGGTATCTTAACACTATTTTGGTCATTTGATTTATTTACAGCATCCGTGATAATTTTATGACACCCTGGGAGACTTTAAACAAGTCACATCCATGGTAATTTTATGACACCATTGAAAGAGTGCCCTGAAAGCCAATTGAAATATTGTAATTTTGATCCAAAATCAATGAATTGACATTATAAAGGCATTATTTTCCTCATTGCTGTGTCTTTTGCATGATTTTATGATGACCCCATAGATTAGGGCTATGGTTCTAGGGTTATGATAGATCATACCAGTGAGACCTAAAGCCTTAAAACCTAATCTAAATATTCCTGGTCGATGGACATTGAGTGGGGATCAATGTTTCCGGCAAGACCAGCACATCTTATATATGTTTGTAATAGGGTGACTGATCTCACAGTCACTTGTGTTTGACACTAATACTAGGATGTGAGTGTTCATTGGAGAATGAGTTCACTGAATTGATCCAGATTGAGAATATCTAATGGAACCTTATCTGTTTGTCAATAGATAATTCTCATAGTGGGAGTAGTGCATGTGGTCCTTTGACCTGAGACTACCATAGTACCTTATATACATGATTCCATACTTTGGTTCGCAGTCAATCATGACACTGAGTCATGCACGAGGTGATACTGGTTATGGTGGATTGTATATGAAGGTTGTGAGTAGGTCAACAAGGAATTGATCAGCCCTAGTAAGAGGGAATAGCATCCAGCTAATTTCCAATGGATGGATTCAGAAACCTTTGATCAAAGTATGAACATTAGAGTTATTTCTAATGGTCATTAATGAATCATCATTATAAAGATGAGCTAGGGATGAATATGAAAAGGATTTGACAAAATATCCATATTCATAATCATATCGGGATGCAAGTTGATCAAAGGACTGAATTGCCCGGTAACTCACACTGAAGGGTTTTGGTAATTTCACCAAAATTCCACATCTTCGGGTAGACATGATCGTTGCTAGACGTCAATCTGTCTTGTAGGTATATGATTGAGTCATGGTAATTCAAATCAGTCAATTTGAATAGATTCTAATTGACCGAGTCGAGCTAGTTTGGTTGACCTAATCGGCTTAGTGAGATCTAACCGAATAAGTCAGATAGCACTCGGACCTACTGCTGGCTAGGTGTGGAACCCAATGGTCACACACAAAAGAAAATTGATGAAGGATTTAATTGGAATTAAATCATGTTTGCAGGATAACACACTAGCATGTGTTGCAGACATTCGAATCAGATTCGAATTTGGTTCCGAATTGGGCTTAATTGGGTTCTAATTGAACCATATTAAGGTCCAATTAATTTTTTAGGACATTGGGCTAACCCATGGCTGAACCCAAGTGAATTGAATTCACTGAGACCCTCTCTCCAAGCCTGCCCCCTCCCTTCTCTCACCCGCGCGCGCCAAGAAAGAAAGTCCACGCGCGTGGGACTTCTCTTAAAACGCGTGAAAAAAAAAAAAAAAACGTCGGAGAAATTTCTGAAGAGGAGCGTTCAGATCCTTGTGGCTGGCGCCTTGGATCTGGATCTGATGGCCAGAAAAATTTAAGAAAAAGATCCGTCGCTTTTCGGGTCGCAAATCCGTCTCCAAAAGTCGCGATCCTTCTAAAGTTTTTCCGAGAGTTCTCCTCGTCAGGAAAACGAAAATCAAATCGGAGAATCGTGATTTTTGGTGAGAGGGGACGCGTGAGATGATGAGGGATCGTGATCCCGGGGTTTCAGAGGGTTGCGTTGTTTCGAGATGACACCCTGAGATCTATAAATAGGGTTGGGGTTCTCGGGGGTTTTCACGCAACATAGTTCAGAGATCCAATTCCCTCACTTCCTCTCTAGAATACTCCTCCTCTTGTTTTTGTTGGGTATTGTTTCCCTTACAGAGGTATCCTCTGTCGAAACTCTGACCCTAAACAAGAATAAGAAGAAGGTCTTGAACGGTAAAGGAAAGAACAGGGAAAGGATCTTTTCTTTCTTTTCTTTCTTGAATTAAGACTTTGACTTCTTAATTTTTTCTTCCAATTCAATTCAAGAAAAGGGATTCAAGAAAGGGAATTCTTGAAGAAAATTCAAGAAGAGGAAAGAAGGAAGAAAAGGAATTTTCAAGAAAGAAATTTCAGCCTAAAGGTCCAAGAATTGAATTCTTGAAAAAGAATTCAAGAAGAGGAACCAAGAAATAGAAATTTTGTCTTCATGTTTTTCTGTGTGGATCACCATTGGAGGTGAACATTTGGGCACCTGGTGGAGATTCAGAGTTTGGATTTTGCGATACAGGTTAGTATCTTGATTTGAGATAAATCTTATAGAAACATCCTATATGTTTTAATTCTTTTAAGGAGATTTTGGGTTGAAGGTTTGGTGAAGATGAGAATGTAATATAGTTTGTTATAATGTCACCAATTAGGGTTTTCATTCAAACCCTAATTGTTGTAGAGATATGCATAGAGATCTAGTCATCATACTGAAATAAGGTTGCCCTGGCATAATGGTGGATCCATTATGTGGTAAATGGTTGTCCTAGTATGATGACACACTAATCACATTTTGTGTTAATTATGCATATATGTTTGAAGTATGCCACTAATTAAGGTTTTCACTTAAACCTTAATTTGCATAGAGATATGTTTAGCCTTCTAGTCATCATACTGAAATAAGGTTGCCCTGGCATAATGGTGGATCCATTATGTGGTAAATGGTTGTCCTAGTATGATGGCACACTATGGCACATATTTGCTAGAATGTGCTTTGTTTTAATAAAGCCCTCTTTAACAACATATTAAGTTGTAGTGTCATATACCAAAAGCAAAAATAATCAATATGATTAGTTTATCATTCGGTGTCTAGGAAAAGTGGTTCATGATCGGTAAAGAGGACGTGGTTTTTAATTGGTTCCGTTGACTGACCTGGCCAATTCTTATTGGTGTCTAAGGAAAGCAACGGGGGGACTCCCACCACTCTCCCACTTACCTGGCCGGTATGATTAACTTAATTATTGATTAATATGCTCAGTGTAATATTCACTACATATGGCTTTCCTTCATGCCAGTCATTATATGTTATGATCCATATTAGGTTTGTTGTGTACACACAAGGCCTTTTCTTTATGGTGACTAACATAATTTTTTCTTGGTACATTTGATGCTTATGGAATGATTTAATATAATACTTGTTGTGTACACACAAGGGTATTATGATTAATATCATGACTATATAGCAATGAAGGGTCTAACTTAACTAAAATATTATAGTTTGTTGTGTACACACAAGACTATTAATATTTTAGAGGCCAAGATAAGTTGAGAATTGTATGAATTACAATTGGAAAGAGTTTTTCCTACCTTTGAACTTATATAAGATTTGTTGTGTACACACAAGGTCTTTTATAAGGAATTAGGATCTCAACCCCACTAAGAGAACCAATTAGGGTTTTCTCGATCATCACATTGAGGGTTATGATGCTTGATAAAATAGTGGAGACATAATTAAGTTAAAGTCCTAATTTAATTATGTTTTGTCAACATTGATTGTCTGCTTATGTAATGTTGTTTGTTAATGTAGATTAAATGGCCTCTTCACTCTCACTCCGTAGCATTCTTGATGCAAATAAATTGACTGGACCAAACTATGTTGATTGGTTGAGAAACCTGAAGATAGTACTCAGCCAAGAAAGAATTTCTTATATTCTTGATACCCCAACCTTGGAACCAGTAGGGGAAGATGCCTCGCAAGAGGATAAGACCACATATAACACGTGGCAAAATGACTCACTTACTGTCAAGTGTATAATGCTTGCCTCTATGACCAATGAGTTACAGAGGCAACATGATAGCATGGACACAAACTCCATATTGCTCAATTTAAAAGAACTTTATGGAGAACATAGTCGAACTGCAAGATATGAAATATCTAAGCAGTTATTCCGTGCAAGGATGACAGAAGGTACATCCGTACAAGACCATGTATTAAAGGTTATTGACCTAATCACCCGATTGGGTCAATTGGGTTTTGTTTGGATGGGGAGTTGAATCAGGATTTAATCCTGCAGTCACTCCCAGAGTCATTTTCGCAGTTTGTTCTTAATTATCATATGAACAAACTTAACACTTCCTTGCCTGAGCTGTTGAATATGTTAAAAATAGCAGAGAGCCATTTAAAGAAAAATAAGGCTCCACTTCTTCTTGTGGATGGTGTAAACAAGAAGAAAATAGGCAAAAAGGGTTCCAAGAGGAGGTTAAACCCAAAGGGGGCATCAAGAAAAAGAAGGAAAGAAGGCCTCCGGACAAATGACCTGCTTTCATTGTGGCAAGCCGGGTCACTGGAAAAGAAACTGCAAGGTTTACCTTGCAAGTCTGAAGCCCGGGCTAGTAATGCACCAACAGGTATGTATGAGATACATGCAATTTTGTCATTAGACACTTCTAATTCAAACTCTTGGGTATTGGATACTGCTTGTGGTCATCATATCTGCAAATCATTGCAGGGACTACAGAACATTAGAGTTTTGAAGGAAGGCGACTTCGAGCTCTACGGTGCTGGAGGAGATTCCATCCAAGCAGAAGCTGTAGGGACTTATATGTTGAAGCTGCCTTCTGGAAAGATTTTAGAGTTAAAGAATTGTTATTTTATGCCTAGAATCATTAGAAACATCATATCTGTACCCTTGTTACTTAAACAAGGATATATTATGAATGTAATGAGCAGTGGCTGCTCAATCAGTTTTTCTAATGAAAATATTTAATGGCATATTTTGCAATGGTCTCTTAACTTTATCTTCTGATGACAATATACTACATGTTAGTAATAAACGAAAAAGAGATGAAGTAAACAATACTTTACTTTGGCACTGTCGTCTTGGACATATTAGTGAGCAGAGGATTAACAAGTTATACAAGGAAAAATTCCTTAATCCTTATGACTATGAATCATTAGGAACTTGTGAATCATGTCTCATGGGTAAAATGACCAAGACTCCATTTAGTGGACATAATGAAAGGACAACAGAGTTATTAGGACTCATACACACTGATGTATGTGGACCTATGACAACTCAGGCCAAGGGTGGATACTCATATTTCATCACATTCACTGATGACTTTTCAAGGTACGGATTTGTGTATCTAATGAAACATAAGTCCGAAGCTTTTGAAAAATTTTTAGAGTATCAAAGTATGGTAGAGAAACAAACGGGGAAAAGTATTAAGATCCTTCGATCAGATAGAGGAGGTGAATACTTATCCACCGAGTTTCTTGATCACCTTAAACAAAAGGGAATCATCTCTGAATGGACTCCTCCTTACACACCACAATTAAATGGTGTTGCTGAAAGGAGAAATCGTACTTTATTAGATATGGTACGGTCCATGATGTGCTTCACAGACTTACCTGTTTCTTTCTGGGGATATGCCTTGGAAACAGCGGCTAATATTTTGAATAGAGTACCATCCAAATCTGTATCTGGCATTCCATATGAGTTATGGAGGGGAAGGAAACCCAATCTTAAGCACCTTAAGATATGGGGATGTCCAGCTTATGTCAAAAGAAATTTTGGACAAAAGCTTGATGCTAGAGCAGAAAAATGTCTATTTGTTGGATATCCCAAAAATAGTATAGGATATCTATTCTACCACCCTACTGAACAAAAGATTTTAGTCAGTAGGCATGCATTTTTATGGAAAAGGAATTCATCCTACAAAAGGGCAGTGGGAGAAATATTGAACTTGAAGAAGTTCAACAAATAGATACATCTCAACAAAATCATAACACAGTTAGTATAGAACCTGAAACACCACTCCTATCCGTAAGTCTGATAGAGTGCGACATGCACCTGAAAGGTATGGGTCATTATTGAAAATAATGAAGCCCGAATCATTGATAATGATGAGCCTCTAACATATACGGATGCTGTCATAAGTAGTGACTCAGACAAATGGCTGGAAGCCATGAGATCCGAAATGGACTCCATGCATGTCAACCAAGTCTGGACTTTGGTTGATGCACCAGAGAGTGTTAACCCTATTGGATGCAAATGGGTCTATAAGAAAAAGATTGGGACAGATGGCCAAGTTGAAACTTATAAAGCCAGATTAGTGGCTAAGGGTTTCAGACAAAAACAGGGAATAGATTATGATGAAACATTTTCTCCTGTTGCCATGCTCAAATCTATTCGGATCATGCTTGCTATAGCAGCATATCATGATTATGAAATCTGGCAGATGGATGTGAAGACTGCATTCCTCAATGTTTCCTTGAGGAAGAGGTTTATATGTCACAGCCAGAAGGTTTGTCTTGGAAGACTAAACCTAATCAGGTATGTAGGCTAAAGAAATCTATTTATGGATTAAAGCAAGCATCTAGGAGTTGGAACATCCGATTTGATAAGACAGTCAAAGAATTTGACTTTATAAAAAATGAGGATGAACCTTGTGTGTACAAGAAGACTAGTGGGAGTGCCATAGTTTTCTTGGTTCTGTATGTAGATGACATACTCCTCATTAGGAATGATATCCCAATGTTACAATCAGTCAAGGTATGGTATCTAAACTGTTTTCCATGAAAGACTTGGGAGAAGCATCTTATATACTAGGCATCAAGATCTATAGAGATAGATCTAGGAGGATGCTAGGTTTATCCCAGTCTAGGTACATTGACCAAGTGCTAAAAAGATTTAGCATGGAGGAAAGTAAAGAGGTTACTTACCTATTGGTCATGGCATACATCTTTCTAAGAAGATGTCTCCTAAGACACCTGAAGAAAGAAATAGAATGAATTCGGTACCTATGCTTCGGCAGTAGGGTCTATTATGTATGCTATGTTATGTACTAGGCCTGATGTGGCATATGCCTTAGGTATAGCCAGCAGGTTTCAGGCTGATCCAGGAGAGGATCATTGGAAGGCTGTGAAAAATATTCTTAAGTACTTAAGAAGAACTAAGGATATTTTTCTAATATACGGAGGATCTGATTAAACTAGAAGCTTATTCAGATTCTAGTTTTCAATCAGATCCAGATGACAGCAAATCTATATCTGGGTATGTTTTTACCCTTAATGGAGGAGCTGTAAGTTGGAAAAGTTCTAAACAGCAAACTGTAGCTGACTCAACAACTGAGGCAGAGTACATTGCTGTTAGTGAAGCTGCCAAGGAAGCTGTCTGGATGAAGAAGTTCATATCAGAGTTGGGCGTAGTTCCTGAGATTGAAGGTCCAGTATCACTTTACTGTGATAATACGGGGGCTGTTGCTCAAGCAAAGGAACCAAGAGCTCATCACAAATCAAAGCACATTCTGAGACGCTTCCATCTCGTTCGAGAGATTGTCGAAAGACAAGAAGTCTGCATTAAAAGGGTAGAAAGAAGAACAACATAGCAGACCCGTTCACTAAGGCTCTATCACAGCGAGAGTTTGATCGCCCCTTGATTGTATGGGGTTAAGATTTAAAGGCGATTGGCTTTAGTGCAAGTGGGAGATTGAAAGATTGTGGCCTGAAAGCCAATTGAAATATTGTAATTTTGATCCCAAAATCAATGAATTGACATTTTATAAAGGCATTATTTTCATCATTTGCTGTGTCTTTTTGATTTTATGATGAACCCATAGATTAGGGCTATGGTTCTAGGGTTATGATGAGATCATACCAGTGAGACCTAAAGCCTTAAAACCCTAATCTAAAATATTCCTGGTCGATGGGACATTGAGTTGGGGATCAATGTTTCCGGCAAGACCAGCACATCCTATATATGTTTTGTAATAAGGGTGACTGATCTCACAGTCACTTGTGTTTGACACTAATACTAGGATGTGAGTGTTCATTGGAGATGAGTTCACTGAATTGATCCAGATTGAGAATATCTAATGGAACCTTATCTGTTTGTCAATAGATAATTCTCAGTGGGAGTAGTGATGTGGTCCTTTGACCTGAGACTACCATAGTACCTTATATACATGAATCCATACTTTGGTTCGCAGTCAATCATGACACTGAGTCATGCACGAGGTGATACTGGTTATGGTGGATTGTATATGAAGGTTGTGAGTAGGTCAACAAGGAATTGATCAGCCCTAGTAAGAGGGAATAGCATCCAGCTAATTTCAAATGATGGATTCAGGAAACCTTGATCAAAGTATGAACATTAGAGTTATTTTCTAATGGTTCATTAAATCATCATTATAAAGATTGAGCTAGGGATGAATATGAAAATTGGATTTGACAAATATCCATATTCATAATCATATTCGGGATGCAAGTTGATCAAAGGACTGAATTGCCCGGTAACTCACCACTGAAGGGTATTTTGGTAATTCACCAAAATTCCACATCTTCCGGGTAGACATGATACGTTGCTAGACGTCAATCTTGTCTTGTAGGTATATGATTGAGTCATGGTAATTCAAATCAGTCAATTTGAATTAGATTCTAATTGACCGAGTCGAGCTAGTTTGAGTTGACCTAAATCGGCTTAGTTGAGATCTAACCGAATAAGTCAGATAGCACTCGGACCTACTGCTGGCTAGGTGTGGAAACCCAATGGGTCACACACAAAAGAAAATTGATGAAGGATTTAATTTGGAATTAAATCATGTTTGCAGGATAAAACACACTAGCATGTGTTGCAGACCAAATTTATTCGAATCAGATTCGAATTTGGTTCCGAATTGGGCTTAATTGGGTTCTATTGAACCAGATTAAGGTCCAATTTAATTTTTAGGACATTGGGCTAACCCATGGCTGAACCCAGTGAATTTAATTCACTGAGACCCTCTCTCCAAGCCGCCCCCTCCCTTCTCTCACCCGCGCGCGCCAAGAAAGAAAGTCCACGCGCGTGGACTTCTCTTAAAATGCGTGTGAAAAAAAAAAAAAAATGTCGGAGAAATTCTGAAGAAGAGCGTTTCAGATCCTTGTCTGGCGCCCTTGGATCTGGATCTGATGGCCAGAAAATTTACGAAAAAGATCCGTCGCTTTTCGGTCGCAAATCCGTCTCAAAAGTCGCGATCCTCCTAAAGTTTTTCCGAGAGTTCTCCTCATCGGAAAAACGAAAATCAAATTGGAGAATCGTGATTTTGGTTGAGGGGACGCGTGAGGAATGAGGGATCGTGATCCCTGGGGTTTCAGAGGGTTGCGTTGTTTCAAGATGACACCCTGAGATCTATAAATAGGGTTGGGGTTCTCGGGGGTTTTCACGCAAACATAGTTCAGAGATCCAATTCCCTCACTTCCTCTCCAGAATACTCCTTCCTCTTGTTCTTGTTGGGTATTGTTTTCCTTACAGAGGTATCCTCTGTCGAAACTCTGACCCTAAACAAGAATAAGAAGAAGGTCTTGAACGGTAAAGGAAAGAACAGGGAAAGGATCTTTCTTCTTTTCTTTCTTGAATTAAGACTTTGACTGTCTTAATTTTTCTTCCAATTCAATTCAAGAAAAGGGATTCAAGAAAGGGAATTCTTGAAGAAAATTCAAGAAGAGGAAAGAAGGAAGAAAAGGAAATTTTCAAGAAAGAAAATTCAACTAAAGGTCCAAGAATTGAATTCTTGAAAAAGAATTCAAGAAGAGGAACCAAGAAATAGAAATTTTGTCTTCATTTTTTTTCTGTGTGGATCACCATTGGAGGGTGAAACATTTGGCACCTAGTGGAGATTCAGAGTTTGGATTTGCGATACAGGTTAGTATCTGATTTGAGATTAAATCTTATATAAACATCCTATATGTTTAATCTTTTAAGGAGATTTTGGGTTGAAGGTTTGGTGAAGATTTCATTAAGATAAAAATTTTTGAAATCTATGATTCCGCCTTGCCACCGAACCCTACAACCATGGGAGTCATAAAACATCCACGGTTGCCATGTATTAGAGGTAGATGGGTTAAAAATTACTTTTCAAAATTTCTGCATGGGTGTCGTAGGTTTTGAGTGGATGTCGTAGGTTTTGAACTAGGAGTCGTAATACTATTTTGGCCATTTTGATTAGTGTTAAAACTTCCGTGGCAATTTTATAACACCCAGGAAGTCATAAAACATGCCACAGTTGCCATGTATTAAAGTAAAGGGGTTAAAAACTTATTTTTCAATAATTCTGTATGGTGTAGTAGGTTTTGAACTATGGTATCGTAGGTTTGAACTAGGATATCGTAATACTATTTTGGCTTTGATTAATGTTCAGCATCCATGATAATTTTATTACACCCTGGAGTCATAAAACAAGCCACGGTTGCCATGAATTAGAGGTAGAGGGGTTAAAAAATATTTTTCATAATTTCTGCGTGGGTGTTGTAGGTTTTGAATTAGGGTGTGTCGTAGGTTTTGACCTAGGGTGTCGTAGGTTTTGAACTAGGATATTGTAATACTGTTTTGGTCATTTTAATTAATGTTACACCATCCGTGATAATTTTATGACACTTGGGAGTCATAAAACAACCCACGTTTGTCATGTATTGGAGGTAGAGGGTTAAAAACTTATTTTTCATAATTTCTACATGGGTGTCTAGGTTTAGAACTAGGATTTCGTAATATTGTTTTGGCAATTTGATTAATTTTATAGCATTCGTGGCAATTTTATGACATCCTGGGAGTCATAAAACATGCCTCGGTTGCCATGTATTAGAGATAAGGGGGAAAATTTATTTTTCATAATTTCTGCATTGGGTCCTAGGTTTTCAATTAGGGTGTCGTAGGTCTGTACTAGGGTGTCATAATACTGTTTCGGCATTTAGATTTATGTTACAGCATTCGTGGCAATTTATGATATCTTGGGAGTCATAAACAAGCCACGGTTGCCAAGTAAAGGTAGAGGGGTTAAAAACTTACTTTTCATAATTTCTGTATGGATGTTGTAGGTTTTGAAATAGGGTGTCGTAGGTTTTAAATAGAATATCGTTATATTATTTTGCAATTTTGATAATATACATCATCCGTGATAATTTTATGACACATGGGAGTCTGAAACAGCCATGGTCGCCATGTATTAGAGGTAGAGGGGTTTAAAACTTATTTTCATAATTTCTAAACGGTGTCGTAGGTTTTGAACTAGGATGTCGTAGGTTTAGAACTTGGATGTCGTAATACTGTTTTGGCTATTTGATTAATGTTATAGCATCCGTTGTAATTTTATGACACCTTGGGAAGTCATAAAACAAGCCACGGTTTTCATGCATTAGAAGTAGAATGGTTAAAAAGTTATTTTTATAATTTTTACGTGGGTGTCATAGGTTTGAACTAGGATATCGTAAGTTTTGAACTAGGATGTCATAATACTATTTTGGCCATTTTGATTAATGTTGAAACATCCATGGCAATTTTATGACATCCTGGGAGTTATAAAACAAGCCACGGTTGCCATGTATTAGAGGTAGAGGGTTAAAAACTTATTTTCATAATTTCTGTATGCATGTCGTGGGTTTTGAACTAGGGAGTCATAGGTTTTGAACTCCGGTGTCGTTATACTAATTGGCCATTTTGATTAATGTTACAACATCCATGACAATTTATGACACCTTGGAGTCATAAAACAAGCACCAGATGCCATGTATTAGAGGTAGAGGGGTTAAAAATTATTTTTCAAAATTTTGCTTAGGTATCGTAGGTTTTGAACTAGGTGTCGTAGGTTTTAAACTAGGGAGTCGTAATACTGTTTTGGCCATTTTGATTAGTGTTACAGCATCCGTGGCATTTTATGACAACCAGGGAGTCATAAAACATGCTATGGTTGCATGTATAGAGGTAAAGGGGTTAAAAACTTATTTTTCATAATTTTTGTATGGGTATGTAGGTTTTGAATTAAGGTGTCGTAGGTTTGAACTAGGATGGCGTAATATTATTTGGCCATTTGATAATGTTACAACATCCATGATAATTTATTATACCTTGGGATTCATAAAAACAAGTCACGTTTGCCATGTATTAGAGGTAAAGGGTTAAAAAACTTATTTTCTAAATTTCTGCATGGGTGTTGTAGTTTTGAACTAGGTGTCGTAGGTTTTGAACTAGAATATCATAATACTGTTTTGGCCATTTTGATTAATGTTACAACATCCGTTATAATTTATGACACCCTGGGAGTCATAATTTCATAATTTCTGCATGGGTGTTGTAAGTTTTGAACTAGGGTGTCGTAGGTTTTGAACTAGAATATCATAATACTGTTTTGGCCATTTTGATTAATGTTACAACATCCGTTATAATTTTATGACACCTGGGAGTCATAAAACAAGCCATGGTTGCCATGTATTAGAGGTAGAGAGGTTAAAAGCCTATTTTTCGTATTTCTTTATGGATGTCATGGGTTTTGCACTAGGGAGTCATAGGTTTAGAACTATGGTGTTGTAATACTAATTTTACCATTTTGATTAATGTTACAACATCCATGACAATTTTATGACATCCTGGGAGTCATAAAACAAGCCACCGGATGCCATGTATTAGAGGTTGAGGGTTAAAATCTTATTTTTCAAAATTTTTGCTTGGGTGTGTAGGTTTTAAACTAGGATGTCGTAGGTTTTGAACTAGGAAGTCGTAATACAGTTTTGGCCATTTTGATTAGTGTTACAACATCCATGGCAATTTTTATGACACCCAGGGAGTCAAAAAACATGCCACGGTTGTCATGTATTAGAGGTAAAGGGTTAAAAACTTATTTTCATAATTTTTGTATGGGTGTCGTAGGTTTTGAACTAGAGTATCGTAGGTTTTGAACTAGGATGTCGTAATATCATTTTGGCCATTTTGATTAATGTTACAGCATCCGTGATAATTTTATGACACCTTGAGATTCATAAAACAAGCCACGTTTGCCATGTATTAGAGGTAGAGGGATTAAAAACTTATTTTTCATAATTTATGCATGGGTGTTGTAAGTTTTGAACTAGGGTATCGTAGGTTTCGAACTAGAATGTCATAATATATTTTGGCCATTTTGATTAATGTTACAACATCCATTGCAATCTTATGATATCCTGAGAGTCATAAAATAAGCCACGGTTGCCATGTATTATAGGTAGAGGGTTAAAAACTTATTTTCATAATTTCTGCAGGGGTATCGTAGGTTTTGAACTAGGATGTCGTAGATTTTGAACTAGGATGTCGTAATATTATTTTGGTCATTTGATTATATTACAACATTCGTAGCAATTTTATGACACATTGGAAGTCATAAAACGAGCTACGATTGCCATGTATTAGAGGTAGAGGGTTAAAAACTTATTTTCCATAATTTTGCATGGGTATCATAGGTTTTGAACTAGGATATTATAAGCTTTGAAAGGATGTCGTAATACTGTTTTGGCCATTTTGATTAATGTTACAGCATCCGTGGTAATTTTATGATACCCTGGGAGTCATAAAACAAGCCACGGTTGCCATGTATTAGCGGTAGAGGGGTTAAAAATGTATTTTTAATAATTTCTGCAGGGTGTCGTTGGTTTTGAACTAGGGTGTCGTAAATTTTGAACTAGGGTGTCGTAATACTATTTTGGCCATTTCGATTAATGTTACAGCTTCTGTGGCAATTTTATGATACCGTGGGAGTCATAAAACAAGCCATAGTTGCCACGCATTAGAGGTAGAGGGGTTAAATACTTATTTCTAATAATTTCTGTATGGGTATCGTAGGTTTTGAACTAGGATATCGTAGGTTTTGAACTAGGGTGTCGTAATATTATTTTGGCCATTTTAATTAATGTTACAGCATCCGTTACAATTTTATAACACCCTAGGGGTCATAAAATAAGCCACAGTTGCCATGTATTAGAGGTAGAGGGGTTAAAAACTTATTTTTCATAATTTCTTCATGAGTATCGTAGGTTTTGAACTAGGATATCATAATACTATTTTGGCCATTTTGATTAATGTTACAGCATCAATGGCAATTTTATGATGCCCTGTGAGTTATAAAATAAGCCACAGTTGCCATGTATTAAAGGTAGAGGGGTTTAAAACTTATTTTTCATAATTTCTACAAGGATGTCGTAGGTTTTGAACTAGGGTATCGTAATAATGTTTTAGCCATTTTGATTAATGTTACAGTATCGTGGCAATTTTATGACACCCTGGGAGTCATAAAACAAGCCACGGGTGCCATGTATTAGAGGTAGAGGGGTTAAAAACATATTTTTCATAATTTCTGCATGGGTGTCATAGGTTTTGAACTAGGATGTCGTAGATTTTGAAATAGGATTTCGTATTACTCTTTTGGCCATTTTTATTAATGTTACAGCATCCGTGATAATTTTATGATACCTTGTGAGTCGTAAAACAAGCCACGGTTGTCATGTATTAGAGGTAGAAGGGTTAAAAATTTATTTTTCATATTTCTACATGGGTGACATAGCTTAGAACTAGGATGTCGTAATTCTATTTTTGCCATTTTGATTAATGATAAAGAATCCGTGATAATTTTATGACACCCTGAGAGTTATAAAACAAGCCATGGTTGCCATGTATCAGAGGTACAGGAGTTTAAAATTTATTTTTTATAATTTCTGCATGGATGTCGTAGGTTTTGAACTATGGCATCGCAGGATTTGAACTAGGGTGTCGTAATACTATTTTGACCATTTTGATTAATGTTACATCATCCGTGGTAATTTTTTGATACCTTGGGAGTCATAACCAAAGCCACGGTTGCCATGTATTTGAGGTAGAGGTGTTAAAAATTTATTTTTCGTAATTTATGTATGGATGTCGTAGGTTTTTTATTAGGTTGTCGTAGGTTTTGAACTAGGATATCGTAATACCATTTTGGTGAGTTTTATTAATGTTACAGCATCCATCAAATTTTATGACAACTAGGGAGTCATAAAATAGGCTATAGTTGCCATGTATTAATGGTAGAGGGGTTAAAAACTTATTTTTCATAATTTCTGCATGGGTGTCATAGATTTTGAACTAGGAAGTCATTGGTTTTGAACTAGGATGTCGTACTATTTTTGGCCATTTTAATTAATGTTACAGCATTCGTGGTAATTTTATGATACACTGGGAGTCATAAAGCAAGCCACGATTTTCATGTATTAGAGGTAGAGGGGTTAAAAACTTATTTTTTCAAAATTTCTGCGTGGGTTCGTAGGCTTTGAACTAGGATGTCGTAGGTTATGAACTAGGATATCATAATTCCATTTTGGCCATTTTGATTAATGTTACAGCATCCGTTGCAATTTTATGACACCCTAAGAGTCATAAAACATGCCACGGTTGCCATGTATTAGAGGTAGAGTGGATAAAAATTTATTTTTCATAATTTCTGCATGGGTGTCTTACGTTTCGAACTAGGGTATCGTAGGTTTTGAACTAGGATGTCGTAATACTATTTTGGCCATTTGATTAATGTTACAGCTTCCGTGGTAATTTTACAATACCTGGGAGTCATAAAACAAGCCACGGTTGCCATGTATTAGAGGTAGAGGGGTTAAAACTTATTTTTCATAATTTCTGTATGTATATCGTAGGTTTTGAACTAGGGTGTCGTATATTTTGAACTAGAATGTCATAATACTGTTTTGGCCATTTGATTAATGTTACGGCATCCATCACAATTTTTTGACATCTTGGAAGTCATAAAACATGCCACGGTTGCCATGTATTAGAGGTAGAGGGGTTAAAAACTTATTTTTCATAATTTTTGCATTGGTGTCATAGGTTCTGAACTAGGGTGTCATAGGTTTAGAACTAGGATTTCGTAATACTATTTTGGCCATTTTGATTAATGTTACAGCATCCATGATAATTTTATGATACCTTGGGAGTCATAAAACAAGCCATGGTTGCCATGTATTAGAGGTTGAGGTATTAAAAACTTATTTTTCATAATTTCTGCATGGGTGTCATAGGTTTTGAACTAGGGTATCGTAATACTATTTTGAAAATTTTAATTTACGTTACAGCAACTGTGGCAATTTTATGACACCTTGTGAGTCATAAAACAATCCATGGTTTCCATGTATTAGAGGTATAGGGGTCAGAAACTTATTTTTCATAATTTCTGCATGGGTGTCGTAGGTTTTGAACAAGGATATCGTAGGTTTTGAACTAGGGTATCGTACGTTTTGAACTAGGGTGCCGTAATACTGTTTTGGCCATTACGATTAATGTTACAGCATCCATGAAAATTTGATGACACCTTGGGTGTAATAAAATAAGCCACGGTTGTCGTGTATTAGAGGTAGAGGGGTTAAAAAGTTATTTTTCAAAATTTCTGTATGGATATCGTTGGTTTTGAACTAGGGTGTCGTAGGTTTTGAACTAGGATGTCGTAATACTATTTTGGTCATTTTGATTAATGTTACAGCATCTGTGATAATTGTATATTATCCTAGGAGTCATAAAATAAGCCATGGTTGCCATGTATTAGAGTTAGAGGGGTTAAAAACTTATTTTTTATAATTTTTGTATGGATGTCGTAGGTTTTGAGCCACGGGGTCGTAGATTTTAAGCCAAGGTATCGTAGGTTTTAAACTAGGATGTCGTAATACTATTTTGGTCATTTTGATTAATATTACAGCATCCGTGATAATTTTATGACACCCTGAGAGTCATAAAATAAGCCATGGTTGCCATGTATTAGAGGTAGAGGGGTTAAATACTTATTTTTCATAATTCTTGTATGGGTGTCGTAGGTTTTGAACTAGGATGTCGTAGGTTTAGAACTAGGATGTCGTAATACTATTTTGGCCATTTTGATTAATGTTAAAGCATCCGTGGTAATTTTATGACACCCTGGGAGTAATAAATAAGCCACGGTTGCCATGTATTAGAGGTAGAGGGGTTAAAAACTTATTTTTCATAATTTCTACATGGGTGTTATAGGTTTTGAACTAGGTGTCGTAATACTATTTTGGCCATTTTGATTAATGTTACAGCATCCGTGGCAAATTTATAAAATCCTGGGAGTCATAAAATAAGCCACGGTTGCCATGTATTAGAGGTAAAGGGGTTAAAAACTTGTTTTTCATAATTTCTGCATGGGTGTCGTAAGTTTTGAACTAGGGTATCATAATACTATTTTGGCCATTTTGATTAATGTTACAGCATCCATGGCAAGCTTATATAATCCTGGGAGTCATAAACAAGCCACGGTTACCATGTATTAGAGGTGAAGGGGTTAAAACTTGTTTTTCATAATTTTCTGCATGGGTGTCGTCGGTTTTGAACTAGGGTGTTGTAGGTTTTGAACTACGATTTTGTAATATTGTTTTGGCCATTTTGATTATTGTTACAGCATTTGTCGCAATTTTATAACACCTTGGAAGTCATAAAACAAGCAATGATTGCCATGTATTAGAGGTAGAGGGGTTAAAAACATTTTTTTATAATTTGGTATGGATGTCGTAGGTTTTGAGCCAGGATATCATAGGTTTTGAACTAGGATGTCGTAATACTATTTTGGTCATTTTGATTAATGTTAAAGCATCCGGGATAATTTTATGACACCATGAGAGTCATGAAACAAGCCACGGTTGCCATGTATTAGAGGTAGAGGAGTTAAAAACTTATTTTCCATAATTTATGTATGGGTGTCGTAGGTTTAGAACTAGGGTATCTTAGGTTTAGAACTATGATACCGTAATACTGTTTTTGCCATTTTGATTAGTGTTGCAGTATCCGTGGCCATTTTATGACACACTGGGAGTCATAATACAAGCCACGGCTGCCATGTATTAGAGGTAGAGGGGTTAAAAACTTATTTTTTATAATTTCTGTATGGGTATCATTGATTTTGAACTAGGGTATCGTAGGTTTTGAACTAGGATGTCGTAATACTATTTTAGCCATTTTGATTAATGTTACGGCATCCGTGATAATTTTGACACCCCGAGAGTTATAAAACATGCCACGGTTGCCATGTATTAGAGGTAGAGGGGTTAAAACTTATTTTTCATAATTTATACATGGGTGTCGTAGGTTCTGAACTAGGATATCATAGGTTTTAAACTAAGATATCTAATACTATTTTTGCCATTTTGATTAATGTTACAGCATCTGTGGCAATTTTATGACAACCTGAGAGTCATAAAGCAAGCCACGGTTGCCATGTATTAGAGGTAGATGGTTTAAAAACTTATTTTTCATAATTTCTGTATGGATGTCGTAGGTTTTGAACTAGGATATCGTAGATTTTGAACTAGGATGTCATAATACTATTTTGGCCATTTTGATTAATGTTACAGTGATTATTTTATGGCACCCTGGGAGTCATAAAACAAGCCATGGTTGCCATGTATTAGAGGTAGTGGGGTTAAAAACTTATTTTTCATAATTTCTATATGGATGTCGTAGGTTTTGAACTAGTGTGTCATATATTTTGAACTAGAGTGTCATACTATTTTGGCAATTTTGATTAATGTTACAGCATCCGTGATAAATTTATGATACCCTGCGAGTCATAAAAAAGCCATGGTTGCCATGTATTAAAGATAGAGGGGTTAAAAACTTATTTTCATAATTTATGCATGGGTGTCGTAGGTTTTGAACTATGGTATCTTAGGTTTTGAATTAGGATGTCGTAATACTGTTTTGGCAATTTTGATTATTGTTACAGCATCCATGATAATTTTATGATATCCTAGGAGTCATAAAACAAGCCACGGTTGCAATGTATTAAAGGTAGAGGGTTTAAAAAATTATTTTTCATAAATTCTGCATAGGTGTCATAGGTTTTGAACTAGGATATCGTAGGTTTATAACTAGGATATTGTAATATTATTTTGGCCATTTTGATTAATGTTATAGCATCCGTGATAATTTTATAACATCCAGGGAGTCATAAAAAAAGTCACGGTCGTCATGTATTAGAGGTACAGGGGTTAAAAACTTATTTTTCATAATTTTTGCATTGGTGTCGTAGGTTTTGAACAAGGGTGTCATAGGTTTAGAACTAGGATATCGTAATACTGTTCTTGACATTTTGATTAATGTTACAGCATCCGTGGCAATTTTATGATACCCTGGAAGTCATAAAACAAGCCATAGTTGCCATGTATTAGAGGTAGAGGGTTTAAAAACTTATTTTTCATAATTTTTGCATTGATGCTGTACATTTTAAACTAGGGTGTCGTAGGTTTTGAACTCGGATCTCGTAATACTGTTTTGGCTATTTTGGTTAATGTTACAGCATCCATGGCAATTTTGTGAAATCTTGGGAGTCATAAAACAAGCTACGGTTATCATGTATTAGAGGTAGAGGGGTTAAAAACTTATTTTTCATAATTTCTTCATGGACATCGTAGGTTTTGAACTAGGATGTCGTAGGTTTGAACTAACATGTCGTAATATTATTTTGACCATTTTGATCATTGTTACAGCATCCGTGAAAATTTTTTCACACCCTGGGAGTCATAAAACAAGCCACGGTTGCCATGTATTAGAGGTAGAGGGGTTAAAAACTTATTTTTCATAATTTCTATATGAATGTCCTATGTTTTGGATAAGGTGTTGTTGATTTTGAAATAGGATATCGTAATACCATTTTGGTCATTTTGATTAATGCTATAGCATCCGTGGCAATTTTATGACACCCTGGGAGTCATAAAACAAGCCACGGTTGCCATGTATTAGAGGTAGAGGGGTTAAAAACATATTTTTTCATAATTTCTGCATAGATGTCATAGGTTTTGAAATAAGATGTCGTAGGTTTTGAATTAGGGTATCGTAATATAGTTTTGGCCATTTTGATTAATGTTACATCATCCGTGGCAATTTTATGACACCCTGGGAGTCATAAAACAAGCCATGGTTGTCATGTATTAGAGGTAGAGGGGTCAAAAACTTATTTTTCATAATTTCTATCTGGATGTCGTAGGTTTTGAACTAGGGTATCGTATGTTTTGAACTAGGATATCATAATACTATTTTGGCTATTTTGATTATTGTTACGGCATCCGTGATAATTTTTTGATACCCTGTGAGTCATAAACATGTCGCGTTTTCCATGTATTAGAGGTAGAGGGGTTAAAAAATTATTTTTCTTAATTTCTGCATGGGTGTCGTAGGTTTTGAACTAAGGTGTCGCATATTTAGAACTATGATGTTGTAATACTGTTTTGGCTATTTTGATTAATGTTACAGCATCCGTGGTGATTTTATGACACCCTGGGAGTCATAAAGCAAGCCACGGTTGCCATGTATTAGAGTTAGAGGGTTTAATAACTTATTTTTCAAAATTTCTGCATGGGTGTCGTATGATTTGGATAAGGTGTCATTGATTTTGAACTAGGATGTCGTAATACTGTTTTGGCCATTTTGATTATGTTGCAGCATCTGTGGCAATTTATGACCCCCTAGGAGTCATAAAACAAGCCACGGCAACAATGTATTAGAGGTAGAGGGGTTAAAAACTTATTTTTCATAATTTCTGTATGGGTGACATAGGTTTTGAACTGGGGTGTCGTAGGTTTTGACTAGAGTGTCGTAATACTATTTTGGCCATTTTGGTTATGTTACGACATCTGTGATAATTTTATGACACCCTAAGAGTCATAAATATGCCACGGCTGCCATTTAGAGCTAAAGGGTTTAAAAACTTATTTTTCATAATTTCTACATGGGTGTCGTAGATTTTGAACTAGGATATCGTAGGTTTTGAACTAGGATATCGTAATACTATTTTTGCCATTTTGATTAATTTTACAGCATCTGTGGTAATTTTATAACATCCTGTGAGTCATAAAACAAGCCACAATTGCCATGTATTAGAGGTAGAGGGATTAAAAATTTATTTTTCATAATTTCTGTATGGATGTCGTAGGTTTTGAACTATGATATCGTAGGTTTTAAACTAGGATGTCGTAATACTATTTTGGCTATTTTGATTAATGTTATAGCATCCGTGATAATTTATGGGTAACCCGGGAGTCATAAAACAATCCACGATTGTCATGTATTAGAGGTAGAGGGGTTAAACCCTTATTTTTCGTAATTTCTACGTGGGTATCGTAGGTTTTGAACTAGGGTATCGTTGGTTTGGAACTAGGATGTCGTAATACTATTTTGGCCATTTTGATTAATGTTACCGCATCCATGGCAATTTTATGACACTTTGGAATTAATAAAACAAGCCATGATTGACATGTATTAGAGGTAGAGGTATTGAAAACTTATTTTTCATAATTTCTGCATGGATGTCGTAGGTTTTGAACTAGGGTATCGTAGGTTTTGAACTAGGATATTGTAATACTATTTTTGTCATTTTGGTTAATGTTACGGCATCTGTAATAATTTTATGACACCCTGAGTGTCATAAAACATGCCACGGTTACCATGTATTAGAGGTAGAGATGTTAAAAACTTATTTTTTATAATTTCTACATGGGTGTCATAGGTTTTGCACTAGGATATCGTAGGTTTTGAACTATGATATCGTAAAACTATTTTTGCCGTTTTGATTAATGTTATAGCATCTGTAGCAATTTTATGACACCCTGTGAGACATAAAACAATCCACGGTTGCCATGTATTAGAGGTAGAGGGGTTAAAAACTTATTTTTCATAATTTCTGTATGGATGTCGAAGGTTTTGAACTTGGATATCGTAGGTTTTGAACTAGGATGTCGTAATACTGTTTTGGCCATTTTGATTAATGTTACGGCATCTATGACAATTTTATGACATCATGTGAGTCATAAAACAAGCCACAGTTGCCATGTATTAGAGTAGAGGGGTTAAAAAATTATTTTTCTTAATTTCTACGTGGGTGTTATAGGTTTCGAACTAAGGTATCACAGGTTTAGAACTAGGATGTCGTAATAATGTTTTGGCCATTTTAATTAATAACAGAATCCGTGATAATTTTATCACACCCTGTGATTCATAAAACAAGCAACGGTAGTCATGTATTAGAGATAGAGGGGTTAAAAACTTATTTTTATAATTTCTGCATGGATTTTGTTGGTTTAGAAATAGGATGTCGTAATATTGTTTTGGCCATTTTGATTAATGCTACAGCATCCGTGGCAATTTTATGACACCCTGGGAGTCATAAAACAAGCCACAGTTGCCATGTATTAGAGGTAGAGGGGTTAAAAACTTATTTTTCATAATTTCTGCATGGGTGTCATAGGTTTTGAACTTGGATATCGTAGATTTTTAACTATGATGTCGTAATACTATTTTGGCCATTTTGATTAATGTTATAGCATTCGTGGCAATTTTATGACACCTTGGGAGTCAAAAAACAAGCCACGGTTGCCATGTATTAGAGGTAGAGGGGTTAAAACTTATTTTTCATAATTTCTATCTAGATGTCGTAGGTTTTAAACTAGGGGGTCATAGGTTTTGAAATAGGATGTCGTATTACTGTTTTGGCCATTTTGATTAATGTTACGGAATCTGTGACAATTTTATGACATCCTGTGAGTCATAAAACAAGACGCGGTTGCCATGTATTAGAGGTAGAGTGGTTAGAAAATTATTTTTCTTAATTTCTGCATGGGGTCGTAGGTTTAGAACTTGGATATCGTAATACTGTTTTAGCCATCTTGATTAATGTTACGACATCCGTGGTGATTTTACGACACCCTGGGAGTCATAAAACAAGCCATGGTTGCCATGTAATTAGAGGTAGAGGGGTTAAAAACTTATTTTCTTAATTTCTGCATGGGTATCGTAGGTTTTGGACTAAGGTGTCATTGATTTTTAACTAGGATATCGTAATACTATTTTGGCCAATTTGATTATTTTACAGCATCCGTGGCAATTTAATGACCCCCTAGGAGTCATAAAACAAGCTACGGCTACCATGTATTAGAGGTAGAGGGGTTAAAAACTTATTTTTCATAATTTTTGTATGGGTGTCATAGGTTTTGAACTAGGATGTCGTAGGTTTTGAACTAGGATATCGTAATTCTGTTTTAGTCATTTTGGTTAATGTTACAGCATCCGTGTTAATTTTATGACACTTTGAGAGTCATAAAACATGCCACGGTTGCCATTATAAGAGGTAGAGGGGTTAAAAACCTATTTTTCATAATTTCTACATGGGTGTCGTAGGTTTTGAACTAGGATATCATATGTCTTGAACTAGGATATCGTAATACTATTTTTGTGATTTTGATTAGTGTTACATCATCTGTGGTAATTTTATGACACCCTAGGAGTCATAAATAAGCCACGGTAGTCATGTATTAGAGATAGAGGGGTTAAAAACCTATTTTTTCTTAATTTCTGCATGGGTTTCATAGGTTTAGAACTAGGATGTTGTAATATTATTTGGCTATTTTGATTAATGCTACACCATCCGTGGTAATTTTATGACACCCTGGGAGTCATAAAAACATGCCACAGTTGCCATGTATTAGAGGTAGAGGGGTTAAAAAATTTTTTTTCATAATTTCTGCATGGGTGTCCTAGGTTTGAACTAGGATGTCGTATGTTTTGAACTAGGATGTCGTAATACTTTTTGGCCATTTTGATTAATGTTACAGCATCCATGGCAATTTTATATCACCCTGGGAGTCATAAAATAAGCCACGGTTGCCATGTATTAGAGGTAGAGGGGTTAAAAACTTATTTTCATAATTTCTGTATGGATGTCGTAGATTTTGAACTAGGATATCGTAATATTATTTTGGCCATTTTGATTAATGTTATGGCATCCGTGATAATTTTATGATACCCTGTCAGTCATAAACAAGCCACGGTTGCCATGTATTAGAGGTAGAGGGGTTAAAAAATTTTTTCTTAATTTCTGCATGGTGTCGTTGGTTTTGACTAAGGTGTCACAGGTTTAGAACTAGGATGTCGTAATACTATTTTGGCCATTTTGATTAATGTTACGCATCCGTGGTGATTTTATGATACCCTGGAATTCATAAAATAAGCTACGGTTGCCATGTATTAGAGGTGGAGGTGTTAAAAACTTATTTTTCATAATTTCTGCATGGGTGTCGTAAGTTTTGGACTAAAGTGTCATTGATTTTGAATTAGGATGTTGTAATATTATTTTGGCCATTTTGATTAATGTTACAGCATCCGTGGCAATTATATGAACCCCTGGGAGTCATAAAATATGCTACGGCTGCCACGTATTAGAGGTAGAGGGGTTAAAAACTTATTTTTCATAATTTCTGAATGGGTGTCATAGGTTTTAAACTAGGATGTCGTAATACTGTTTTAGCCATTTTGGTTTATGTTACGGCATCCGTGATAATTTTATGACACCCTGAAAGTCAAAAAACAAGCCACGGTTTCCATGTATTAGAGGTAGAGGGGTTAAAAACTTATTTTTCAGAATTTCTATATGGGTGTCGTAGGTTTCGAACTAGGATATCATAGGTTTTGAACTATGATATCGTAATTCTATTTTTGCCATTTTGATTAGTGTTACAGCATCTATGGCAATTTTATGATACCATGGAAGCCATAAAACACGCCACGGTTGCCATGTATCAGAGGTAGAGGGTTTAAAACTTATTTTTCATATTTCTGTATGGATGTCGTAGGTTTTGAACTTGGTTGTTGTAGGTTTTGAACTAGGGTGTCGTAATACTATTTTGGCCATTTTGATTAAGTTACAGCATCCATGGCAATCTTATGATACCTTGGGAGTCATAAAAAAAGCCACGGTTGCCATGTATTAGATGTAAAGGGTTAAAACTTATTTTTCATAATTTCTGCATGGATGTCGGGTTTGAACTAGATGTCATAATATTATTTTGGTCTTTTGATTAATATTACAGCATCCGTGGCAATTTTTTGACACCCAGGGAGTCATAAAAACAAGCCACGGTTGCCATATATTAGACGTAGAGAGGTTAAAAACCTATTTTTCATAATTTCTGTATGGATATCGTAGGTTTGAACTAGGTTATCGCAGGTTTTGAACTTGGTTATCGTAATACTGTTTTGGCCATTTGATTAATGTTACAGCATCCATGGCAATCTTATGATACCTTGGGTGTCATAAAATAAGCCACGGTTGCCATGTATCAGAGGTAGAGTGGTTAAAAACTTATTTTTCATAATTTTGCATGGGTGTTATAGTTTTGAACAAGGGTATAGTAGTTTTGAACTTGGATGTCGTAATACTGTTTTAGCGATTTTGATTAATGTTACAACATTTGTGTCAATTTTATGATACCTTGAAAGTCGTAAAACAAGCCACGGTCACCATGTATTAGAGGTAGAGGGGTTAAAAACCTATTTTTTTTAAATTCTGCATGGGTGTCGTAGGTTTTGGACTAAGGTGTCATTGATTTGAACTAGGATGTCATAATACTGTTTTGGCCATTTTGATTAATGTTACAGCATCGGTGTTAATTTTATGACCTCTTGGGATTCATAAAACAGCCACGGCTGCCACGTATTAGAGTTAGAGGGGTTGAAAACTTATTTTTCATAATTTCTGTATGAGTGTCGTAGGTTTTGAACTCGGGTATCGTAAGTTTGAACTTGGATGTTGTATTACTATTTTTGCCTTTTTGGTTAATGTTACGGCATCCGTGATAATTTTATGACACCCTGAGAGTGATAAAACATGCCACGGTTGTCATGTATTAGAGGTAGAGGGTTTAAAAACTTATTTTTCATAATTTCTACATGGGTGTCATAGGTTTTGAACTAGGATATCGTAGGTTTTAAACTAGGATATTGTAATACTATTTTTGCCATTTTGATTAATGTTACAACATCTGTGGCAATTTTATGATACCCTGGGAGTCATAAAACATGCCATGGTTGCCATGTATTAGAGGTAGAGGGGTTAAAAACTTATTTTTCATAATTTCTGTATGGATGTCGTAGGTTTTGAATTAGATTATCGTAGGTTTTGAACTAGGGTATCGTAATACTGTTTTGGACATTTTGATTAATGTTACAGCATCCATGGCAATCTTATGATACCCTGGGAGTCATACAAAAAAGCCACAGTTGCCATGTATTAGATGTAGAGGGGTTGAAAACTTATTTTTCATAATTTCTGCATGGGTGTCGTAGGTTTTGAACTAGGGTATCGTAATACTGTTTGGCCATTTAGATTAATATTATAGCATCCATGGCAATTTTTTGACACCTAGGGAATCATAAAAAGCCACGGTTTCCATATATTACAGGTAGAGAGGTTAAAATCCTATTTTTCATAATTTCTTTATGGATATCGTAAGTTTTGAACTAGATTGTCGTAAGTTTTGAACTAGGATATCGTAATACTGTTTTGGCCATTTTAATTAATGTTACAGCATCCATGGCAATCTTATGATACCCTGGGAGTCATAAAATAAGCCACGGTTGCCATGTATTAGAGGTAGAGCTTTAAAAACTTATTTTTCATAATTTCTGCATTGGTGTCGTAGGTTTTGAACTAGGGTGTAGTAGGTTTTGAAATTTGATGTCGTAATACTATTTTAGCCATTTTGATTAATGTTACAACATTCGTGTCAATTTTATGATACCTTGGAAGTCGTAAACAAGCCACGGTCGCCATGTATTAGAGGTACAGGGGTTAAAAACTTATTTTTCATAATTTTTGCATGGGTATCGTAGGTTTTGAACTAGGATGTCGTAAGTTTAGAACTAGGATGTCGTAATTTGTTTTGGCCATTTTAATTAATGTTACAGCATCCGTGGCAATTTTATAACATGTTGGGAGTCTCAAAAAAAGCCATGGTTGCTATGTAGTAGAGGTAGAGGGGTTAAAAACTTATTTTTCATAATTTAAGCATGGGTGTCATAGATTTTGAATTAGGGTGTCGTAGGTTTTGAACTAGGATGTCGTAATACTATTTTGGCCATTTCGATTAATGCTACAACTTCCGTGTCAATTTTATGACACCCTGGGAGTCATTAAACAAGCCACGGTTGCCTTGTATTAGAGGTAGAGGGGTTAAAAACTTATGTTTCATAATTTCTATATGGGTATCGTAGGTTTTAAACTAAGATATCATAGGTTTTGAACTAGGATGTCATAATACTGTTTTGGCCATTTTGATTAATGTTACAACATCCGTGTCAATTTATGATACCTTGGGAGTCATAAAACAAGCCATGATTGCCTTGTATTAGAGGCAGAGGAGTTAAAAATTTATTTTTCATAATTTCTACATGGGTGTCATAGGTTTTGAACTAGTATGCCAAAGGTTTAGAACTAGGATATCGTAATACTATTTTGGCCATTTTGATTAATATTATAGTAACCGTGGCAATTTTATGATACCTTGGGAGTCATAAAACAAGCCACGGTTGCCATATAATAGAGGTAGAGGGGTTAAAAACTTATTTTTCATAATTTTTGCATGGGTGTCGTAGGTTTTAAACTAGGGTATTGTAATATTGTTTTGGACATTTTGATTAATGTTATAGCATCTGTGGCAATTTTATGACACCCTGGTAGTCTTAAAACAAGACATAGTTGCCATGTATTAGAGGTAGAGGGATTAAAAACTTATTTTTCTTAATTTTTAAGGATGTCGTAGGTTTTGAATTAGGATGTCTTAGGTTTTGAACTAGGGTTTCATATTACTATTTTAGCCATTTTGATTAATTTTACAGCATTCGTGATAATTTTATGATACCTTGGTTGTCATAAAACAAGCCACGGTTGTCATGTATTAGTGGTAGAGGGGTTAAAAACTTATTTTTCATAATTTCTACATGGATGACGTAAGCTTAGAACTAGGATGCCGTAATACTGTTTTTGGCCATTTTGATTAATTTTACAGAATCTATGATAATTTTATGACATCCTGGGAGTCATAAAACAAGCCACGGTTGCCATGTATTAGAGGTAGAGGAGTTAAAAAGTTATTTATCATAATTTCTGCATGGATGTCGTAGGTTTTGAGAGAGGGTATCGTAGGTTTTGAATTAGGGTGTCGTAATACTGTTTTGACCATTTTGATTAATGTTACAGCATCCGTGGTAATTTTTTGACACTCTGGGAGTCATAAAACAAGCAACTGTTACCATGTATTAGAGGTAGAGATGTTAAAAACTTATTTTTCATAATTTATGTTTGGATGTCGTAGGTTTTGAACTATGGTGTTGTAGGTTTTGAAATAGGATGCCGTAATACAGTTTTGGTGAATTTGATTAATGTTATAGCATCCATCACAATTTTATGACACCCTGGGAGTCATTAAACAAGCCATGGTTGACATGTATTATATGTAGAGGGATTAAAAATTTATTTTTCATAATTTCTATATGGGTGTCGTTGGTTTTGAAGTAGGGTATTGTAGATTTTGAACTAGGGTATCGTAATACTGTCTTAGCCATTTTTATTAATGTTACAGCATCCGTGATAATTTTATGACACCCTGGGAGTCGTAAAATAAGCCATGGTTGCCATGTATTAGAGGTAGCGGGGTTAAAAACTTATTTTTCATAATTCCAGCATGGTTGTCGTTGGTTTTGAACTAGTATGTCATAAGTTTTGAACTAGGGTGTCGTAATACTGTTTTGGCTATTATCATTAATGTTACAGAATTCGTGATAATTTTATGACATCTTGGGAATCATAAAACAAGCTACGATAGTCATGTATTAGAGGTAGAGGGGTTAAAAACTTCTTTTATAATTTTTGCATGGGTATCGTAGGTTTAGAACTAGGGTATCGTAATATTGTTTTGGCCATTTTGATTAATGTTACAGTATCCGTGGTAATTTTTTGATACCCTGAGAGTCTTAAAACAAGCCATGGTTATCATGTATTAGAGGTAGAGGGGTTAAAAACTTATTTTTCATAATTCCTGCATGGGAGTCATAGGTTTTGAACTAGGGAGTCGTAATACTGTTTTGGCCATTTTGATTAATGCTACAACATCCGTGTCAATTTTATGACACCCTGGAAGTCATAAAACAAGCCATGGTTGCCATATATTAGAGGAAGAGGGGTTTAAAACTTATTTTTCTTAATTTCTGTACGGATGTCGTAGGCTTTGAACTAGGTTATCATAGGTTTTGAACTAGGATGTCATAATACTGTTTTCATCATTTTGATTAATGTTACACATTCCGTGATAAATTTATGACATCCTGTGAGTCATAAAACAAGCTACGGTTTCCATGTATTAGAGGTAGAGGGGTTTAAAACTTATTTTTCATAATTTATGCATGGATGTCATCGGTTTTGAACTAGGGTGTTGTTGGTTTAGCACTAGGATGTCGTAATACTATTTTTCCCATTTTGATTAATGCTACGGCATCTGTTGCGATTTTATGACACCCTAGGAATCATAAAACAAGCCACGGTTGCTATGTATTAGAGGTTGAGGGTTTAAAAACTTATATTTTATAATTTCTGCATGCGTGTCATAGGTTTTGAACTAGGGTATCATAGAATTTGAACTAGAATGTCGTAATACTGTTTTGGTAATTTTAATTAATGTTACAGCATTCGTGGAAATTTTATGACACCCTCGGAGTCATAAAACAAGCCACGGTTGCCATGTATTAGAGGTAGAGGGGTTAAAAACTTATTTTTCTTAATTTCTGTATCGATTTCATAGGTTTTGAACTCGGTTGTCATAGGTTTTGAACTAGGATATCGCAATACTATTTTGGCCATTTTGATTAATGTTATAGCATCCGTAACAATTTTATGTTATCCTGGGAGTCATAAAACAAGCCATGGTTGCCATGTATTAGAGGTAGAGGGGTTAAAAACTTTTTTTTTATAATTTTTACATGGGTGTTGTAGGTTTTGAACTAGGATGTCATAGGTTTTTAACTACGATTTCATAATACTGCTTTGGCCATTTTGATTAATGTTACAACATCCGTGACAATTTTATGACACCTTGGGAGTCATTAAAACAAGCCACGGTTGTCTTGTATTAGAGGTAGAGGTGTTAAAAACTTATTTTTCATAATTTCTGCATGGGTGATCTAGGTTTAGAACTTGGATATCGTAATACTGTTTTGACCATATTAATTACTTTTATAGCATCCATGATAATTTTTTGACACCCTGGGAGACATAAAAAAAGCCACCGTTGCCATGTATTAGAGGTAGATGGTTTAGAAACTTATTTTTCATAATTTATGTACGGATGTCGTACATTTTGAACTAGGATATCATAGGTTTTATACTAGGGTGTCGTAATACTATTTTGGCCAATTTCAATAATGTTACAACATCAGTCACAATTTTATGATTCCATGGGTATCATAAAAAAAGCCACGGTTGCCATGTATTAGAGGTAGATGGGTTAAAATCTTATTTTTCATAATGTTACAGCTTCCGTGATAATTTTATGACATCCTCGGGGTCATAAAAAAGCAAGCCACGGTTGCATGTATTAGAGGTAGAGGGGTTAAAAACTTATTTTTCATAATTTGATGGGATGTCGTAGGTTTTGAACTTAAGTGTCATAGTTTTTGAACTATGATGTCATAATACTATTTTGGCCATTTTGATTAATGTTATGGCATCCGTGATAATTTTATGATACCCTGTGAGTCATAAAACAAGCAGCGGTTTCCATGTTTTAGAGGTAAAGGGGTTTATTTTTCTTAATTTCTACAGGGGTGTAGTAGGTTTTGAACTAAGGTGTCGCAGGTTTAGAACTAGGAGGTCGTAATACTATTTTGGTAATTTTGATTAATGTTACGGCATCCGTGATGATTTTATGATACCTTGGGAGTCATAAAACAAGCCACGGTTGCCATGTATTAGAGGTAGAGGGGTTAAAAAATTATTTTTCATAATTTGGGTGTCATAGGTTTTGAACTAAGGTATCGTAGATTTTGAACTCGGGTGTCATAATACTATTTTGGCCATTTTGATTAATGTTACAGCATCCGTGGCAATTTTATGATCCCCTGAGAGTCATAAAACAAGCCACGGCTGCCATGCATTAGAGGTAGTGGGGTTAAAAACTTATTTTTTATTATTTCTGCATGGATGTCGTAGGTTTTGAACTATGGTGTCGTAGATTTTGAGCTAGGATATCGTAATACTGTTTTAGCAATTTTGGTTAATGTTAAAGCATCCGTGTCAATTTTATAATACCCTGGGAGTCATAAAACAAGCCATGGTTGCGATGTATTAGAGGTAGAGGGGTTAAAACTTATTTTTCATAATTTCTACATGGGTGTCGTATGTTTTGAACTAAGATATCGTAGGTTTTGAACTATGATATCGTAATACTATTTTGGCCATTTTGATTAATGTTACAACATCTGTCGTAATTTTATGACACCCTGGGAGTCATAAAACAAGCCATGGGTGCCATTTATAAGAGGTAAAGGGGTTAAAAACTTATTTTTCATAATTTTTGAAAGGATGTCGTAGGTTTTGAACTAGGATGTCGTAGGTTTTGAACTATGGTATCGTAATACTATTTTGGCCATTTTGATTAATGTTACAACATCCGTGGAAAATTTTATGATACCTTCAGAGTCATAAAACAAGCCATGGTTGCCATGTATTACAGGTAGAGGGGTTAAAAACTTATTTTTCATAATTTTTGGATGGGTGTCGTAGGTTTAGAACTAGGATGTCATAAAATTATTTTGGCCATTTTGATTAATGTTATAGCATCCATGGCAATTTTATAACATCTTGGGAGTCATAAAACAAGCGACGGTTGCCATGTATTAGAGGTAGAGGGGTTAAAAACTTATTTTTCATAATTTCTGCATGGGTGTCGTAGGTTTTGAACTAGGATATCGTAGGTTTTGAACTAGGATGTCGTAATACTCTTTTGGCCATTTTGATTAATGTTACAGCATCTGTGGCAATTTTGTGATACCTTGGAAGTCATAAAACAAGCCACGGTTGCTATGTATTAGGGGTAGAGGGGTTAAAAACTTATTTTTCATAATTTCTGCATGGGTGTCATAGGTTTTGAACTTGGGTATCGTAGGTTTTGAACTAGGTTGTCGTAATACTGTTTTGGCAATTTTGATTAATGTTACAGCATCCATGGAAATTTTATGACATGCTGGGTGTCATAAAAAAAGCCACGGTTGCCATGTATTGGCGGTAAAGGGGTTAAAAACTTATTTTTCATAATTTCTATATGGGTGTCGTAGGTTTTGTTGTAGGGCATCTTAGGTTTTAAACTAGGTTGTCGTAATACTATTTTGGCTATTCTGATTAATGTTACGTCATCCGTTATAATTTTATGACACCCTGGAAGTCATGAAACAATCCATGGTTGCCATGTATTAGAGGTAGAGGGGTTAAAAACTTATTTTTCATAATTTCCTCATGGTTATCGTAGGTTTTGAATTAGGGTGTCGTAGATTTTGAACTAAGATATCATAATACTATTTTGGCCATTTTGATTAATATTACATAATCTATGATAATTTTATCACACCTTGGGAGTCATAAAACAAGCCACGGTAGTCATGTATTAGAGATAGAGGGGTTAAAAATTTATTTTTCATAATTTATGCATGGGTTTCGTAGGTTTAGAACTAGGATGTTGTAATATTATTTTGGACATTTTGATTAATACTACAGCATTCGTGGTAATTTTATGACAACCTTGGAGTCATAAAACAAGCCATGGTTGCCATGTATTAGAGTTAGAGGGGTTAAAAACATTTTTTTCATAATTTCTGCATGGGTGTCATAGGTTTTGAACTAGGATGTCATAGGTTTTGAACTAGGTGTCGTAATATGTTTTGGCCATTTTGATTAATGTTACAGCATCCGTGGCAATTTTATAACACCCTTGGAGTCATAAAACAAGCCACGGTTGCCATGTATTAGAGGTAGAGGGGTTAAAAACTTATTTTTCATAATTTCTGTATGGATGTCGTAGGTTTTGATCTAGGGTGTCGTAGGTTTTAAATTAGGATATCGTAATACTATTTTGGCCATTTTGATTAATGTTACGGCATCCATGATAACTTTATGACACCCTGTGAGTCATAAAACAAGCCACGGTTGCCATGTATTAGAGGTAGGGGGTTTAAAAAAATATTTTTCTTAATTTCTGCATGGGTATCATAGGTTTTGAACTAAGGTATCGCAGGTTTAGAACTAGGATGTCATAATACTGTTTTGGCCATTTTGATTACTGTTATGGCATCCGTGGTAATTTTTTGACACTCTGGGAGTCATAAAACAAGCAAATGTTGCCATGTATTAGAGGTAGAGATGTTAAAAACTTATTTTTCATAATTTGTAAGGGTGTCGTAGGTTTTGAAGTATGATGTCATAAGTTTTGAACTAGGATTTTGTATCACTATTTTAGTCATTTTGATTAATTTTACAGCATCCGTGATAATTTTATGGTACCTTATGAGTCATAAAACAGCCACGGTTGCCATGTATTAGAGGTAAAGGGGTTAAAAACTTATTTTTCATAATTCCTACATGGGTGTCATAGGTTTTGAACAAGGATGTCGTAGGTTTAGAACTCAAATATTATAATACAGTTTTGGCCATTTTGATTAATGTTACAGTATCCGTGGTAATTTTATGACACCCTGGGAGTCGTAAAACAAGCTATGGTTTCTATGCATTAGAGGTAGAGGGGTTAAAAACTTATTTTTTATAATTTCTACATGGGTGTCGTAGGTTTTGAATTGGGGTATCGTAGGTTTTGAACTAGGATATCATAATACTGTTTTGGCCATTTTGATTAATGTTACAGCATCCGTGGTAATTTTATGAAACCCTGGCTGTCATAAAACAAGACACGGTTGCCATGTATTAGAGGTAGAAAGGTTAAAAACTTATTTTTCATAATTTCTATATGGATGTCATTGGTTTTGTACTAGGAAGTTATAGGTTTTGAACTAGGGTGTCGTAATACTGTTTTGGCCATTTTGATTAATGTTACAACATCCATGACAATTTTATGATGCCCTGGGTGTCATAAAATAAACCACGGTTGCCATGTATTAGAGGTAGAGGGGCTAAAAACTTATTTTTCATAATTTCTTATATGGGTGTCGTATGTTTTGAACTAGGATATCGTCGGTTTTGAACTAGGATGTCCTAATACTGTTTTGGCTATTTTGATTAATATTACAGCATCCGTGATAATTTTATGACACCCTGGGAGTCATAAATCAAGCCACGGTTGCCATGTATTAGAGGTGGAGGGGTTAAAAACTTATTTTTCATAATTTCTGTATGGATGTCATAGGTTTAAAACTAAGGTGTCATATGGTTTGAACTAGGGTTTCGTAATTCTATTTTGGCCATTTTGATTAATGTTACACCATCCGTGATAACTTTATGACACCCTGGGTGTCATAAAACAAGCCACGATTGCCATGTTTTAGAGGTAGATGAGTTAAAAACTTATTTTTCATAATTTCTGCATGGGTGTCATATGTTTTGAACTAGGATGTCGTACTACTATTTTGGCCATTTTGATTAATGTTACAGCATCCGTGGCAATTTTATGACATCTTGGGAGTCATAAAAAAAGCGATGGTTGCTATGTATTAGAGGCAAAGGGGTTAAAAACTTATTTTTCATAATTTTTGCATGGGTGTCGTAGGTTTGCTATGTATTAGAGGCAGAGGGGTTAAAAACTTATTTTTCGTAATTTCTGCATGGGTGTTGTAGGTTTTGAACAAGGGTGTTGTAATACCGTGTTGGCCATTTTGATTAGTGATACAGCATCCATGATAAGTTTATGATACCCTGGGAGTCATAAAACAAGCTACGGTTGCCATGTATTAAAGGTAGAGGGGTTAAAAACTTATTTTTCATAATTTATACATAGATGTCGTAGGTTTTGAACTAGGGTGTCGTAATACAGTTTTGGCCATTTTGATTAATGTTACAGCATCTGTGATAATTTTATGACACCTTGGGAGTCATAAACTAAGGCACGGTTGCCATGTATTAGAGGTAGAGTTAAAAATTTATTTTTCATTATTTCTGCATGGGTGTCGTAGGATTAGAACTAGGATGTTGTAATACTTACAGCATCCGTGGCAATTTTATGACACCCTGAGAGTCATAAAACAAGCCATAGTTGCCATGAATTTGAGGTAGAGGGATTAAAAACTTATTTTTCATAATTTATGCATGGGTGTCGTAGGTTTTGAACTAGGATCTCGTAGGTTTTGAACTAGGATGTCGTATTATAGTTTTGGCCATTTTGATTAATGTTACAGCATCCATGGCAATTTTATAACACCCTGTGAGTCATAAAACAAGCCACGGTTGCCATGTATTAGAGGTAAAGGGATTAAAAACTTATTTTTTATAATTTCTATATGGATGTCGTAGATTTTGAACTATGGTGTCGAATGTTTTGAACTAGGATGTCATAATACTATTTTAGCCATTTTGATTAATGTTACAGAATCCGCGCTAATTTTATGACATACTGGGAGTCATAAAACAAGCCACGGTTGCCATATATTTGAGGTAGAGTGTTTAAAAACTTATTTTTCATAATTTTTGCATGGATGTCGGATGTTTTGAACTAGGATATCGTAGGTTTTGAGCTAGGATATCGTAATACTATTTTGCACATTTTGATTAATGTTACAGCATCCGTGCAATTTTATGACACCCTGGGAGTCATAAAACAAGCCATGGTTGCCATGTATTAGACGTAGAGGGGTTGAAAACTTATTTTTCGTAATTTCTACATGGGTGTCATAGGTTTTGAACTAGGAAGTTGTAGGATTTGAACTAGGATGTCGTAATACAGTTTTGGCCATTTTGATTAATGTTACAACATCTGTGGCAATTTTATGACACCCTTGGAGTCATAAAATAATCCACGGTTGCCATGTATTAGAGGTAGGGGGGTTAAAAACTTATTTTTCATAATTTCTGTATGGGTGTCGTAGGTTTTGAACTTGGGTATTATAGGTTTTGAACTAGGGTGTCGTAATACTATTTTTGCCATTTTGATTAATATTACAACTTCCGTGAAAATTTTATGACACCCTGGGAGTCATTAAACAAGCCATAGTTGCCATGTATTAAAGGTAGAGGGGTTAAAAACTTATTTTTCATAATTTCTGCATGGGTGTCGTAGGTTTTGAATTAGAGTGCGTAGATTTTGAACTAGGATATTGTAATACTATTTTTATTATTTTGATTAATGTTACAGCATTCGTTGTAATTTTATGACATCTTGGGAGTCATAAAACAAGCCACGATTGCCATGTATTAGAAGTAGAAGGTCTAAAAACTTATTTTTCATAATTTATGTATGGATGTCGAAGGTTTTGAACTAGGGTGTCGTAGGTTTTGAACTAGGATATCGTAATACTATTTTTGCCATTTTGTTTAATATTACAGCATACGTGATAATTTTATGACACCCTGTGAGTCATAAAACAAGCCAAGGTTGCCATGTACTAGAGGTAGAGGGGTTAAAAACTTATTTTTCATAACTTTTGCATGGGACTCGTAGATTTTGAACTAGGGTGTCGTAGGTTTTGAACTAGGATATCATAATACTATTTTGGCCATTTTGATTAATGTTACAGCATCCGTGTCAACTTTATGACACCCTGGGAGTCATAAAACAAGCCATGATTGCCATGTATTAGAGGTAGATAAATTAAAAACTTATTTTTTATAATTTCTGCATGGGTGTCGTAGGTTTTGAACTAGGGTATCGTAAGTTTATAACTAGGATGTCGTCATACTATTTTGGCCATTTTGATTAATGTTACAGTATCCGTATCAATTTTATGACACCCTGGGAGTTATAAAACAAGCCACGGTTGCCATGTATTAGAGGTAGAGGAGTTAAAAACTTATTTTTCTTAATTTCTATATGTGTGTCGTTGATTTTGAACTAGGGTATCATAGGTTTTGAACTAGGGTGTCGTAATACTGTTTTGGCCATTTTGATTAATGTTACAGCATCCGTGATAATTTTATGACATCCTGGGAGTTATAAAACAAGCCACGGTTGCCATGTATTAGAGGTAGAGGAGTTAAAAACTTATTTTTCTTAATTTTTATATGGGTGTCGTAGGTTTTGAACTAGGGTATCGTAGGTTTAGAACTAGGGTATCATAATATTATTTTGGCCATTTTGATTAATGTTACAGCATCCGTGGCAATTTTTTGACACCCTGGGAGTCTTAAAACAAGACATGGTTGCCATGTATTAGAGGTAGAGGGGTTAAAAACTTATTTTTCATAATTTCTGCATGGGTGTCGTAGGTTTTGAACTAAGGTATCGTAGGTTTTGAACTAGGATATCATAATATTATTTTGGCCATTTTAATTAATGTTACAGCATCCGTATCAATTTTATGACACCCTGGGAGTCATAAAACAAGCCATGGTTGCCATGTATTAGAGGTAGAGGGGTTAAAAACTTATTTTTCATAATTTATGCATGGGTGTCATAGGTTTTGAACTACGGTATCGTAACTTTAGAACTAGGATGTCGTCATACTATTTTGGCCATTTTGATTAATGTCACAGCATCCGTGGCAACTTTATGATACCTTGTGAGTCATAAAACAAGCCACGGTTGCCATTTATTAGAGATAGAGGGTTTAAAAACTTATTTTTCTTAATTTATATATGGGTGTCGTAGGTTTTGTACTAGGATGTCGTAGGTTTTGAACTAGGGTATCGTAATACTGTTTTGACCATTTTGATTAATGTTACAGCATCGTGATAATTTTATGACACCTTGGGAGTCATAAAACAAGCCACGCTTGCCATGTATTAAAGGTAGTGGGGTTGAAAACTTATTTTTCATAAAATCAGCATGGGTGTCGTAAGTTTTGACCTAGGGTGTCATATATTTTGAACTAAGGTGTCATAATACTACTTTGGCCATTTTGATTAATGTTACAGCATCCGTGATAATTTTATGATACCTTGGGAGTCATAAATCAAGCCACGGTTATCATGTATTGGAGGTAGTCAGATTAAAAACTTATTTTTCATAATTTATGCATTGGTGTCGTAGGATTAGAACTAGGATGTCGTAATTCTGTTTTGGCTATTTTCATTAATGTTAAAACATCCGTGGCAATTTTAAGACACCTTGGGAATCATAAAATAAGCCATGGTTGCCATGTAATTGAGGTAGAGGGATAAAAAACTTATTTTTCATAATTTCTGCATGCGTGTCATAGGTTTTGAACTACGGTATCGTAGGTATTGAACTAGGATATCATAATACTATTTTGACCATTTTGATTAATATTATAGAATCTGTGATAATTTTATGACACCTTGGGAGTCATAAAACAAGCCACAGTTGCCATGTATTAGAGGTAGAGGAGTTAAAAACTTATTTTTCATAATTTCTATATGGATGTCGTAGGTTTTGAATTAGGGTATCATAGGTTTTGAACTAGGATGCCGTAATACTATTTTGGCTATTTTGATTAATGTTACAGCATCCATGATAATTTTATGATACCCTGGGAGTCATAAAACAAGCCATGGTTGCTATGTACTAGAGGTAGAGATGTTAAAAGCTTATTTTTCATAATTTATGTATGGATGTCATACTTTTGAACTAGGGTGTTGTAGGTTTTGAAATAGGATGTCGTAATACCATTTTGTCGAATTTGATTTATGTTATAACATCCATCATAATTTTATGACACCCTGGGAGTTATAAAACAAGCCACGGTTGCCATGTATTAGAGGTAGAGGGGTTAAAAAGTTATTTTTCATAATTTCTGCATGGGTGTCGTAGGTTTTGAACTAAGGTATCGTAGATTTTGAACTAGGGTATCATAATACTATTTTGGCCATTTTGATTAATGTTACAACATCCGTGGCATATTTGTGAACCCTTGGGAGTCATAAAACAAGCCACGGTTGCCATGTATTAGAGGTAAATGGATTAAAAACTTAATTTTCATAATTTCTGCATGGGTGTTGTAGGTTTTGAACTAGGATATCGTAGATTTAGAACTAGGATGTCGTAACACTGTTTTGGCCATTTTGATTAATGTTACAGCATCCGTGGCAACTTTATGACACCTTGGGAGTCATAAAACAAGCCATGGTTGCCTTGTGTTAGAGGTAGAGGTGTTAAAAACTTATTTTTCAAAATTTCTGCATGGGTGTCGTAGGTTTTGAACTAGGATATCGTAGATTTTGAATTAGGGTGTCGTAATGCTATTTTAGAAATTTTGATTTATGTTACAGCAATAGTGGCAATTTTATGACACTCTGGGAGTCATAAAACAAGCCACGATTGCCATGTATTAGAGGTAGAGGGGTTAAAAACTTATTTTTCATAATTTCTGAATGGGTGTCGTAGGTTTTGAACTAGGGTATCGTAGGTTTTGAACAAGGGTGCCGTAATACTTTTTTGGCCATTTTATTGATGATACAGCATCCGTGGAAATTTTATGGCACCTTGGGAGTGATAAAACAAGCCACGGTTGCCATGTATTGAGGTAGAGGGGTTAAAAACTTATTTTTCATAATTTTTGTATGGGTATCGTAGGTTTTGAATTAGGGTGTCATCGATTTTGAACTAGGATGTTGTAATATTATTTTGGCCATTTTGATTAATGTTACAGCATTCGTGATAATTTTATGACACCTTGGGAGTCATAAAACAAGCCACGGTTGCCATGTATTAGAGGTAGAGGTGTTAAAAACTTATTTTTCTTAATTTCTGCTTGGGTGTCGTAGGTTTTGAACTAGGATGTCGTAGGTTTTGAACTATGATGTCGTCATATTGTTTTGGAAATTTTGATTAATGTTATAGCATCCGTGGCAATTTTATAATATCCTGGGTGTCATAAAACAAGCCACGATTGCCTTGTATTAGAGGTAGAGGGGTTAAAAACTTAATTTTTATGATTTTTATATGGATGTCGTAGGTTTTGAACTAGGATGTCGTAGGATGTCGTAATACTATTTTGGTCATTTTGATTAATGCTACAGCATCCGTGGCAATTTTATGACATCTTGGGAGTCATAAAACAAGCCACGGTTGCCATGTATTAGAGGTAAAAGGGTTAAAAACTTATTTTTCATAATTTCTGCATGGATGTCGTAGGTTTTGAACTAGGATGTCGTAGGTTTTGAACTAAGGTGTCATAATACTGTTTTGGCCTTTTTGATTAATGTTACCGCATCCGTGGCAATTTTATGACATCGTGTGAGTCATAAAACAAGCCACGATTGCCATGTATTAGAGGTAGAGGGGTAAAAGACTTATTTTTCATAATTTCTGTCTGGATGTCGTAGGTTTTGAACCAGGATATCGTAGGTTTAGAACTAGGATGTCGTAATACTATTTGATCATTTTGATTAATTTTGCAACATCCGTGATAATTTTATGACACCCGGGGAGTCATAAAACAAGCCACAGTTGCCATGTATTAGAGGCAGAGGGGTAAAAAACTTATTTTTCATAATTTCTGTCTGGATGTCGTAGGTTTTGAACCAGGATATCATAGGTTTTGAACTAGGATGTCGTAATACAATTTTGGCCATTTTGATTATTGTTATAGCATCCATGACAATTTTATTGCACCCTGGGAGATATAAAACAATCCACGGTTAACATGTATTAGAGGTAGAGGGGTTAAAAACTTGTTTTTCATAATTTCTGCATGTGTATCGTCGGTTTTGAACTAAGATATCGTATATTTTAAACTAGGATACCGTAATACTGTTTTGGCCATTTTGATTAATGTTACGGCATCCGTGATAACTTTATGACACCCTGGGAGTCATAAAACAAGCCACGATTGCCATGTATTAGAGGTAGAGGAGTTAAAAACTTATTTTCCATAATTTCTATATGGGTGTCGTAGGTTTTGAACTAAGGTATCGTATATTTTGAACTAGGATATCGTAATACTATTTTGGTCATTTTGATTAATATTACACCATCCATGATAATTTTATGGCACCCTCGAAGTCATGAAACAAGCCATGGCTGCCATGTATTAGAGGTAGAGGGGTTAAAAACTTATTTTTCTCAATTTTTGCATGGGTGTCATAGATTTTGAACTAGGATATCAGAGGTTTAGAACTAGGATGTCGTAATACTATTTTGGCCATTTTTATTAATGTTATAGCATCCGTGGCAATTTTATGACACCATGGGATTAATAAAACAAGCCATGGTTGCCATGTATTAGAGGTAGAGGGGTTAAAAACTTGTTTTTCATAATTTCTGTATGGGTATCGTCGGTTTTGAACTATGGTGTCGTAGATTTTGAACTAGGGTATCGTAATAATGTTTTGGCCATTTTGATTATTTTTACAGTATTCGTGGCAATGTTATGACACCTTGGGAGTCGTAAAACAAGCCACGGTTAACATGTATTAGAGGTAAAGGGGTTAAAAACATATTTATCATAATTTCTGTATGGATGTCATAGATTTTGAACTAGGATGTCATATATTTTGAACTAGGGTGCCGTAATACAGTTTTGGCCATTTTGATTAATGTTACAGCATCCGTAACAATTTTATGATATCCTGGGAGTTATAAAACAAGCCACGATTGCCATGTATTAGAGGTAAAGGAGTTAAAAACTTATTTTCCATAATTTCTGTATGGGTGTTGTATGTTTTGAACTAAGGTGTCATATATTTTGAACTAGGATGTTGTAATACTGTTTTGATCATTTTGATTAATATTACACCATCCATGATAATTTTATGACACCTTGGGAGTCATGAAACAAGCCATGGTTGCCATGTATTAGAGGTAGAGGGGTTAAAAACTTATTTTTCTCAAATTTTGCATGGGTGTCATAGATTTTGAACTAGGATATCGGAGGTTTAGAACTAGGATGTCGTAATACAATTTGAAAGGGATATGCCCTATAAGCCAATCAATATTGTATCTCCCAAATCAATGTAATTGACAATATTCTAATAAAGGCATTATTTTTCGTCATACGCTGTGTTTTATTATGATGAACCCCATAGATTAGGGCTATGATTTTAGGGTTATGATGAGATCATACCAGTGAGACCTAAAGTCTTAAAACCTTAATCTAAAATATTCCTAGTCAAAGGAACCATGAGTAGGGGATCAGGGTTTTTCCGGTAAGACTAGCACATCCCATGTATACTGGAAAGGGTGACTGCTCTCACAGTCACTTGTGTATGACACTAGTACTAGGATGTGGATGCTCATTAGTGAATGAGTTCACTGATATGATCCAACTTGAGAACATCTAATGGAGTCTTAGCTACATGTCAATGGAAGGTTCTCATAGTGGGAGTGGTACAAGTAATCCTTTGACCTGAGACTGCCATAAGTACCTTATGTACATGAACCCATCCTTTGGTTCAATCCTAATCATGGCATTGAGTCATGCACAGGATTGATACTGGGAATGGTGAATTGTATATGAAGGTAATGAGTAGGTCAACAAGGAATCGATCACTCTTAGTAAGAGGAGATTGCATCCAGCTAGTTATCAATCGGATGATGATTCAGGGAATCTTTGATCAAAGTAAAGATATTGGAGATGGTTTCTAATATCAAGATAATTGAATCATCAATATAAGATTGAGCTAGAAATAAATATAATATTGAATTTAACATATATCCATATCCATAATTATATTATGGGTGCAGGCTAATCGAAAGATTTAATTGTACGGTAACTTTCTACTGAAGGGTAGTTTTGGTATTTTACCAGAATTTCCATATCTTCCGGGTAGACATGACACGTTGCTAGATGTCAATCTTGTCTTGTGGGTTGATCAAATTTAAAGATCACTTATTAGAAAGAGTCCTAATTGATCAAGTCGGGTAAGCTCGTTTTGACCTAAATCAATTAGAAAGAGTTCTAATCAAGTTAGGTCAACTTGTACTCAGACCTACTGCTGGCTGGATATGGAACCCAATGGGTCACACACTTAAGAGGATTGATCAAGAGTTTAATTTGTAATTAAATAATCTTTGCAGGATAACACTCTAGCAGGTGTTGCAAACCCTTGCTTCTATTCGAATTGGATTCGAATTAGGGTTCCAAATTGGATCAATTTGGGTTCTAATTAGACCCTAATTGAATATATAGGACTTTGGGCTAACCCATGGCTAAGACTACATCTTAATTAACACCCAAGCCCATCCATATAGGCCGCCCAAGATTTTGTGCACGTGGATAAGAGGAAAGACTCCACGCGCGCATGGACTCTTCATGCGCACGTGAAGTCTTCTTATTTCACCGCATTTTTTTTTTCTTGGCCGGTTATTCCCTATTAGCACATCTCCTAATGACCATTAGATAGTCATCTAACGGTTTGGGGATTTTGAGAAAGAAAGAAGGCGCTAACTCTTCCCGGTTGTGCAAAATAACGTCTCTTCGAAGATCGAAACATCGCGACTTCCTTCTTCTTAAAACTTCATGACTTTTCTTTTAGGAAAAGCCATGAGTTTGAATCTGAAGGGCCGTGAGAAGGAAGGAGAGGGCGTGAGAAATGTGGAAAGCCGGGAGAAATAGTTTACGGAGAGTTGTGAAGACATCTTTTTGTAGTCTATTTAAGGAACAGAGGCTTCGGGTGTTTTTCTGATGTACGATAGAAGTCTTTTTATTTTTCTTTCCTTTCCAGGAGACTGATTCCTCCTTAGCTTGTTTAGGACACAAGAGTTTCCCTTTTACAGAGTTCTCTTCTCTGTTGAAACTCAAGTCTAAAACAAGAGATAGGAAGAATCTCTCGAATGGTAAAAGAAAAGAAGATATACTCCTTTTATTCCTTTTTTTTTACATCAAGACATTAGTGTCTTAAATCCTCCTCCTCCTTCAAGACAAGAGTGTATTCTTAAGACAGGGTCTTAAGAAACGGAGAGGAAGAAAAAGAAAGGAAGTAAGAAGTCCCTGCCGTGGAGTTTTTCAGCCATAGTCCTCTTGAGTTCTAGGAGAAGAATTCAAGTGAAGGAACTTTTGAAGAAGCAAGCATCTTGATCAATTTTCTTGTAGATCACCATTGGAGGGTGGACATTTGGATGCCTGGTGAATTCAAAAGGGTCATTCAACATCAAGTTTTGATTCTACATCAAGTTTTGATTCTACATCAAAATTGGATTTAGCGATAACAGGTTGGTGTTCTAATTCTAATAGTGTAGGTTTGCATGTTTTTCATATGTTTTAATCCTGAATAAGGAGATCCTGGCTAAGGGTTTTGGTGTAAATTTCATCATTTTGAAATTATCTTTTCCACTGTGGCGTACTGGAACCCTGCAGTGGTATCAGAGCCACCCTTATTACAGTTAAAACATATGGAAATTATTTATATGTGTTTTTGTTGTAGTGTCGCATGTTAGAGTTTTAAACCCTTGAATGCTGATACACTTATCACATTTATGTGATGCATGTATGTTTGATAATTTATGTATGATGTGTGTCACTAATTAGGGTTTTTCACTCAAACCCTAATTATTATAGAGATATGTTTAGTTTTGAAGTCATCATACTGAAATAAGGTTGCCCTGGCATATTGGTGGATCAATTATGTGGTAAATGGTTGTCCTAGTATGATGACACACTTAGCACATATTTTCTTATTTATAAGAATGATATGTTGTGATAAATTTTATAAGGATGTGCTGGCAATTCATAAATCCCTCCTCTTAAAAATTATATTAAGTCTTAGTATATTTAATTGATAAGAATCACCAGTCATGATGAACAATTGATCATTTCGGTGTCTAGAAAGGTGGTTCTGGGAAGGTAAAGAGAATTGTGGTTTTTAATTGGTTCCGTTGACTGACCTGGCCAATTTTTATTGGTGTCTAGGAAAGCAACGGGGGGACTCCCACATCTCTACCACTTGCCTGGCCGATTTGATTAAATTTAAATCTTGACTAAAATGCTTAGTGTTAAAAATACTATATATATTGGCCTTCCTTCATGCTGGATCGTTATTGTGTTATGAACCACATTAGGTTTGTTGTGTTATTGCAATACCTAATATGGTGATTGACATAATACTAGTCTAGTGCATAGAGATGCTTACAGTATATTCAGTATAATGCTTTGTTGTGTTATCTGCAAGGGCATTATATTTAAGTATTGATTGTAAAGAAATGAAAGGGTCTTGACTTAACTAGAACATTATGGTTTGTTGTGTTTTCTGCAAGACTAATAATGTTCTAGAGGCCAAGTTACTTCTTGAGAATTATATGAGATATAATTGGAAGAGTTTCCTACCTTTAAGCTTATAAAAGACTTGTTGTGTTTTCTGCAAAATCTTTTATAAGTTATTAGGATCTCAATCTCACTAAGAAAAACCTATCAGGGTTTTTCTCGATTATCATAGTGAGGGCTATGATTTTTTGATAAAATAGTGGGAGACATAATTAAAATAAAGACCTAATTTAATTATGTATGTCATTTCATGATTGTTTGCTTATGTATTGTTCTTTGTTAAATATAGATAAATGGCATCTTCATTATCACTACGAAGTATATTAGATACCAACAAACTGACTGGTCCAAACTATGTGGACTGGTTGAGAAATTTAAAGATTGTGCTGAGTTCAGAAAGACTTTCTTATATTCTTGATACCCCTAGTCTTAATCCACTGGGGGACGATGCCACACAGGAAGATATGGCCACATACAAAATGTGGCAGAATGACTCCCTCACTGTCAAGTGTATCATACTAGCCTATATGACCAATGAGTTACAGAGACAGCATGACAGCATGGATACTCAATCCATAATGCTCAATTTAAAAGAGCTTTATGGAGAACATAGCAGAACTGCTAGATATGAAATATCTAAGCAGTTATTCCGTGCTAGGATGACAGAGGGAACATCCGTTCAGGATCATGTTCTGAAAGTAATTGACTTGATCACTAGATTGGGTCAATTAGGTTTTATTATGGATGGGGAGTTGAATCAGGATTTAATCCTGCAATCACTCCCAGAGTCATTTTCTCAGTTTGTCTTGAATTATCACATGAACAAACTGAACACTTCCTTGCCTGAGCTGTTAAATATGTTAAAAACAGTGGAGAGCCACCTAAAGAAAGAAAAGGCTCCACTTCTTCTTATTGATAAGACCAATAAGAAGAAATCAGGCAAAAAGGGTTTTAATAGGAAGCTAAACCCTAAGAGTGGCATCAATAAGAATAAGAAAGGAAAGAAGGCCTCCAAACAGTCGACCTGTTTCTTTTGCGGCAAAGCGGGACATTGGAAAAGGAATTGCAAGTCTTACCTTGCAACTGTGAAGCCTGGTGCATCAGATGCGCCAAAAGGTATGTATGAGATACATGCTATATTGACATTAAATTCATCTGTTTCAAATACTTGGGTATTGAATACCGCTTGTGGTTACCATATATGTAAATCTTTGCAGGACCTCCACAAGCTTAAAGTATTGAAGGAAGGTGACTTCAATCTCTACGGTGCTAGTGGTGATATCATCCAAGCAGAAGCTGTAGGTACCTATATTTTGAAGTTGCCTTCAGGGAAGATCTTGGAGTTAGAAAATTGTTATTATATGCCTAAGATTATTAGAAACATTATATCTATTCCCTTGTTATTAAAACAAGGATATGTAATGGATGTAACGAGCACTGGTTGCTTGATGCGGCACGCATATGATTAATGTTTTGAATATGGTGTTTGTAGAGCAATGAAACCTAATTACACTTAGCATTGTACTCATCTTAATAAGATTTAAGGATTACATGAAAAGGGACTATTATATGATTAGACACAACTCTAAAAATAAGAAGGAAGAAGATCTAGACAATAGGGGCTAATGATTGAGGACTTACCTTGATGAGTTTTCCAACCTTCCTATGATTCAAAACTTGAAACTAATGATGCTCTGGACTGGAGAACTTGGATAACAGTGATCAGAACCGTGGACTTGGGCTTCAGCTTGTTGGTTCATTGTCAAGGGAAACCCTGTTCACAACTCAAGGACTTCGAAGGACCCTGCAATGAAGATCAAAGTTAAGGTTGAAGGATGCAAACATAAAGAAGGGATGGGAGAACTTGTGAACAAAGAAAAGATAATTGAGAAGATCTGGCCGACTCCAATGCCTTCACTTGAGCTTGGAAGATGCTTTGCTAGGGAAAAAGAATGGCTTTGGCATGGAGGAAGAGGATGGAAAACTTTCACATAAGAAAAAAATACAAGACAACTTCTACTTCCAAAATTTCAACTTCAATTTTCATTCATTCCCAAAATCAATCTCCTTTTACAATGGGCATCCAAGGCTTTTAATAGCCTCACAAAGCTAGCTTTTGAAATTTAAAAACTCTCCAAATCGAGGAGGATTACAAGGGGGTTGGAGGATTTGGTGGAGAGTTTGGAGGGATGTGAGTGGGGTTGGAGGATTTGGTGGAGGACTTGGAGGGATGTGGCCAACCTCCTTGAATTTGAATCTCCCTTGTTGGCGCCCAAAGGGTGATGAGGTGGCTGGTGAAGTGGCACCTGATGACGTGGCATGGTGAGGTGGTCTTCTACTTGGATAAGAATGACATGTGTCGCCCAGTGGTCCTAGTTGATGGTCCTTTTCTCTTGCTTGGTTGATGTGTCTTCTCTTCTTCATGTGGTCAAATTCTGGGGTCTAGAATTTGAGTCTTGTTGCTGGCTTTCATGGCTTTAAGACTTGATTAGACTTAACTCAATTGAATTAGACTTAACTCAACTGAACTGACTTGACTTTCCTAGACTTTAAAACTTGAAATGGACTTACAAGAAATGAAATTTTAAAAGTAATTACAGGACTCAATAAACACTCTTGATTTGAAACTCAAAATTAATTACAGGACTCTTGAAAAGGAAATGACTCTTGAAAATAAAATATTTTTGAACTAAAGGATACAAGGTAACCTAATTATCTTCGATCCAAATTGGGATAAGGCTAACCTTGTTGGAGTGAAGTTTCTTTCAGCTTCTGGTGTCCACACCAATTCTCCTGGGGTGGGCAGAACTCGACCCAGTCGAGTATGGTTCAGTTTTGCCCTGGTAATGCTCGAACAAGTCTGGGTTAAGTCTTTGCAGGTCCTCTCGAGTAATCCAAGAGTTGTCGGACTCAGGTCGACCTTGCCATTGAACCAGGTATCGCTGATAGTCCTTATTCCTGGTAGTAATGATCTTGTCATCCAGGATTCTCTCAATCCTCTCTCTTTGCTCAGGTAAGGTTGGTGGTGGACACTCGGAAATATGCTCACTCTCAATGAAGATTTCTGGCTCAAAAGGCTCACTAGGTATTAGTAGTGGTTCATTGTATTCTACTAGGTCTAAAATATTGAAGGTTGTACTAATACCCATATCAGGTGGAAGTTCCAAAATATATGCATTAGGCCCTATTTTCTTTAAGATCTTAAAAGGTCCCGCTCCGCGGGCATGCAGCTTCTTTATGGTTCCAGGTGGGAACCGTTCAGGGTTGAGCCTAATCATTGCATAATCCCCTTCATAGAATTCTTTAGCCCTCTTATGTGAATCAGCTAAATGTTTGTAAGTCTCATTGCTCAGTTTGATCTTATTACTGATTTCTTTATGCAAATTTGTGACATGCCGTGCGAAAGATTTAGCAGACTCAGAAATTTACACAAGCACTTACAAAATGCAGACTGAACTAGACATCCTTATTGAGAGGAATTTTATTGGACTTTCTAGGACCTAAACCTAACAGATTAATGACTCTCTAGGTTTGACCCTGGTCTGGTATGCACATGAGAATTTACTATGGGTTCCTAGCAAATGCCATAAAGTTTTCCAAAAGTAGGTAGCAAAAGGAATAGGCTTTAAAAGCTCATGCATCCTAGTAATCTCATCAAAATGAAACTTAATGGCTCTAAACTTATGATAAGACTCAAGGAAAGGCAGGAAATAGGAATCCGAGACTTGGGGTAATTTAGGAGAATCTTGAAACAGACCTTGGTTACTCATGATGACCTTAAGATTAGGATTTTGATCTACAGGCGGGATGCTTCTAGGTAGTTGAAGGTCATTAGGAAAGTCTTCTAAAATGATGATTGGGTTCTTCTCAGGTACCTGAAGGAGTTCTTGTGTCGAAGCTAAAGTATTGGGTTCTTCCTGAGGGCATTGTCTTACGGGAACCAAGTCCTCACTAAATTTTGGTTGTTCTGATGTTTCAGGACTAGGCTCAATAATCTTTTCTTTACCAAAGGTTTCCTCAGGTAAGGTACTAAAGTTGTTCTCTTCATAGTCTTCCCCTTCATATTCATCTATTAAACTTATGTTAGTCTCATACACATATTTACTAGGTTCAGATTTGCCTTCTTCCTTCCCTAGCCCTTTTGTTTCTCTCTCTCAAGCACTCTAAAACCCAGCCCAAAGAATACTCAATGGAATGAAGGAATGATCTCTCAAAATGAAAGATCTCACTTAGCCTTTCAAAAAGGAAGAACAACGCCCGGTTTAAACTTGCTGTTCATCTTGTTTTTCGCTGAAACAGGGGATAGCTGTTTATAAAGACAGCAGGGAAAAGGGAAAGGCAGGGAGGCTGGGAAATCAAGAGGCAGCGGTTGCCGTTCTCCCAATTAAATAGCCATTATACAAGGTTTAAAGCAGCGGGTGGGGGAGAGGAAGAGATGCCCAGCGATGTATGGTTCGTTCGGTCGTTTTGGTTTCCAGGCGCTTGGATTTCAACGTGTAAACCGGTTACACGGTAGAAAAGCAAATGCTGGTTCAATTAATCAGTCCAAATCCATTTAAACCAAGAGATGGTTCAATCCAATTGAACCGGTTCAAACCCAATAAAATTGGTTCAAGGGATTAAAATTGATTCACAACCAATTAAAGACCGAAACGAACTCCAAATCAGTTCAAAACTGATTCAAAAAAAATCTGGTGCAGTCCTGGTCAGCCTAGAACAATTTCCGGTTGACACAGACAAGGGTAAGATGGAGAAAAGAGTGCTCAAAAATACTGTGACCATAAAACCGAGATGATTCCTAATCATAATCGGTATCCGGATCAGAGAGTAATCCTCTGTGGCGTGTGACCTCATAGGTTCGAACCTAAATGGTAGCACTAGAACAATTCTAGTACCAGCACATGAAACCATCTAGTAATGGATCCCGGCATCTGGATAGGTCGAAGATGCGGGAGCAAACTATCGAACCTCTGGCATATGGTTACCGTATAATTCATCCCTTTGACCTCTAATGCTCAGGATGACTGAGATTGGGCTACCAACCCAGACTGAGTCAGTTGACTACGTGTCTCAACCTCGCAAGCCCAGTGACTCCTCACTAGGACTACCCCGGTCGAGGATTTACTAAATTGAGATACTGCAAGACATTCAATCCAAACTGTTTGGACAGGTCAATTCCATCTTGGTCCATCACTGCTCCACAAGTACTTGCATGTACCCAGAAACCTTCCATCACCGGATTAGAAATCCGGGTAGTCCGGTACCAAAGCACAGGGAGTTGCTTGCAAGCTACTGTGATGACCTCAGGTCAGAGGGACACATATACCCATATCCAATCGTGAGTATCCCTTTGGCAAAAAGGGGCTGCATGGAGTCACGTTCAATGAGATATCATATATCTCACTTGTAGATCACATCAGTGTCACCATACTCATTTGGTCAAGAGGACAACCAAACGATGTGAACTACAACAACCTATACTTGATATATTGCCATCAAGTATAATATATCCTTTGGTTGTGAATAGGGTTTAAGGACCACTCGATACATCCTCTCTGTATCGAAGTCAGTGTAGTCCTAAGGACTTCATCACATGGAAAGAGTTCATTTTAGGGAAATTCAATATGTGATGAGCTGCCAAAAAAAATATATATATATATTTTATTAATTCATAGAAAGAGCATAATACTGAGCTCAACCATCTAAAACCCAGGCGATTGGCTTTGGGCACAATTCCCAACACCTGGGAGTCATAAAACAAGCCATGGTAGTCATTTATTAGAGATAGAGGGATAAAAAACTTATTTTTCATAATTTCTGTATGGGTGTCATAGGTTTAGAACTTGGATGTTGTAATACTATTTTGGACATTTTGATTAACATTACAGCATCCGTGGCAATTTTATGATATCCTGGGAGTCATTAAACAAGCCACGGTTGCCATGTATTAAAGGTAGAAGGGTTAAAAAAATATTTTTCATAATTTTAGCAGGGGTGTAATAGGTTTTGTACTAGGATGTCATTTATTTTAAACTAGGATGTCGTAATACTGTTTTGGCCATTTTGATTAATGTTACAGCATCCATGGCAATCTTATGATACCCTGGGAGTCATAAAACAAGCCACGGTTGCCGTGTATTAGAGCTAGAAGGGTTAAAAACTTATTTTTCATAATTTCTGCGGGGGTGTCGTAGGTTTTGAACTAGGGAGTCATAGGTTTTGAACTAGGTTATCGTAATACTATTTTGGCCATTTTGATTAATGTTACAGCATCCGTGGCAATTTTATGACACCTCGAAAGTCATAAAACAAGCCACGGTTGCCATGTATTAGAGGTAGAGGGGTTAAAAATTTATTTTTCATAATTTTTGCATGGATGTCGAAGGTTTTTAACTAGGGTGTCGTAGGTTTTGAACTAAGATGTTGTAATGCTGTTTTGGCCATTTTGAATAATGTTACAGAATTCGTGGTAATTTTATGACACCTTGCGAGTCATAAGACAAGCCACGGTTGCCATGTATTAGAGGTAGAGGGTTTAAAAACTTATTTTTCATAATTTCTGTATGGCTGTCATAGGTTTTGAACTAGGGTATTGTAGGTTTTGAACTAGGGTGTCGTAATATTATTTTGGCCATTTTGATTAATGTTACAGTATCCTTTAAAATTTTATGACACCATGGGAGTCATAAAATAGCCACGGTTACCATGTATTTGAGGTAGAGGTGTTAAAAACTTATTTTTCATAATTTCTGCATGGGTGCCGTAGATTTTGAACTAGGGTGTCGTAGGTTTTGAACTAAGGTGTCGTAATACTATTTTGGCCATTTAGATTAACATTACAGAATCTGTGATAATTTTATGATACCCTAGGAGTCATAAAACAAGCCACGGTACTCATGTATTAGTGGTAAAGGGGTTAAAAACTTATTTTTCATAATTTCTTTATGGTGTCATAGGTTTAGAACTTTGATATTGTAATACTATTTTGGCCATTGTGATTAATATTATAACATTCGTGGCAATTTTATGATACCCTGGGAATCATATAACAAGCCACGGTTGCCATGTATTAGAGGTACAAGGGTTAAAAACTTATTTTTCATAATTTCTACAGGGGTGTCGTAGGTTTTAAACTATGGTATCGTATATTTTGAACTAGGGTGTCGTAATACTATTTTGGCCATTTTGATTAATGTTATAGCATCCATGGAAATCTTATGATACCCTGGGAGTCATAAAACAAGCCACGGTTGCCATGAATTAGAGGTAGCGGGGTTAAAAACTTATTTTTCATAATTTCTGCATGGGTGTCGTAGGTTTTGAACTAGGATGTTGTAATACTATTTTGGCCATTTTGATTAATGTTACAGAATCCATGATAATTTTATGACTCTTTGCGAGTTATAAGACAAGCCACGGTTGCCATGTATTAGAGGTAGATGGTTTAAAAACTTATTTTTCATAATTTCTGTATGGGTGTCATAAGTTTTAAACTAGGGTGTCGTAGGCTTTGAACTAGGATATCGTAATATTATTTTGGCTATTTTGATTAATGTTACAGCATCTGTGACAATTTTATGACACCATGGGAGTCGTATAATAGCCATGGTTGCCATGTATTAGAGGTAAAGGGGTTAAAAACTTATTCTTCAAAATTTTTGCATGGGTGTCATAGGTTTTGAACTAGGTTGTCGTAGTTTTTAAACTAAGGAGTCGTAATACTATTTTGGCCATTTTGATTAGGGTTAAAGCATCCGTGGCAATTTTATGACACCCAGGGAGTCATTAAACATGCTACGGTTGCCATGTATTAGAGGTAAAGGGGTTAAAAACTTATTTTTCATAATTTCTGTATGGGTGTCGTAGGTTTTGAACTAGAGTGTCGTAGATTTTGAACTAGGATGTCGTAATATTATTTTGGCTATTTTGATTAATGTTACAGCATTCATAATAATTTTATGACACCCTGGGAGTCATTAAACAAGCCACGGTTGCCTTGTATTAGAGGTAAAGGGGTTAAAAATATATTTTTAATAATTTCTGCATGGGTGTCGTAGGTTTTGAATTAGGGTGTCGTAGGTTTTGGACTAGGGTATTGTAATACTGTTTTGGCGATTTTGATTAATATTACACCATCCGTGATAATTTTATGACACCTTGGGAGTCATAAAACAAGCCACGATTGTCATGTATTAGAGGTAAAGGGGTTAGAAACTTATTTTTCATAATTTCTACGTGGGTGTCTAGGTTTAGATCTAGGATGTCGTAATACTGTTTTGGCAACTTTGGTTAATTTTATAGCATTCGTGGCAATTTTACGACATCCTGGGAGGCATAAAGCAAGCCACAGTTTCTATTTGTTAGAGATAAAGGGGTTAAAAATTTATTTTTCATAATTTCTGCATGGGTGTCCTAGGTTTTGAATTAGGGTGACATAGGTCTTGTACTAGGATGTCATAATACTATTTTAGCTATTTAGATTAATGTTACAGCATCCGTGGCAATTTTATGATATCTTGGGAGTCATAAAACAAGCCACGGTTGCCAAGTATTAGAGGTAGAGCGGTTAAAAACTTATTTTTCATAATTTCTGTATGGATGCGTAGGTTTTGAGCTAGGGTGTCGTAAGTTTTGAACTAGAATATCGTAATATAATTTTGGCATTTTGATTAATGTTACAGCATCCGTGATAATTTTATGACACCATGGAAGTCATGAAACAGCCACGGTTGCAATGTATTAGAGGTATAGGGGTTAAAAACTTATTTTTCATAATTTCTGCATGGGTATCGTAGGTTTTAAACTAGGATGTCATTGGTTTAGAACTAGGATGTCGTAATACTATTTTGACCTTTTTGGTTAATGTTATAACATCTATGGAAATTTTATGACACCCTTGGAGTCATAAAACAAGCCACGGTTTCTATGCATTAGTGGTAGAGTGGTTAAAAACTTATTTTTTATAATTTCTACATGAGTGTCGTAGGTTTTGAACTAGGATATTGTAGGTTTTGAACTAGGATGTCATAATACTATTTTTGCCATTTTGATTAATGTTACAGCATCCGTGGCAGTTTTATGACACCCTAGGAGTCATAAAACAAACCAGGGTTGCCATGTATTAGAGGTAAAGGGTTTAAAAACTTATTTTTCATAATTTCTGTATGGATGTCATGGGTTTTGAACTAGGATGTCGTAATACTATTTTGGCCATTTTGATTAATCTTACAACATCCATGACAATTTTATGACACCCTAGGAGTCATAAAACAAGCCACCGGTTGCGATGTATTAGAGGTTGAGGGGTTAAAAACTTATTTTTCATAATTTATACAAGGGTGTCGTAGGTTTTAAACTAGGATATCGTAGATTTTGAACTAGGATGTCATAATACTGTTTTCGCTATTTTTATTTATATTACAGCATCCGTGGCAATTTTATGACACCCTGGGAGTCATAAAACAAGCCACGATTGCCATGTATTAGATTTAGAGGGGTTAAAAACTTATTTTTCAAAATTTTTGTATAGATGTCGTAGGTTTAGAACTAGGGTGTCGTAGGTTTTGAACTAGGGTGTTGTAATTCTGTTTTGGCCATTTTGATTAATGTTACAACATCCGTGATAATTTTATGACACCCTGGGAGTCATAAAATAAGCCACGGTTGCCATGTATTAGAGGTATATGGGTTAAAAACTTATTTTTCTTAATTTTTGCATGGGTGTCATAGGTTTTGAACTAGGATGTCGTAGATTTAGAACTAGGATGTCGTAATACTATTTTGGCCATTTTGATTAATGTTATAGCATCCTTGATAATTTTATGACACCCTGGGAGTCATAAAACAAGCGACGGTTGCCATATATTAGAGATAGAGGGGTTAAAAACTTATTTTTCGTAAGTTCTGCATGGGTGTTGTAGGTTTTGAAGTAGGACATCATAGGTTTTTAACTAGGGTGTCATAATACTATTTTGGCCATTTTGATTAATGTTACAGCATCCGTGGCAATTTTATGATGCCCTGGGAGTTATAAAACAAGACACGGTTGCCATTTATTACAGGTAGAGGGGTTAAAAATTTATTTTTCATAATTTCTATATGGGTGTCGTAGGTTCTAAACTAGGGTATCGTAGTTTTGAACTAGGATGTTGTAATACTATTTTTGCCATTTTGATTAATGATACAGCATCCATGATAATTTTTTGACACCTTAGGAGTCATAAAACAAGCTACGGTTGCCATGTATTAGAGGTAGAGGGGTTAAAAACTTATTTTTCATAATTTCTACGTGGATGTCGTAGGTTTTGACTAGGGTGTCATAATACAGTTTTGACCATTTTGATTAATATTACAGCATCTGTGATAATTTGATGACATCTTCGGAGTCATAAAATAAGGCACGGTTGTCATGTATTAGAGTTAGAGTGGTTAAAAACTTACTTTTCATAATTTCTGCATGGGTGTCTAGGATTAGTACTAGGATGTTGTAATACTTACAGCATCCATGAAAATTCTATAACACCTTGGGAGTCATAAAACAAGACACGGTTGCCATGAATTTGAGGTAAAGGGATTAAAAACTTATTTTTCATAATTTCTGCATGGGTGTTGTAGGTTTTCAACTAGGATCTCGTAGGTTTTGAACTAGGGTGTCGTATTACAGTTTTGGCTATTTTGATTAATGTTGCAGTATCCATGGCAATTTTATAACACCCTGGGAGTCATAAAACAAGCCCCGGTTGCCATGTATTAGAGGTAAAGGGGTTAAAAAGTTATTTTTCATAATTTCTGTATGGAAGTCGTAGATTTTGAACTATGGTGTCGTAGGTTTTGAACTATGGGATCATAATACTATTTTGGCCATTTTGATTAATGTTACAGAATCCGCGATAATTTTATGACACACTGGGAGTCATAAAACAAGCCACGGTTGCCATGTATTAAAGGTAGAGGAGTTAAAAACTTATTTTTCATAATTTATGCATGGATGTCATATGTTTTGAACTAGGATATCGTAGCTTTAGAACTAGGATATTGTAATACTATTTTTTCCATTTTGATTAATGTTACAGCATCTGTGGCAATTTTATGACATCCTGGAAGTCATAAAACAAGCCACGGTTGCCTTGTATTAGAGGTAAAGGGGTTAAAAATTTATTTTTCATAATTTTTGCATGGGTGTTGTAGGTTATAAACTAAGGTATCGTAGGTTTTGAACTAAGATGTCGTAATACAGTTTTGGCCATTTTGATTAATGTTATAACATCCGTGGTAATTTTATGACACCCTTGGAGTCATAAAACAATCCACGGTTGCCATGTATTAGAGGTAGTGGGGTTAAAGACTTATTTTTCATAATTTCTGTATGGGTGTCGTAGATTTTGAACTAGGACGTCATCGGTTTTGAACTAGGGTGTCGTAATACTATTATGGCCATTTTGATTAATGTTACAGCATTTGTGATAATTTTATGACACCGTGGGTGTCATAAAACAAGCCACGATTGCCATGTATTAGAGGTAGAGGGGTTAAAAACTTATTTTTCATAATTTCTACATGGGTGCCGTAGATTTTGAACTAGGGTATCGTAATACTATTTTAGCCATTTTGATTAATGTTACAACATCCGTGGCAATTTTATGACATCCTGGGATTCATAAAACAAGCCACGGTTGCCATGTATTTGAAATAGAAGGGTTATAAACTTATTTTTCATAATTTTTGTATGGATGTTTAGGTTTTGAACTAGGGTATCGTAGGTTTTGAACTAGGGTATCGTAATACTATTTTTGCCATTTTGATTAATGTTACAGCATCCGTGATAATTTTATGACACCCTGGGCATCTTTAAATAATCCACGATTGCCATGTGTTTGAGGTAGAGGGGTTAAAAACTTATTTTTCATAGTTTCTGCATGGATCTCGTAGGTTTTGAACTAGGAAGTCATAATACTATTTTGGCCAATTTGATTAATGTTATAGCATCCGTGTCAATTTTATGACACCCTTGGAGTCATAAAGCAAGCCATGGTTGCCATGTGTTAGAGGTAGAGGGGTTAAAAACTTATTTTTCATAATTTCCGCATGGATGTCGTATAGGTTTTCAACTAGAGTATCGTGGTTTAGAACTATGATGTCGTCATACAATTTTGGCTATTTTGATTAATGTTACAGCATCCGTGGCAATTTTATGACACCCTAGGAGTCATAAAACAAGCCACGGTTGCCATGTATTAAAGGTAGAGGGGTTAAAAACTTATTTTTCTTAATTTCTGTATGGGTGTCGTAGGTTTTGAACTAGGGTGTCGTAGGTTTTGAACTAGAGTGTCATAGATTTTGAACAAGGATATCGTAATACTGTTTTGGCCATTTTGATTAATGTTACAGCATTCGTGATAATTTTATGATACCTTGGGAGTCATAAAACAAGCCACGTTTGTGATGTATTAGAGGTAGAGGGGTTAAAAACATATTTTTCATAATTTCTGCATGAGTGTCATAAGTTTTGACCTAGGGTGTCAAAGGTTTTGAACTAGGGTGTCATAATACTGTTTTGGCTTTTTTGATTAATGTTACAGCATCCGTGATAATTTTATGATACCCTGGGAGTCATAAAACAAGCCACGGTTATCATGTATTAGAGGTAGAGGGATTAAAAACTTATTTTTTATAATTTCTGCATTAATATCGTAGGATTAGAACTAGGATGTCGTAATGCTATTTTGGCCATTTTCATTAATTTTACAGCATCCGTGGCAATTTTATGATACCCTGGGAGTCATAAAACAAGCCATGGTTGCCATGTAATAAAGGTAGAGGGATTAAAAACTTATTTTTCATAATTTCTGCATGGGTGTCGTAGGTTTTGAACTATGGTGTCGTAGGTATTGAACTAGGATGTGGTAATACTATTTTGGCCATTTTGATTAATGTTATAGCTTCCGTGACAATTTTATGACACATTATGAGTCAAAAAACAAGCCACGGTTGCCATGTATTAGAGGTAGAGGGGTTAAAAACTTATTTTTCATAATTTCTTTATAGATATCATAGGTTTTGAACTAGCATAATGTAGGTTTTGAACTAGGGTGTCTTAATATTATTTTGGCCATTTTGATTAGTGTTACAGCATCCGTGACAATTTTATGACACCCTGGGAGTCATAAAACAAGCCACGATTGCCATGTATTAGAGGTAGAGGGGTTAAAAACTTATTTTTCATAATTTCTGCTTGGGTATCGTAGGTTTTGAATTAGGGTGTCGTAGATTTTGAACTAGGTTATCGTAATACTGTTTTGGCTAATTTGATTAATGTTACATCATCCATGGCAATTTTATGACACCCTCAAAGTCATAAAACAAGCCACGGTTTCCATGTATTAGAGGTAAAGGAGTTAAAAACGTATTTATCATAATTTCTGCATGGGTGTCGAAGATTTTGAACTAGGATGTCGTAGGTTTTGAACTAGGATGTTGTAATACTGTTTTGGCCATTTTGATTAATGTTACAGAATCCGTGGCAATTTTATGATACCTTGCGATTCATAAGACAAGCCACGGTTGCCATGTATTAGAGGTAGAGGTGTTAAAAACTTATTTTTTATAATTTCTGCATTGGTGTCGTAGGTTTTGAACTAGGATATCATAGATTTTGAACTAGGGTTTCGTATTTCTATTTTGGCCATTTTGATTAATGTTACAGCATCTGTGACAATGTCTTGACACCTTGGGAGTTGTAAAACAAGACTCGGTTGTCATGTATTAGAGGTAGAGCAGTTAAAAACTTATTTATCATAATTTCTACATGGGTGACGTAGGCTTAGTACTTTGATGTCGTAATACTGTTTTAGTGATTTTGATTAATATTACAGCATCCATGATAAATTTATGACATCCAGGGAGTTATAAAACAAGCCACGGTTGCCATGTATTTGAGGTAGAGGTGTTAAAAACTTATTTTTCATAATTTCGACATTGATGTCATAGGTTTTGAACTAGGGCATCGTAGGTTTTGAACTTGGATGTCGTAATACTGTTTTAACCATTTTGATTAATGTTACAGCATCCATGTAAATTTTTTGACACCCTGGGAGTCATAAAACAAGCCATGGTTGCATGTATTAGAGGTAGATAGGTTAAGAACTTATTTTTCATAATTTCTGCAGGGCTATCATAGGTTTTGAACTAGGGTATCGTATGTTTTGAACTAGGATGTTGTAACACTATTTTTGCCATTTTGATTAATGTTACAGCATCCATGGCAATCTTATGATACCCTGGGAGTCATAAAACAAGCCACGGTTGCCATGGATTAGAGGTAGCGGGGTTAAAAACTTATTTTTCATAATTTCTGCATGGGTGTCGTATGTTTTGAACTAGGGTGTTGTAATACTATTTTGGCCATTTTGATTAATGTTATAGAATTTGTGATAATTTTATGACTCCTTGCGAGTCATAAGACAAGCCACGGTTGCCATGTATTAGAGGTAGATGGTTTAAAAACTTATTTTTCATAATTTCTGTATGGGTGTCGTAAGTTTTGAACTAGGGTGTCGTAGGCTTTGAACTTGGATATCATAATATTATTTTGGCCATTTTGATTAATGTTATAGCATCTGTGATAATTTTATGACACCATGGGAGTCGTATAACAGCCATGGTTGCCATGTATTAGAGGTAAAGGGGTTAAAAACTTATTCTTCAAAATTTTTACATGGGTGTCATAGGTTTTGAACTAGGTTATCGTAGTTTTTGAACTAGGGAGTCGAAATACTATTTTGGCCATTTTGATTAGTGTTAAAGCATCCGTTGCAATTTTATGACACTCAGAGAGTCATAAAACATGCCACGGTTGTCATGTATTAGAGGAAAAGGGGTTAAAAAATATTTTTCATAATTTCTGTATGGGTGTCGTAGGTTTTAAACTAGGGTGTCGTAGGTTTTGAACTAGGATGTCGTAATACTGTTCTGGTTATTTTGATTAATATTACAGCATCCGTGATAATTTTATGATACTCTGGGAGTCATTAAACAAGCCATGGTTGCCATGTATTAGAGGTAGAGGGGTTAAAAACATATTTTTCATAATTTCTGCATGGGTGTCGTATGTTTTGAATTAGGATATCGTAGGTTTTGAACTAGGGTATTGTAATATTGTTTTGGTCATTTTAATTAATGTTACACCATCCGTGATAATTTTATGACACCTTGGGAGTAATAAAATAATCCACGGTTGTCATGTATTGGAGGTAGAGGGGTTAAAAACTTATTTTTCATAATTTCTGCATGGGTGTCTAGGTTTAGAACTAGGATATCGTAATACTGTTTTGGAAATTTTGATTAATTTTATAGCATCCGTGCGAATTTTATGATATCCTGGGAGACATAAAACAAGCCACGGTTGCTAAGTATTAGAGGTAGAGCGGTTAAAAACTTATTTTTCATAATTTCTGTATGGATGTCATAGGTTTTGAACTAGGGCATCGTAGATTTTGAACTAGAATATCATAATATTATTTTGGCATTTTGATTAATATTACAGCATCCGTGACAATTTTAAGATACCATGGGAGTCATAAAACAGCCACGGTTTCCATGTATTAGAGGTATAGGGGTTAAAAACTTATTTTTCATTATTTCTGCATGGGTGTCGTAGGTTTTGAACTAGGATATCGTAGGTTTAGAACTAGGATGTCGTAATACTGTTTTGGCTATTTTGATTAATGTTACAGCATCCGTGGCAATTTTATGACACCCTTGGAGTCATAAAACAAGCCACGGTTTCTATGCATTAGAGGTAGAGTGGTTAAAAACTTATTTTTTATAATTTCTACATGGGTGTCATAGGTTTTGAACTAGGATGTCGTAGGTATTGAACTAAGATGTCATAATATTGTTTTGGCCATTTTGATTAATGTTACAACATCCATGATAATTTTATGACACCCTGGGAGTCATAAAACAAGCCACCGGTTGCCATGTATTAGAGGTAGAGGGGTTAAAAACTTATTTTTCATAATTTCTACAAGGGTATCGTAGGTTTTGAACTAGGGTATCGTAGGTTTTGAATTAGGATGTCATAATACTGTTTTGGCCATTTTTATTAATATTACAGCATCCGTGGCAATATTATGACACCCTGGGAGTCATAAAACAAGCCACGGTTGTCATGTATTAGATTTAAAGCAGTTAAAAACTTATTTTTCATAATTTCTGTATGGATGTCGTAGGTTTAGAACTAGGGTGTCGTAATTCTGTTTTGGCCATTTTGATTAATGTTACAACATCCGTGATAATTTTATGATACTCTGGGAGTCATAAAATAAGCCACAGTTTCCATGTATTAGAGGTATATGGGTTAAAAACTTATTTTTCTTAATTTCTGCAAGGGTGTCGTAGGTTTTGAACTAGGATGTCGTAGGTTTAGAACTAGGATGTTGTAATACTATTTTGGCCTTTTTGATTAATGTTATAGCATCCGTGGTAATTTTTTGACATCTTGGGAGTCACAAAACAAGCGACGGTTGCCATGTATTAGAGGTAGAGGGGTTAAAAACTTAATTTTCATAATTCATATATGGGTGTTGTCGGTTTTGAAGTAGGACATCATAGATTTTTAACTAGGATGTCGTAATACTGTTTTGGCCATTTTGATTAATGTTACAGCATCCATGGCAATTTTATGATGCCCTGGGAGATATAAAACAAGCCACGGTTGCCATTTATTAGGGGTAGAGGGGTTAAAAACTTATTTTTCATAATTTCTATATGGATGTCGTAGGTTCTGAACTAGGGATAAGTAGGTTTTGACCTAGGGTGTTGTAATACTATTTTTGCCATTTTGATTAATGATACAGCATCCATGATAATTTTTTTACACCTTGGGTGATGCGGAAAAAAAAAGGGATGAGGGGTTGATGATGATGCTAGCACGGATGATGCAAATATGATTATATATTTTTTTTATGGTTTTATCTTTGGTTCCCGATTGCAAGCAAAGAGAACCTAGGAAAACTGAAAGAAAAGAAATCTACGCTAGCAGATCAATCCCTAAATAATGATAGACCAGGACCCCGAGATTAAGGAACCCCGGGATTAGGACTAGCTCGATACAATCAATACCTACCTTGGAGATAGGGATGCAAACCTTTCAACACTCTGATGCTCTTGGTGCAGAGATCGCTCAACCTTGATGGATACGACCTGGATGTCCGAGCTGTCGAAACCACGGAAAGGCTGGCTTTCGATCGGGTGGTCATGGTGGCAAAGCAAACCTTCTCTGATGGTCGTGGCACCAAGGGGACCTGTAGGCAAACAAAGAGGATTAGTTTTTTTTTTTTCTTTTTTCTTTTTCCTTTTAGATGATGAAAAGGTAGAGAGAAAAACAAAGGAAAGGGTTGAGGAGATGGGGTTCGGATGATGGTGTCGGTGAAGATAACTTGGGGCCTCGCACCCCGCGACGTCCCGGAAGGACAAAGGAATGTGGCCTCTCACCACGCGACGCCCTCAGGCGAAGGAATGTGGCCTCTCACCACGCGATGCCCTCAGGCGAAGGAATGTGGCCTCTCACCATGCGACGTCCCGGAGGACGAAGGAAGCTCTCACTCAACCTAGCCTAAGAGACAAGGATTGAAGAAGAGAATGGAACACACAAGCTTTCTTTCATTAATCATCAATTATCCTTTACAAGAGGGGTTTGGGTCCTTTAAATAGGCACCCAAGAGCATTTTGAAATTTAAACTACCCCATTACACTTGGCACCCAAAATTTGGAGGAGAACTTCTTTCTTTGCTTGCTTGGTTTTGGTAGAAAACATGAAGTAAGGCTAGCTTGGAGGGATTTGTCCCACTTTGACTTTTCTTGGCTTTATTCAAGGCCGACCAAATGGGAATAATCCTAGGCGTGGCATGATTGGAGGCTTGGAGTGGGGGATTGGTCTTTGACCTTCCTTCCTTGCATGGCTTATTTTGGTAGAAGGCTTGGATTGAGGCTTGATGTCTTCACCATGCCTTTCTTGCTTAACTTCTTTATGGAAGAAGGCTTGAGTGGAGGCATGCATCAAGGGATTTGAAACTTCTTTCCACTTGAAGAATGGAGGATGCCTTTCTTGCTTGACTTCTTTATGGAAGGAGTCTTGAGTGGAGGCATACATCAAGGGATTTGAAACTTCTTTCCATGACCGCCCATCCAAGATTGGAAGAGAGCTTGAAGAGGGGAGGGGAAGGGGGCATGGATCATGTGAGTGGTCCCCTTTCTTGGGCACCCAAAACAAACCACATGTCATCACCTCAGTGCGCCACTTAAACAGATAAGGTGGGCCCTGAGCTGACATGTCTCCTTGCCTTTGTTAGGCTTAAAAGAGACTTAACTTTTGAACCACTAAAGACTTCATGGGCATAGACTCGGCCCGACTTATTACAAGACTCAGCTCGACCCGATGGGTCGAGGTACAGACTCCATTTAAGCAAATAAACTAGAGGCTGACAGCCTTATTACAAGACTCGATAAACACAGAACCCTAATCAGAGATCCCCGAAGTTTGAAGGGCTCAAGTCAAACCCTGATGCCCACATCATTGGGAGTCATAAAACAAGCTACGGTTGCCATGTATTAGAGGTAGAGTGGTTAAAAACTTATTTTTCATAATTTCTACGTGGATGCCGTAGGTTTTGACTAGGGTGTTGTAATACAGTTTTGACCATTTTGATTAATGTTACAGCATCTGTGATAATTTTATGAAACCTTGGAAGTCATAAAATAAGGCATGGTTGTCATATATTAGAGTTAGAGTGGTTAAAAACTTATTTTTCATAATTTCTGCATGGGTGTCTAGGATTAGTACTAGGATGTTGTAATACTTACAGCATCCATTGAAATTCTATAATACCTTGGGAGTCATAAAACAAGACACGGTTGCCATGAATTTGAGGTAGAGGGATTAAAAACTTATTTTTCATAATTTCTGCATGGGTGTTGTAGGTTTTCAACTAGGATCTCGTAGATTTTGAACTAGAGTGTCGTATTATAGTTTTGGCCATTTTGATTAATGTTACAGCATCCATGGCAATTTTATAACACCCTGGGAGTCATAAAACAAGCCACGATTGCCATGTATTAGAGGTAAAGGGGTTAAAAACTTATTTTTCAAAATTTCTATATGGATGTCGTATATTTTGAACTATGGTATCATAGGTTTTGAACTAGGGTGTCATAATACTGTTTTGGCCATTTTGATTAATGTTACAGAATCCGCGATAATTTTACGATACACTGGGAGTCATAAAACAAGCCACGTTTGCGATGTATTAGAGGTAGAGGGGTTAAAAACTTATTTTTCATAATTTCTGCATGGGTGTCATAAGTTTTGACCTAGGGTGTCAAAGGTTTTGAACTAGGGTGTCGTAATACTGTTTTGGCCTTTTTGATTAATGTTACAGCATTCGTGATAATTTTATGATATCCTGGGAGTCATAAAACAAGCCACGATTGCCATGTATTAGAGGTAAAGAGGTTAAAAACTTATTTTTCATAATTTCTACACGGGTGCCGTATGTTTTAAACTAAGGTGTCGTAGGTTTTGAACTAGGATCTCGTAATATAGTTTTGGCCATTTTGATTAATGTTACAACATCCGTGGCAATTTTATGATACCCTTGGAGTCATAAAACAATCCACGGTTGCCATGTATTAGAGATAGAGGGGTTAAAAACTTATTTTTCATAATTTCAATATGGGTGTCGTAGGTTTTGAACTAGGATGTCATAGGTTTTGAACTAGGATGTCGTAATACTATTATGGCCATTTTGATTAATGTTACAGCATTCATGATAATTTTTTGACACCCTGGGTGTCATAAAACAAGCCATGATTGCCATGTATTAGAGGTAGAGGGGTTAAAAACTTATTTTTCATAATTTCTTCATGGGTGTCGTAGATTTTGAACTAGAGTGTCGTAGGTTTTGAACTAGGATATCGTAATACTATTTTAGCTATTTTGATTAATGTTACAGCATCCATGGCAATTTTATGACATCTTGGGATTCATAAAACAAGCCACGGTTTCCATGTATTTGAAGTAAAAGGGTTAAAAACTTATTTTTCAGAATTTCTATATGGATGTCGTAGGTTTTGAACTAGGGTGTTATAGGTTTTGAACTAGGGTATCTTAACACTATTTTGGTCATTTTGATTTATTTTACAGCATTCGTGATAATTTTATGACACCCTGGGAGACTTTAAACAAGTCACGGTTGCCAAGTATTAGAGGTAGATGTGTTAAAAATTTATTTTTCATAATTTCTGCATGGGTCACGTAGGTTTTGAACTAGGGTGTCGTAGGTTTTGAACTAGGAAGTCATAATACTGTTTTGGCTATTTGATTAATGTTATAGCATCCATGTTAATTTTATGACACCTTGGGAGTCATAAAACAAGCCATGGTTGCCATGTGTTAGAGGTAGAGGGGTTAAAAACTTATTTTTCATAATTTCCGCATGGGTGTCGTATTGGTTTTCAACTAGGGTATCGTAGGTTTAGAACTATGATGTCATCATACTATTTTGGCTATTTTGATTAATGTTACAGCATCCGTGGCAATTTTATGACACTCTAGGAGTCATAAAACAAGCCACGGTTGCCATGTAATAGAGGTAGAGGGTTTAAAAACTTATTTTTCTTAATTTCTATATGGGTGTCGTAGGTTTTGAACTAGGATATCGTAGGTTTTGAACAAGGATGTCGTAATACTATTTTGGCCATTTTGATTAATGTTACAGCATCCGTGATAATTTTCTGACACCTTGGGAGTCATAAAACAGGCCACGTTTGCCATGTATTAGAGTAGAGGGGTTAAAAACTTATTTTTCTTAATTTCTACATGGGTGTCATAAGTTTCGACCTAGGGTGTCAAAGGTTTTGAACTAGGGTGTCGTAATTCTATTTTGGCCTTTTTAATTAATGTTACAGCATCCGTGATAATTTTATGATACACTGGGAATCATAAAACAAGCCACGGTTGTCATGTATTAGAGGTAGAGGGATTAAAAACTTATTTTTCATAATTTCTGTATTGGTGTCGTAAGATTAGAACTAGGATGTCGTAATGCATTTTTGGCCATTTTCATTAATTTTACAGCATCCGTGGCAATTTTATGACACCCTGGGAGTCATAAAACAAGCCACGGTTGCCATGTAATAGAGGTGGAGGGATTAAAAACTTATTTTTCATAATTTCTGCATGGGTGTCGTAGATTTTAAACTATGCTATCATGGGTATTGAACTAGGATGTGGTAATACTGTTTTGGCCATTTTGATTAATGTTATAGCTTCCATGGCAATTTTATGACTCCTTGTGTGTCAAAAAACAAGCCACGGTTGCCATGTATTAGAGGTAGAGGGGTTAAAAACTTATTTTTCAAAATTTTTATATAGATGTCATAAGGTTTTGAACTAGGATGTCATAGGTTTTGAACTAGGGTGTCTTAATACTATTTTGGCCATTTTGATTAATGTTACAGCATCCATGACAATTTTATGACACCCTGGGAGTCATAAAACAAGCAACGCTTGCCATGTTTTAGAGGTAGAGGGCTTAAAAACATATTTTTCATAATTTCTGCGTGGGTATCATAGATTTTGAACTAGGGTATTGTAGGTTTAGAACTAGGATATCGTAATAATATTTTGGCCATTTTGATTAATGTTACAGCATCCGTGGCAATTTTATGATACCCTGAGAGTCATCAAACAAGCTACGGTTGCCATGTATTAGAGGTAGAGGGGTTAAAAACTTATTTTTCATAATTTCTGCATGGGTATCATAGGTTTTGAACTAGGGTGTCATAGGTTTTGAACTAGGATATTGCAATACTATTTTGGCCATTTTGATTAATGTTACAGAATCCATGGCAATTTTATGACACCTTGGGAGCCATAAGACAAGCCACGGTTGCCATGTATTAGAGGAAGAGGGTTTAAAGACTTATTTTTCATAATTTCTGTATGGGTGTCGTAGGTTTTTAACTAGGGTGTCATAATATTATTTTGGCCATTTTGATTAATCTTACAGCATCCGAGACAATTTTATGACACCATGGGAGTCATAAAATAGCCACGGTTGCCATGTATTAGAGATAGTGGGGTTAAAAACTTATTTTTCATAAATTCTCCATTGGTGTCTTAGGTTTGCAACTAGGGTGTCGTAGGTTTTGAACTAGGGTGTCGTAATACTGTTTTGGCCATTTTGATTAACATTACAGAATCCGTGATAATTTTATGATACCCTAGGAGTCAAAAAACAGGCCACGGTTGTCATGTATTAGAGGTAGAGGGGTTAAAAAATTATTTTTCATAATTTCTGCATGGATGTCGTAGGTTTAGAACTTGGATGTCATAATACTATTTTGGCCATTTTGATTAATGTTACAGCATCTGTGGCAATTTTATGATACCCTGGGAGTCATAAAACAAGCCACGGTTGCCATGTATTAGAGGTAGAAGGGTTAAAAACTTATTTTTCATAATTTATACAGGGGTGTCGTTGGTTTTGAACTAGGATGTCCTAGGTTTTGAACTAGAGTGTCGTAATACTATTTTGGCCATTTTGATTAGTGTTACAGTATCCGTGGCAATTTTATGACACCCTGAGAGTCATAAAACAAGCCACAGTTGCCATGTATTAGAAGTAGAGAGGTTAAAAACTTATTTTTCATAATTTCTGCATGGGTGTCATAGGTTTTGAACTAGGTTGTCGTAGGTTTTGAACTAGGATGTTGTAATACTGTTTTGGCCATTTTGATTAATGTTACAGAATCCGTTGCAATTTTATGACACCTTGCGAGTCATAAGTCAAGCCACGGTTGCCATGTATTAGAGGTAGAGGGTTTAAAAACTTATTTTTCATAACTTCTGTATGGGTGTCGTAGGTTTTGAACTAGGGTGTCGTAGGTTTTGAACTAGGGTGTCGTAATATTATTTTGGCCATTTTGATTAATGTTACGGCATCCGTGACTATTTTATGACACCATGGGAGTCGTAAAATAGCCACGGTTGCCATGTATCAGAGGTAGAGGATTTAAAAACTTATTTTTCATAATTTCTATATAGGTATCGTAGGTTTTGAACTAGGGTGTCGTAGGTTTTGAACTAGGGTATCGTAATACTACTTTTGCCATTTTGATTAACATTACTGAATCCGTGATAATTTTATGATACCCTGGGGGCCATAAAATAAGCCACGGTAGTCATGTATTAGAGGTAAAGGGGTTAAAAACTTATTTTTCATAATTTCTGCATGGGTGTCGTAGGTTTAGAAGTTGGATGTCGTAATACTATTTTGGCCATTTTGATTAATGTTACAGCATCCAGGGCAATTTTATGATACCCTGGGAGTCATAAAACAAGCCACGATTGCCATGTATTAGAGGTAGAAGGGTAAAAGACTTATTTTTCATAATTTCTGTAGTGGTGTCGTAGGTTTTGAAATAGGATATCGAAGGTATTAAACTAGGATGTCGTAATACTATTTTGGCCATTTTGATTAATGTTACATCATCCATGGCAATCTTATGTTACATTGGGAGTCATAAAACAAGCCACGGTTGCCATGTATTAGAGGTAGAGGGGTTAAAAACTTATTTTTCATAATTTCTATATGGGTGTCGTAGGTTTTGAACTAGTTTATCGTAATACTGTTTTGGCCATCTTGATTAATGTTATAGAATCCATGGCAATTTTCTGACACCTTGCGAGTCATAAGACAAGCCACGGTTGCCAAGTATTAGAGGTAGAGGGTTTAAAACTTATTTTTTATTATTTTTGTATGGGTGTCATAGGTTTTGAACTAGGATATCGTAGGCTTTGAACTAGGGTGTCATAATATTATTTTGGCCATTTTGATTAATGTTACAACATCCATGGTAATTTTATGACACCATGGGAGTCATAAAACAGCCACGGTTGCCATGTATTAGAGGTAGATGGGTTAAAAACTTATTTTTCAAAATTTCTGCATGGGTGTCGTAGGTTTTGAACTTGGATGTCGTAGGTATTGAACTAGGGAGTCGTAATACTATTTTGGCCATTTTGATTAGTGTTACAGCTTCCGTGGTAATTTTATAACACCCAGGAAGTCATAAAACATGCCACAGTTGCCATGTATTAAAGTAAAGGGGTTAAAAACTTATTTTTCAATAATTCTGTATGGGTGTAGTAGGTTTTGAACTATGGTATCGTAGGTTTTGAACTAGGATATCGTAATACTATTTTGGCTATTTTGATTAATGTTACAGCATCCGTGATAATTTTATTACACCCTGGGAGTCATAAAACAAGCCACGGTTGCCATGAATTAGAGGTAGAGGGGTTAAAAATATATTTTTCATAATTTCTGCGTGGGTGTTGTAGGTTTTGAATTAGGGTGTCGTAGGTTTTGAACTAGGGTGTCGTAGGTTTTGAACTAGGATATTGTAATACTGTTTTGGTCATTTTAATTAATGTTACACCATCCGTGATAATTTTATGACACCTTGGGAGTCATAAAACAAACCACGGTTGTCATGTATTGGAGGTAGAGGGGTTAAAAACTTATTTTTCATAATTTCTACATGGGTGTCTAGGTTTAGAACTAGGATGTCGTAATATTGTTTTGGCAATTTTGATTAATTTTATAGCATTCGTGGCAATTTTATGACATCCTGGGAGTCATAAAACATGCCTCGGTTGCCATGTATTAGAGGTAAAGGGGGTAAAAATTTATTTTTCATAATTTCTGCATTGGTGTCCTAGGTTTTCAATTAGGGTGTCGTAGGTCTTGTACTAGGGTGTCATAATACTGTTTCGGCCATTTAGATTTATGTTACAGCATTCGTGGCAATTTTATGATATCTTGGGAGTCATAAAACAAGCCACGGTTGCCAAGTATTAAAGGTAGAGGGGTTAAAAACTTACTTTTCATAATTTCTGTATGGATGTTGTAGGTTTTGAACTACGGTGTCGTAGGTTTTGAAATAGGATATCATAATATTATTTTGCCATTTTGATTAATATTACATCATCCGTGACAATTTTATGACACCATGGGAGTCATGAAACAGCCATGGTCGCCATGTATTAGAGGTAGAGGGGTTAAAAACTTATTTTTCATAATTTCTACACGGGTGTCGTAGGTTTTGAACTAGGATGTCGTAGGTTTAGAACTTGGATGTCGTAATACTGTTTTGGCTATTTTGATTAATGTTACAGCATCCGTTGCAATTTTATGACACCTTGGGAGTCATAAAACAAGCCACGGTTTCTATGCATTAGAAGTAGAGTGGTTAAAAAGTTATTTTTTATAATTTTTACGTGGGTGTCATAGGTTTTGAACTAGGATATCGTAAGTTTTGAACTAGGATGTCATAATACTATTTTGGCCATTTTGATTAATGTTGAAACATCCATGGCAATTTTATGACATCCTGGGAGTCATAAAACAAGCCACGGTTGCCATGTATTAGAGGTAGAGGGGTTAAAAACTTATTTTTCATAATTTCTGTATGCATGTCGTGGGTTTTGAACTAGGGAGTCATAGGTTTTGAACTACGGTGTCGTAATACTAATTTGGCCATTTTGATTAATGTTACAACATCCATGACAATTTTATGACACCTTGGGAGTCATAAAACAAGCCACCAGATGCCATATATTAGAGGTAGAGGGGTTAAAAACTTATTTTTCAAAATTTTTGCTTAGGTATCGTAGGTTTTGAACTAGGATGTCGTAGGTTTTAAACTAGGGAGTCGTAATACTGTTTTGGCCATTTTGATTAGTGTTACAGCATCCGTGGCAATTTTATGACACCCAGGGAGTCATAAAACATGCTATGGTTGCCATGTATTAGAGGTAAAGGGGTTAAAAACTTATTTTTCATAATTTTTGTATGGGTATCGTAGGTTTTGAATTAAGGTGTCGTAGGTTTTGAACTAGGATGTTGTAATATTATTTTGGCCATTTTGATTAATGTTACAACATCCATGATAATTTTATGATACCTTGGGATTCATAAAACAAGTCACGTTTGCCATGTATTAGAGGTAAAGGGGTTAAAAACTTATTTTTCATAATTTCTGCATGGGTGTCGTAAGTTTTGAACTAGGGTGTCATAGGTTTTGAACTAGAATGTCATAATACTGTTTTGGCCATTTTGATTAATGTTACAACATCCGTTATAATTTTATGACACCCTGGGAGTCATAAAACAAGCCACGGTTGCCATGTATTAGAGGTAGAGAGGTTAAAAGCCTATTTTTTGTAATTTCTTTATGGATGTCATGGGTTTTGCACTAGGGAGTCATAGGTTTAGAACTATGGTGTTGTAATACTAATTTTACCATTTTGATTAATGTTACAACATCCATGACAATTTTATGACATCCTGGGAGTCATAAAACAAGCCACCGGATGCCATGTATTAGAGGTAGAGGGGTTAAAATCTTATTTTTCAAAATTTTTGCTTGGGTGTCGTAGGTTTTAAACTAGGATGTCGTAGGTTTTGAACTAGGAAGTCGTAATACAGTTTTGGCCATTTTGATTAGTGTTACAACATCCATGGCAATTTTATGACACCCAGGGAGTCAGAAAACATGCCACGGTTGCCATGTATTAGAGGTAAAGGGGTTAAAAACTTATTTTTCATAATTTTTGTATGGGTGTCGTAGGTTTTGAACTAGAGTATCGTAGGTTTTGAACTAGGATGTTGTAATATCATTTTGGCCATTTTGATTAATGTTACAGCATCTGTGATAATTTTATGACACCTTGAGATTCATAAAACAAGCCACGTTTGCCATGTATTAGAGGTAGAGGGATTAAAAACTTATTTTTCATAATTTATGCATGGGTGTCGTAAGTTTTGAACTAGGGTGTCGTAGGTTTCGAATTAGAATGTCATAATACTATTTTGGCCATTTTGATTAATGTTACAACATCCATTGCAATCTTATGATATCCTGAGAGTCATAAAATAAGCCACGGTTGCCATGTATTATAGGTAGAGGGGTTAAAAACTTATTTTTCATAATTTCTGCAGGGGTATCGTAGGTTTTGAACTAGGATGTCGTAGATTTTGAACTAGGATATCGTAATATTATTTTGGTCATTTTGATTAATATTACAACATTCGTAGCAATTTTATGACACCCTGGAAGTCATAAAACGAGCTACGATTGCCATGTATTAGAGGTAGAGGGGTTAAAAACTTATTTTCCATAATTTTTGCATGGGTATCATAGGTTTTGAACTAGGATATTGTAAGCTTTGAACTAGGATATCGTAATACTGTTTTGGCCATTTTGATTAATGTTACAGCATCCGTGGTAATTTTATGATACCCTGGGAGTCATAAAACAAGCCACGGTTGCCATGTATTAGCGGTAGAGGGGTTAAAAATATATTTTTTATAATTTCTGCAGGGTGTCGTTGGTTTTGAACTAGGGTGTCGTAAATTTTGAACTAGGGTATCGTAATACTATTTTGGCCATTTCGATTAATGTTACAGCTTCTGTGGCAATTTTATGATACCCTGGGAGTCATAAAACAAGCCATAGTTGCCACGCATTAGAGGTAGAGGGGTTAAATACTTATTTTTAATAATTTCTGTATGGGTATCGTAGGTTTTGAACTAGGGTATCGTAGGTTTTGAACTAGGGTGTCGTAATACTATTTCGGCCATTTTAATTAATGTTACAGCATCCGTTACAATTTTATGACACCCTAGGGGTCATAAAACAAGCCACAGTTGCCATGTATTAGAGGTAGAGGGGTTAAAAACTTATTTTTCATAATTTCTGCATGAGTATCGTAGGTTTTGAACTACGATGTCATAATACTATTTTGGCTATTTTGATTAATGTTACAGCATCAATGGCAATTTTATGATACCCTGTGAGTTATAAAATAAGCCACAGTTGCCATGTATTAAAGGTAGAGGGGTTAAAAACTTATTTTTTATAATTTCTACAAGGATGTCGTAGGTTTTGAACTAGGGTATCGTAATAATGTTTTGGCCATTTTGATTAATGTTACAGTACCGTGGAAATTTTATGACACCCTGGGAGTCATAAAACTGGCCACGGGTGCCATGTATTAGAGGTAGAGGGGTTAAAAACATATTTTTCATAATTTCTGCATGGGTGTCATAGGTTTTGAACTAGGATGTCGTAGATTTTGAAATAGGGTTTCGTATTACTCTTTTGGCCATTTTTATTAATGTTACAGCATCCGTGATAATTTTATGACACCTTGTGAGTCGTAAAACAAGCCACGGTTGTCATGTATTAGAGGTAGAAGGGTTAAAAACTTATTTTTCATAATTTCTACATGGGTGACATAGGCTTAGAACTAGGATGACGTAATTCTGTTTTTGCCATTTTGATTAATGATAAAGAATCCGTGATAATTTTATGACACCCTAAGAGTTATAAAACAAGCCATGGTTGCCATGTATTAGAGGTACAGGAGTTAAAAACTTATTTTTTATAATTTCTGCATGGATGTCGTAGGTTTTGAACTATGGTATCGCAGGTTTTGAACTAGGGTGTCGTAATACTATTTTGACCATTTTGATTAATGTTACATCATCCGTGGTAATTTTTTGATACCTTGGGAGTCATAAAACAAGCCACGGTTGCCATGTATTTGAGGTAGAGGTGTTAAAAATTTATTTTTCATAATTTATGTATGGATGTCGTAGGTTTTTTATTAGGTTGTCGTAGGTTTTGAACTAGGGTATCGTAATACCATTTTGGTGAGTTTTATTAATGTTACAGCATCCATCATAATTTTATGACAACTAGGGAGTCATAAAATAGGCTATAGTTGCCATGTATTAATGGTAGAGGGGTTAAAAACTTATTTTTCATAATTTCTGCATGGGTGTCATAGGTTTTGAACTAGGAAGTCATTGGTTTTGAACTAGGATGTCGTAATACTATTTTGGCCATTTTGATTAATGTTACAGCATTCGTGGCAATTTTATGATACACTGGGAGTCATAAAGCAAGCCACGGTTTCCATGTATTAGAGGTAGAGGGGTTAAAAACTTATTTTTCAAAATTTCTGCGTGGGTTCGTAGGCTTTGAACTAGGATGTCGTAGGTTATGAACTAGGATATCATAATTCCATTTTGGCCATTTTGATTAATGTTACAGCATCCGTTGCAATTTTATGACACCCTGAGAGTGATAAAACATGCCACGGTAGCCATGTATTAGAGGTAGAGTGGATAAAAATTTATTTTTCATAATTTCTGCATGGGTGTCTTACGTTTCGAACTAGGGTATCGTAGGTTTTGAACTAGGATGTCGTAATACTATTTTGGCCATTTTGATTAATGTTACAGCTTCCGTGGTAATTTTACAATACCCTGGGAGTCATAAAACAAGCCACAGTTGCCATGTATTAGAGGTAGAGGGGTTAAAAACTTATTTTTCATAATTTCTGTATGTATATCGTAGGTTTTGAACTAGGGTGTCGTATATTTTGAACTAGAATGTCGTAATACTATTTTGGCCATTTTGATTAATGTTACGGCATCCGTCATAATTTTTTGACATCTTGGAAGTCATAAAACATGCCACGGTTGCCATGTATTAGAGGTAGAGGGGTTAAAAACTTATTTTTCATAATTTTTGCATTGGTGTCATAGGTTCTGAACTAGGGTGTCGTAGGTTTAGAACTAGGATTTCGTAATACTATTTTGGCCATTTTGATTAATGTTACAGCATCCATGATAATTTTATGATACCTTGGGAGTCATAAAACAAGCCATGGTTGCCATGTATTAGAGGTTGAGGTATTAAAAACTTATTTTTCATAATTTCTGCATGGGTGTCATAGGTTTTGAACTAGGGTATCGTAATACTATTTTGGAAATTTTAATTTACGTTACAGCAACTGTGGCAATTTTATAACACCTTGTGAGTCATAAAACAATCCATGGTTGCCATGTATTAGAGGTATAGGGGTCAGAAACTTATTTTTCATAATTTCTGCATGGGTGTCGTAGGTTTTGAACTAGGATATCGTAGGTTTTGAACTAGGGTATCGTAGGTTTTGAACTAGGGTGTCGTAATACTGTTTTGGCCATTGCGATTAATGTTACAGCATCCATGAAAATTTGATGACACCTTGGGTGTAATAAAACAAGCCACGATTGTCGTGTATTAGAGGTAGAGGGGTTAAAAAGTTATTTTTCAAAATTTCTGTATGGGTATCGTTGGTTTTGAACTAGGGTGTCGTAGGTTTTGAACTAGGATGTCGTAATACTATTTTGGTCATTTTGATTAATGTTACAGCATCTGTGATAATTGTATATTATCCTAGGAGTCATAAAATAAGCCATGGTTGCCATGTATTAGAGTTAGAGGGGTTAAAAACTTATTTTTTATAATTTTTGTATGGATGTCGTAGGTTTTGAGCCACGGGGTTATAGATTTTAAGCCAAGGTGTCGTAGGTTTTGAACTAGGATGTCGTAATACTATTTTGGTCATTTTGATTAATATTACAGCATCCGTGATAATTTTATGACACCTTGAGAGTCATGAAATAAGCCATGGTTGCCATGTATTAGAGGTAGAGGGGTTAAATACTTATTTTTCATAATTCTTGTATGGGTGTCGTAGGTTTTGAACTAGGATATCGTAGGTTTAGAACTAGGATGTCGTAATACTATTTTGGCCATTTTGATTAATGTTAAAGCATCCGTGGTAATTTTATGACACCCTGGGAGTAATAAAATAAGCCACGGTTGCCATGTATTAGAGGTAGAGGGGTTAAAAACTTATTTTTCATAATTTCTACATGGGTGTCATAGGTTTTGAACTAGGGTGTCGTAATACTATTTTGGCCATTTTGATTAATGTTACAGCATCCGTGGCAAATTTATAAAATCCTGGGAGTCATAAAATAAGCCACGGTTGCCATGTATTAGAGGTAGAGGGGTTAAAAACTTATTTTTCATAATTTCTGCATGGGTGTCGTAAGTTTTGAACTAGGGTATCATAATACTATTTTGGCCATTTTGATTAATGTTACAGCATCCATGGCAAGCTTATAAAATCCTGGGAGTCATAAAACAAGCCACGGTTACCATGTATTAGAGGTGGAGGGGTTAAAAACTTGTTTTTCATAATTTTCTGCATGGGTGTCGTCGGTTTTGAACTAGGGTGTCGTAGGTTTTGAACTATGATTTTGTAATATTGTTTTGGCCATTTTGATTATTGTTACAGCATTTGTCGCAATTTTATGACACCTTGGAAGTCATAAAACAAGCAACGGTTGCCATGTATTAGAGGTAGAGGGGTTAAAAACTTATTTTTCATAATTTATGTATGGATGTCGTAGGTTTTGAGCCAGGATATCGTAGGTTTTGAACTAGGATGTCGTAATACTATTTTGGTCATTTTGATTAATGTTATGGCATCCGGGATAATTTTATGACACCATGAGAGTGATGAAACAAGCCACGGTTGCCATGTATTGGAGGTAGACGAGTTAAAAACTTATTTTCCATAATTTATGTATGGGTGTCGTAGGTTTAGAACTAGGGTATCTTAGGTTTAGAACTATGATACCGTAATACTGTTTTTGCCATTTTGATTAGTGTTGCAGCATCCGTGGCCATTTTATGACACACTGGGAGTCATAATACAAGCCACGGCTGCCATGTATTAGAGGTAGAGGGGTTAAAAACTTATTTTTTATAATTTCTGTATGGGTATCATAGGTTTTGAACTAGGGTATCGTAGGTTTTGAACTAGGATGTCGTAATACTATTTTAGCCATTTTGATTAATGTTACGGCATCCGTGATAATTTTGACACCCCGAGAGTTATAAAACATGCCACGGTTGCCATGTATTAGAGGTAGAGGGGTTAAAAACTTATTTTTCATAATTTATACATGGGTGTCGTATGTTCTGAACTAGGATATCATAGGTTTTGAACTAAGATATCTAATACTATTTTTGCCATTTTGATTAATGTTACAGCATCTGTGGCAATTTTATGACAACCTGAGAGTCATAAAGCAAGCCACGGTTGCCATGTATTAGAGGTAGATGGGTTAAAAACTTATTTTTCATAATTTCTGTATGGCTGTCGTAGGTTTTGAACTAGGATATCGTAGATTTTGAACTAGGATGTCATAATACTATTTTGGCCATTTTGATTAATGTTACAGCATCTGTGATTATTTTATGGCACCCTGGGAGTCATAAAACAAGCCATGGTTGCCATGTATTAGAGGTAGTGGGGTTAAAAACTTATTTTTCATAATTTCTATATGGATGTCGTAGGTTTTGAACTAGTGTGTCATATATTTTGAACTAGAGTGTCATAATACTATTTTGGCAATTTTGATTAATGTTACAGCATCCGTGATAAATTTATGATACCCTGCGAGTCATAAAACAAGCCACGGTTGCCATGTATTAAAGATAGAGGGGTTAAAAACTTATTTTCATAATTTATGCATGGGTGTCGTAGGTTTTGAACTATGGTATCTTAGGTTTTGAATTAGGATGTCGTAATACTGTTTTGGCAATTTTGATTATTGTTACAGCATCCATGACAATTTTATGATATCCTAGGAGTCATAAAACAAGCCACGGTTGCAATGTATTAAAGGTAGAGGGGTTAAAAATTTATTTTTCATAAATTCTGCATAGGTATCATAGGTTTTGAACTAGGGTATCGTAGGTTTATAACTAGGATATTGTAATATTATTTTGGCCATTTTGATTAATGTTATAGCATCCGTGATAATTTTATAACATCCAGGGAGTCATAAAAAAAGTCACGGTCGTCATGTATTAGAGGTACAGGGGTTAAAAACTTATTTTTCATAATTTCTGCATTGGTGTCATAGGTTTAGAACTAGGATATCGTAATACTGTTCTTGCCATTTTGATTAATGTTACAGCATCCGTGGCAATTTTATGACACCCTGGAAGTCATAAAACAAGCCATAGTTGCCATGTATTAGAGGTAGAGGGGTTAAAAACTTATTTTTCATAATTTTTGCATGGATGCTGTACATTTTGAACTAGGGTGTCGTAGGTTTTGAACTCGGATCTCGTAATACTGTTTTGGCTATTTTGGTTAATGTTACAGCATCCATGGCAATTTTGTGAAACCTTGGGAGTCATAAAACAAGCTACGGTTATCATGTATTAGAGATAGAGGGGTTAAAAACTTATTTTTTATAATTTCTGCATGGATTTTGTTGGTTTAGAAATAGGATGTCGTAATATTGTTTTGGCCATTTTGATTAATGCTACAGCATCCGTGGAAATTTTATGACACCCTGGGAGTCATAAAATAAGCCATGGTTGTCATGTATTAGAGGTAGAGGGGTCAAAAACTTATTTTTCATAATTTCTATCTGGATGTCGTATGTTTTGAACTAGGATATCATAATACTATTTTGGCTATTTTGATTATTGTTACGGCATCCGTGACAATTTTTTGACACCCTGTGAGTCATAAAACATGTCGCGTTTTCCATGTATTAGAGGTAGAGGGGTTAAAAAATTATTTTTCTTAATTTCTGCATGGGTGTCGTAGGTTTTGAACTAAGGTGTCACATATTTAGAACTATGATGTTGTAATACTGTTTTGGCTATTTTGATTAATGTTACAGCATCCGTGGTGATTTTATGACACCCTGTGAGTCATAAAGCAAGCCACGGTTGCCATGTATTAGAGGTAGAGGGGTTAATAACTTATTTTTCAAAATTTCTGCATGGGTGTCGTATGATTTGGATAAGGTATCATTGATTTTGAACTAGGATGTCGTAATACTGTTTTGGCCATTTTGATTAATGTTGCAGCATCTGTGGCAATTTTATGACCCCCTAGGAGTCATAAAACAAGCCACGGCAACAATGTATTAGAGGTAGAGGGGTTAAAAACTTATTTTTCATAATTTCTGTATGGGTGACGTAGGTTTTGAACTGGGATGTCGTAGGTTTTGAACTAGAGTGTCGTAATACTATTTTGGCCATTTTGGTTAATGTTACGACATCTGTGATAATTTTATGACACCCTAAGAGTCATAAAATATGCCACGGCTGCCATGTATTAGAGCTAAAGGGGTTAAAAACTTATTTTTCATAATTTCTAAATGGGTGTCGTAGATTTTGAACTAGGATATCGTAGGTTTTGAACTAGGATATCGTAATACTATTTTTGCCATTTTGATTAATTTTACAGCATCTGTGGCAATTTTATGACATCCTGTGAGTCATAAAATAAGCCACAATTGCCATGTATTAGAGGTAGAGGGATTAAAAATTTATTTTTCATAATTTCTGTATGGATATCGTAGGTTTTGAACTATGATATCGTAGGTTTTAAACTAGGATGTCGTAATACTATTTTGGCCATTTTGATTAATGTTACAGCATCCATGATAATTTATGGGTAACCCGGGAGTCATAAAACAATCCACGATTGTCATGTATTAGAGGTAGAGGGGTTAAAAACTTATTTTTCATAATTTCTACGTGGGTATCGTAGGTTTTGAACTAGGATATCGTTGGTTTGGAACTAGGATGTCGTAATACTATTTTGGCCATTTTGATTAATGTTACAGCATCCATGGCAATTTTATGACACCCTGGAATTAATAAAACAAGCCATGATTGACATGTATTAGAGGTAGAGGTATTGAAAACTTATTTTTCATAATTTCTGCATGGGTGTCGTAGGTTTTGAACTAGGGTATCGTAGGTTTTGAACTAGGATATTGTAATACTGTTTTTGTCATTTTGGTTAATGTTATGGCATCTGTAATAATTTTATGACACCCTGAGTGTCATAAAACATGCCACGGTTACCATGTATTAGAGGTAGAGATGTTAAAAACTTATTTTTCATAATTTCTACATGGGTGTCGTATGTTTTGCACTAGGATATCGTAGGTTTTGAACTAGGATATCGTAAAACTATTTTTGCTATTTTGATTAATGTTATAGCATCTGTGGCAATTTTATGACACCCTGTGAGACATAAAACAATCCATGGTTGCCATGTATTAGAGGTAGAGGGGTTAAAAACTTATTTTTCATAATTTCTGTATGGATGTCGAAGGTTTTGAACTTGGATATCGTAGGTTTTGAACTAGGATGTCGTAATACTGTTTTGGCCATTTTGATTAATGTTACGGCATCTATGACAATTTTATGACATCATGTGAGTCATAAAACAAGCCACGGTTACCATGTATTAGAGGTAGAGGGGTTAAAAAATTATTTTTCTTAATTTCTACGTGGGTGTCATAGGTTTTGAACTAAGGTATCACAGGTTTAGAACTAGGATGTCGTAATAATGTTTTGGCCATTTTAATTAATATTACAGAATCCGTGATAATTTTATCACACCCTGCGATTCATAAAACAAGCAACGGTAGTCATGTATTAGAGATAGAGGGGTTAAAAACTTATTTTTTATAATTTCTGCATGGATTTTGTTGGTTTAGAAATAGGATGTCGTAATATTATTTTGGCCATTTTGATTAATGCTACAGCATCCGTGGCAATTTTATGACACCCTGGGAGTCATAAAACAAGCCACAGTTGCCATGTATTAGAGGTAGAGGGGTTAAAAACTTATTTTTCATAATTTCTGCATGGGTGTCATAGGTTTTGAACTAGGATGTCGTAGATTTTTAACTATGATGTCGTAATACTATTTTGGCCATTTTGATTAATGTTATAGCATTCGTGGCAATTTTATGATACCTTGGGAGTCAAAAAACAAGCCACGGTTGCCATGTATTAGAGGTAGAGGGGTTAAAAACTTATTTTTCATAATTTCTATCTGGATGTCGTAGGTTTTAAACTAGGGGGTCATAGGTTTTGAAATAGGATGTCGTATTACTGTTTTGGCCATTTTGATTAATGTTACGAAATCTGTGATAATTTTATGACATCCTGTGAGTCATAAAACAAGACACGGTTGCCATGTATTAGAGGTAGAGTGGTTAGAAAATTATTTTTCTTAATTTCTGCATGGGTGTCATAGGTTTAGAACTTGGATATCGTAATACTGTTTTGGCCATTTTGATTAATGTTACGACATCCGTGGTGATTTTATGACACCCTGGGAGTCATAAAACAAGCCATGGTTGCCATGTATTAGAGGTAGAGGGGTTAAAAACTTATTTTTCTTAATTTCTGCATGGGTATCGTAGGTTTTGGACTAAGGTGTCATTGATTTTTAACTAGGATATCGTAATACTATTTTGGCCAATTTGATTAATTTTACAGCATCCGTGGCAATTTAATGACCCCCTAGGAGTCATAAAACAAGCTACGGCTACCATGTATTAGAGGTAGAGGAGTTAAAAACTTATTTTTCATAATTTTTGTATGGGTGTCGTAGGTTTTGAACTAGGATATCGTAATTCTGTTTTAGTCATTTTGGTTAATGTTACGGCATCCGTGTTAATTTTATGACACTTTGAGAGTCATAAAACATGCCACGGTTGCCATTATAAGAGGTAGAGGGGTTAAAAACCTATTTTTCATAATTTCTACATGGGTGTCGTAGATTTTGAACTAGGATATCATATGTCTTGAACTAGGATATCGTAATACTATTTTTGTGATTTTGATTAGTGTTACATCATCTGTGGTAATTTTATGACACCCTAGGAGTCATAAAATAAGCCACGGTAGTCATGTATTAGAGATAGAGGGGTTAAAAACCTATTTTTCATAATTTCTGCATGGGTTTCGTAGGTTTAGAACTAGGATGTTGTAATATTATTTTGGCTATTTTGATTAATGCTACAGCATCCGTGGTAATTTTATGATACCCTGGGAGTCATAAAACATGCCACAGTTGCCATGTATTAGAGGTAGAGGGGTTAACTTTTTTTCATAATTTCTGCATAGGTGTCCTAGGTTTTGAACTAGGATGTCGTATGTTTTGAACTAGGATGTCGTAATACTATTTTGGCCATTTTGATTAATGTTACAGCATCCATGGCAATTTTATATCACCCTGGGAGTCATAAAACAAGCCACGGTTGCCATGTATTAGAGGTAGAGGGGTTAAAAACTTATTTTTCATAATTTCTGTATGGATGTCGTAGATTTTGAACTAGGATATCGTAATATTGTTTTGGCCATTTTGATTAATGTTATGGCATCCGTGATAATTTTATGATACCCTGTCAGTCATAAAACAAGCCACGGTTGCCATGTATTAGAGGTAGAGGGGTTAAAAAATTTTTTTTCTTAATTTCTACATGGGTGTCGTTGGTTTTGAACTAAGGTGTCACAGGTTTAGAACTAGGATGTCGTAATACTATTTTGGCCATTTTGATTAATGTTACGGCATCCGTGGTGATTTTATGATACCCTGGAATTCATAAAATAAGCTACGGTTGCCATGTATTAGAGGTGGAGGTGTTAAAAACTTATTTTTCATAATTTCTGCATGGGTGTCGTAAGTTTTGGACTAAAGTGTCATTGATTTTGAATTAGGATGTTGTAATATTATTTTGGCCATTTTGATTAATGTTATAGCATCCGTGGCAATTATATGAACCCCTGGGAGTCATAAAATATGCTACGGCTACCACGTATTAGAGGTAGAGGGGTTAAAAACTTATTTTTCATAATTTCTGAATGGGTGTCATAGGTTTTGAACTAGGATGTCGTAATACTGTTTTAGCCATTTTGGTTTATGTTACGGCATCCGTGATAATTTTATGACACCCTGAAAGTCAAAAAACAAGCCACGGTTGCCATGTATTAGAGGTAGAGGGGTTAAAAACTTATTTTTCAGAATTTCTACATGGGTGTCGTAGGTTTTGAACTAGGATATCATAGGTTTTGAACTATGATATCGTAATTCTATTTTTGCCATTTTGATTAGTGTTACAGCATCTATGGCAATTTTATGATACCATGGAAGCCATAAAACACGCCACGGTTGCCATGTATTAGAGGTAGAGGGGTTAAAAACTTATTTTTCATAATTTCTGTATGGATGTCGTAGGTTTTGAACTTGGTTGTCGTAGGTTTTGAACTAGGGTGTCGTAAGACTATTTTGGCCATTTTGATTAATGTTACAGCATCCATGGCAATCTTATGATACCTTGGGAGTCATAAAAAAAGCCACGGTTGCGATGTATTAGATGTAAAGGGGTTAAAAACTTATTTTTCATAATTTCTGCATGGATGTCGTAGGTTTTGAACTAGGATGTCATAATACTGTTTTGGCCATTTTGATTAATATTACAGCATCCGTGGCAATTTTTTGACACCTAGGGAGTCATAAAACAAGCCACGGTTGCCATATATTAGACGTAGAGAGGTTAAAAACCTATTTTTCATAATTTATGTATGGATATCGTAGGTTTTGAACTAGGTTATCGCAGGTTTTGAACTTGGTTATCGTAATACTGTTTTGGCCATTTTGATTAATGTTACAGCATCCATGGCAATCTTATGATACCTTGGGTGTCATAAAATAAGCCACGGTTGCCATGTATCAGAGGTAGAGTGGTTAAAAACTTATTTTTCATAATTTTGCATGGGTGTCATAGGTTTTGAACAAGGGTATAGTAGGTTTTGAACTTGGATGTCGTAATACTGTTTTAGCGATTTTGATTAATGTTACAACATTTGTGTCAATTTTATGATACCTTGAAAGTCGTAAAACAAGCCACGGTCACCATGTATTAGAGGTAGAGGGGTTAAAAACCTATTTTTTATAATTTCTGCATGGGTGTCGTAGGTTTTGGACTAAGGTGTCATTGATTTTGAACTAGGATGTCATAATACTGTTTTGGCCATTTTGATTAATGTTACAGCATCGGTGGCAATTTTGTGACCTTTTGGGATTCATAAAACAAGCCACGGCTGCCACGTATTAGAGTTAGAGGGGTTGAAAACTTATTTTTCATAATTTCTGTATGAGTGTCGTAGGTTTTGAACTCGGGTATCATAGGTTTTGAACTTGGATGTTGTATTACTATTTTTGCCTTTTTGGTTAATGTTACGGCATCCGTGATAATTTTATGACACCCTGAGAGTGATAAAACATGCCACGGTTGTCATGTATTAGAGGTAGAGGGTTTAAAAACTTATTTTTCATAATTTCTACATGGGTGTCATAGGTTTTGAACTAGGGTGTCATAGGTTTTGAACTAGGATGCTGTAATACTATTTTGGCTATTTTGATTAATGTTACAGCATCCATGATAATTTTATAATACCCTGTGAGTCATAAAACAAGCCATGGTTGCTATGTACTAGAGGTAGAGATGTTAAAAGCTTATTTTTCATAATTTATGTATGGATGTCATACTTTTGAAATAGGGTGTTGTAGGTTTTGAAATAGGATGTCGTAATACCATTTTGGCGATTTGATTTATGTTATAACATCCATCATAATTTTATGACACCCTGGGAGTTATAATACAAGCCACGGTTGCCATGTATTAGAGGTAGAGGGGTTAAAAAGTTATTTTTCATAATTTCTGCATGGGTGTCGTAGGTTTTGAACTAAGGTATCGTAGATTTTGAACTAGGGTATCGTAATACTATTTTGGCCATTTTGATTAATGTTACAACATCCGTGGCATATTTGTGAACCCTTGGGAGTCATAAAACAAGCCACGGTTGCCATGTATTAGAGGTAAATAGATTAAAAACTTAATTTTCATAATTTCTGAATGGGTGTTGTAGGTTTTGAACTAGGATATCGTAGATTTAGAACTAGGATATCGTAACACTGTTTTGGCCATTTTGATTAATGTTACAGCATCCGTGGCAACTTTATGACACCTTGGGAGTCATAAAACAAGCCATGGTTGCCTTGTATTAGAGGTAGAGGTGTTAAAAACTTATTTTTCAAAATTTCTGCATAGGTGTCGTAGGTTTTGAACTAGGATATCGTAGATTTTGAATTAGGGTGTCGTAATGCTATTTTAGAAATTTTGATTTATGTTACAGTAATAGTGGCAATTTTATGACACTTTGGGAGTCATAAAATAAGCCACGATTGCCATGTATTAGAGGTAGAGGGGTTAAAAACTTATTTTTCATAATTTCTGAATGGGTGTCGTAGGTTTTGAACTAGGGTATCGTAGGTTTTGAACAAGGGTGCCGTAATACTTTTTTGGCCATTTTTATTGATGATACAGCATCCGTGAAATTTTATGGCACCTTGGGAGTGATAAAACAAGCCACGGTTGCCATGTATTTGAGGTAGAGGGGTTAAAAACTTATTTTTCATAATTTTTGTATGGTATCGTAGGTTTTGAATTAGGGTGTCATCGATTTTGAACTAGGATGTTGTAATATTATTTTGGCCATTTTGATTAATGTTACAGCATTCGTGATAATTTTATGACACCTTGGGAGTCATAAAACAAGCCACGGTTGCCATGTATTAGAGGTAGAGGTGTTAAAAACTTATTTTTCTTAATTTCTGCTTGGGTGTCGTAGGTTTTGAACTAGGATGTCGTAGGTTTTGAACTATGATGTCGTCATATTGTTTGGCAATTTTGATTAATGTTATAGCATCCGTGGCAATTTTATAATATCCTGGGTGTCATAAAACAAGCCACGATTGCCTTGTATTAGAGGTAGAGGGGTTAAAAACTTAATTTTTATGATTTCTATATGGATGTCGTAGGTTTTGAACTAGGATGTCGTAGGATGTCGTAATACTATTTTGGTCATTTTGATTAATGCTACAGCATCCGTGGCAATTTTATGACATCTTGGGAGTCATAAAACAAGCCACGGTTGCCATGTATTAGAGGTAAAAGGGTTAAAAACTTATTTTTCATAATTTCTGTATGGATGTCGTAGGTTTTGAACTAGGATGTCGTAGGTTTTGAACTAAGGTGTCATAATACTGTTTTGGCCTTTTTGATTAATGTTACCGCATCCGTGGCAATTTATGACATCGTGTGAGTCATAAAACAAGCCACGATTGCCATGTATTAGAGGTAGAGGGTAAAAGACTTATTTTTCATAATTTCTGTCTGGATGTCGTAGGTTTTGAACCAGGATATCGTAGGTTTAGAACTAGGATATCGTAATACTATTTTGGTCATTTTGATTAATGTTACAACATCCGTGATAATTTTATGACACCCGGGGAGTCATAAAACAAGCCACAGTTGCCATGTATTAGAGGCAAAGGGGTAAAAAACTTATTTTTCATAATTTCTGTCTGGATGTCGTAGGTTTTGAACCAGGATATCATAGGTTTTGAACTAGGATGTCGTAATACAATTTTGGCCATTTTGATTATTGTTATAGCATCCATGACAATTTTATTGCACCCTGGGAGATATAAAACAATCCACGGTTAACATGTATTAGAGGTAGAGGGTTAAAAACTTGTTTTTCATAATTTCTGCATGGGTATCGTCGATTTTGAACTAGGATGTCGTATATTTTAAACTAGGATGCCGTAATACTGTTTTGGCCATTTTGATTAATGTTACGGCATCCGTGATAACTTTATGACATCCTGGGAGTCATAAAACAAGCCACGATTGCCATGTATTAGAGGTAGAGGAGTTAAAAATTTATTTTCCATAATTTCTATATGGGTGTCGTAGGTTTTGAACTAAGGTATCGTATATTTTGAACTAGGATGTCGTAATACTATTTTGGTCATTTTGATTAATATTACACCATCCATGATAATTTTATGGCACCCTCGAAGTCATGAAACAAGCCATGGCTGCCATGTATTAGAGGTAGAGGGGTTAAAAACTTATTTTTCTCAATTTTTGCATGGGTGTCATAGATTTTGATCTAGGATATCAGAGGTTTAGAACTAGGATGTCGTAATACTGTTTTGGCCATTTTTATTAATGTTATAGCATCCGTGGCAATTTTATGACACCATGGGATTAATAAAACAAGCCACGGTTGCCATGTATTAGATGTAGAGGGGTTAAAAACTTGTTTTTCATAATTTCTATATGGGTATCGTCGGTTTTGAACTATGGTGTCGTAGATTTTGAACTAGGATATCGTAATAATGTTTTGGCCATTTTGATTATTGTTACAGTATTCATGGCAATGTTAAGACACCTTGGGAGTCGTAAAACAAGCCACGGTTAACATGTATTAGAGGTAGAGGGGTTAAAAACTTATTTATCATAATTTCTGTATGGATGTCATAGATTTTGAACTAGGATGTCGTATATTTTGAACTAGGGTGCCGTAATACAGTTTTGGCCATTTTGATTAATGTTACAGCATCCGTAACAACTTTATGATATCCTGGGAGTTATAAAACAAGCCACGATTGCCATGTATTAGAGGTAAAGGAGTTAAAAACTTATTTTCCATAATTTCTGTATGGGTGTTGTAGGTTTTGAACTAAGGTGTCGTATATTTTGAACTAGGATGTTGTAATGTTTTGATCATTTTGATTAATATTACACCATCCATGATAATTTTATGGCACCCTGGGAGTCATGAAACAAGCCATGGTTGCCATGTATTAGAGGTAGAGGGGTTAAAAACTTATTTTTCTCAAATTTTGCATGGGTGTCATAGATTTTGAACTAGGATATCGGAGGTTTAGAACTAGGATGTCGTAATACAATTTGAAAGGGATATCCCCTATAAGCCAATCAATATTGTATCTCCCAAATCAATGTAATTGACAATATTCTAATAAAGGCATTATTTTTCGTCATACGCTGTGTTTTATTATGATGAACCCCATAGATTAGGGCTATGATTTTAGGGTTATGATGAGATCATACCAGTGAGACCTAAAGTCTTAAAACCTTAATCTAAAATATTCCTAGTCAAAGGAACCATGAGTAGGGGATCAGGGTTTTTCCGGTAAGACTAGCACATCCCATGTATACTGGAAAGGGTGACTGCTCTCACAGTCACTTGTGTATGACACTAGTACTAGGATGTGGGTGTTCATTAGTGAATGAGTTCACTGATATGATCCAACTTGAGAACATCTAATGGAGTCTTAGCTACATGTCAATGGAAGGTTCTCATAGTGGGAGTTGTACAAGTAATCCTTTGACCTGAGACTGCCATAAGTATCTTATGTACATGAACCCATCCTTTGGTTCAATCCTAATCATGGCATTGAGTCATGCACAGGATTGATACTGGGAATGGTGAATTGTATATGAAGGTAATGAGTAGGTCAACAAGGAATCGATCACTCTTAGTAAGAGGAGATTGCATCCAGCTAGTTATCAATCGGATGATGATTCAGGGAATCTTTGATCAAAGTAAAGATATTGGAGATGGTTTCTAATATCAAGATAATTGAATCATCAATATAAGATTGAGCTAGAAATAAATATAATATTGAATTTGACATATATCCATATCCATAATTATATTATGGGTGCAGGCTAATCGAAAGATTTAATTGTACGGTAACTTTCTACTGAAGGGTAGTTTTGGTATTTCACCAGAATTTCCATATCTTCCGGGTAGACATGACACGTTGCTAGACGTCAATCTTGTCTTGTGGGTTGATCAAATTTAAAGATCACTTATTAGAAAGAGTCCTAATTGATCAAGTCGGGTAAGCTCGTTTTGACCTAAATCAATTAGAAAGAGTTCTAATCAAGTTAGGTCAACTTGTACTCAAACCTACTGCTGGCTGGATATGGAACCCAATGGATCACACACTTAAGAGGATTGATCAAGAGTTTAATTTGTAATTAAATCATCTTTGCAGGATAACACTCTAGCAGGTGTTGCAAACCCTTGCTTCTATTCGAATTGGATTCGAATTAGGGTTCCGAATTGGATCAATTTGGGTTCTAATTAGACCTAATTAGACCCTAATTGAATATATAGGACTTTGGGCTAACCCATGGCTAAGACTACATCTTAATTAACACCCAAGCCCATCCATATAGGCCGCCCAAGATTTTGTGCACGTGGATAAGAGGAAAGACTCCACGCGCGCATGGACTCTTCATGCGCACGTGAAGTCTTCTTATTTCACCGCGTTTTTTTTTTTTGGCCGGTTATTCCCTATTAGCACATCTCCTAATGACCATTAGATAGTCATCTAACGGTTTGGGGATTTTGAGAAAGAAAGAAGGCGCTAACTCTTCCCGGTTGTGCAAAATAACGTCTCTTCGAAGACCGAAACATCGCGACTTCCTTCTTCTTAAAACTTCACGACTTTTCTTTTAGGAAAAGCCATGAGTTTGAATTTGAAGGGCCGTGAGAAGGAAGGAGAGGGCATGAGAAATGTGGAAAGCCGGGAGAAATAGTTTACGGAGAGTTGTGAAGACATCTTTTTGTAGTCTATTTAAGGAACAGAGGCTTCGGGTGTTTTTCTGATGTACGATAGAAGTCTTTTTATTTTTCTTTCCTTTCCAGGAGACTGATTCCTCCTTAGCTTATTTAGGACACAAGAGTTTCCCTTTTACAGAGTTCTCTTCTCTGTTGAAACTCAAGTCTAAAACAAGAGATAGGAAGAATCTCTCGAATGGTAAAAGAAAAGAAGATATACTCCTTTTATTCCTTTTTTTTACATCAAGACATTAGTGTCTTAAATCCTCCTCCTCCTTCAAGACAAGAGTGTATTCTTAAGACAGGGTCTTAAGAAAGGGAGAGGAAGAAAAAGAAAGGAAGTAAGAAGTCCTTGCCGTGGAGTTTTTCAGCCATAGTCCTCTTGAGTTCTAGGAGAAGAATTCAAGTGAAGGAACTTTTGAAGAAGCAAGCATCTTGATCAATTTTCTTGTGGATCACCATTGGAGGGTGGACATTTGGATGCCTGGTGAATTCAAAAGGGTCATTCAACATCAAGTTTTGATTCTACATCAAAATTGGATTTAGCGATAACAGGTTGGTGTCCTAATTCTAATAGTGTAGGTTTGCATGTTTTTCATATGTTTTAATCCTGAATAAGGAGATCCTGGCTAAGGGTTTTGGTGTAAATTTCATCATTTTGAAATTATCTTTTCCACTGTGGCGCACTGGAACCCTGCAGTGGTATCAGAGCCACCCTTATTACAGTTAAAACATATGGAAATTATTTATATGTGTTTTTGTTGTAGTGTCGCATGTTAGAGTTTTAAACCCTTGAATGCTGATACACTTATCACATTTATGTGATGCATGTATGTTTGATAATTTATGTATGATGTGTGTCACTAATTAGTGTTTTTCACTCAAACCCTAATTATTATAGAGATATGTTTAGTTTTGAAGTCATCATACTGAAATAAGGTTGCCCTGGCATAATGGTGGATCAATTATGTGGTAAATGGTTGTCCTAGTATGATGACACACTTAGCACATATTTTCTTATTTATAAGAATGATATGTTGTGATAAATTTTATAAGGATGTGCTGGCAATTCATAAATCCCTCCTCTTAAAAATTATATTAAGTCTTAGTATATTTAATTGATAAGAATCACCAGTCATGATGAACAATTGATCATTTCGGTGTCTAGAAAGGTGGTTCTGGGAAGGTAAAGAGAATTATGGTTTTTAATTGGTTCCGTTGACTGACCTGGCCAATTTTTATTGGTGTCTAGGAAAGCAACGGGGGGACTCCCACATCTCTACCACTTGCCTGGCCGATTTGATTAAATTTAAATCTTGACTAAAATGCTTAGTGTTAAAAATACTATATATATTGGCCTTCCTTCATGCTGGATCGTTATTGTGTTATGAACCACATTAGGTTTGTTGTGTTATTGCAATACCTAATATGGTGATTGACATAATACTAGTCTAGTGCATAGAGATGCTTACAGCATATTCAGTATAATGCTTTGTTGTGTTATCTGCAAGGGCATTATATTTAAGTATTGATTGTAAAGAAATGAAAGGGTCTTGACTTAACTAGAACATTATGGTTTGTTGTGTTTTCTGCAAGACTAATAATGTTCTAGAGGCCAAGTTACTTCTTGAGAATTATATGAGATATAATTGGAAGAGTTTCCTACCTTTAAGCTTATAAAAGATTTGTTGTGTTTTCTGCAAGATCTTTTATAAGTTATTAGGATCTCAATCTCACTAAGAAAACCTATCAGGGTTTTTCTCGATTATCATAGTGAGGGCTATGATTTTTTGATAAAATAGTGGGAGACATAATTAAAATAAAGACCTAATTTAATTATGTATGTCATTTCATGATTGTTTGCTTATGTATTGTTCTTTGTTAAATGTAGATAAATGGCATCTTCATTATCACTACGAAGTATCTTAGATACCAACAAACTGACTGGTCCAAACTATGTGGACTGGTTGAGAAATTTAAAGATTGTGCTGAGTTCAGAAAGACTTTCTTATATTCTTGATACCCCTAGTCTTAATCCACTGGGGGACGATGCCACACAGGAAGATATGGCCACATACAAAATGTGGCAGAATGACTCCCTCACTGTCAAGTGTATCATACTAGCCTATATGACCAATGAGTTACAGAGACAGCATGACAGCATGGATACTCAATCCATAATGCTCAATTTAAAAGAGCTTTATGGAGAACATAGCAGAACTGCTAGATATGAAATATCTAAGCAGTTATTCCGTGCTAGGATGACAGAGGGAACATCCGTTCAGGATCATGTTCTGAAAGTAATTGACTTGATCACCAGATTGGGTCAATTAGGTTTTATTATGGATGGGGAGTTGAATCAGGATTTAATCCTGCAATCACTCCCAGAGTCATTTTCTCAGTTTGTCTTGAATTATCACATGAACAAACTGAACACTTCCTTGCCTGAGCTGTTAAATATGTTAAAAACAGCGGAGAGCCACATAAAGAAAGAAAAGGCTCCACTTCTTCTTATTGATAAGACCAATAAGAAGAAATCAGGCAAAAAGGGTTTTAATAGGAAGCTAAACCCTAAGAGTGGCATCAATAAGAATAAGAAAGGAAAGAAGGCCTCCAAACAGTCGACCTGTTTCTTTTGCGGCAAAGCGGGACATTGGAAAAGGAATTGCAAGTCTTACCTTACAACTGTGAAGCCTGGTGCATCAGATGCGCCAAAAGGTAAGTATGAGATACATGCTATATTGACATTAAATTCATCTGTTTCAAATACTTGGGTATTGAATACCGCTTGTGGTTACCATATATGTAAATCTTTGCAGGACCTCCACAAGCTTAAAGTATTGAAGGAAGGTGACTTCAATCTCTACGGTGCTAGTGGTGATATCATCCAAGCAGAAGCTGTAGGTACCTATATTCTGAAGTTGCCTTCAGGGAAGATCTTGGAGTTAGAAAATTGTTATTATATGCCTAAGATTATTAGAAACATTATATCTATTCCCTTGTTATTAAAACAAGGATATGTAATGGATGTAACGAGCACTGGTTGCTCGATAATGTTATCTAATGAATTTGTTTGTTCTGGCATATTTAGCAATGGGCTCTTAACTCTTCCTTCCAATGATAGTGTTTTTCATGTCAATAATAAAAGAAAAAGAGAACACTTTAATAATACTTTACTTTGGCATCATCGACTTGGTCATGTTAATGAGTCTAGGATAAGCAAGTTATACAAGGAGAAATTCCTTGATCCTTATGAATATAAATCATTAGGGATTTGCGAATCATGTCTCATGGGTAAGATAACCAAGACTCCATTTACTGGACATGGAGAAAGGTCAACTGAGTTATTAGGACTTATACATACTGATGTATGTGATCCAATGACGACTAAGGCCAGAGGTGGATACTCATATTTTATCACTTTTACAGATGATTTATCTAGGTTCGGATATGTGTATCTTATGAAACATAAATCTGAAGCCTTTGATAAATTTAAGGAGTATCAAAGTATGGTCGAAAAACAAACCGGGAAAAGTATTAAAGTTCTTCGGTCTGATCGAGGAGGAGAATACTTATCCACGGAGTTTTTAGACTATCTTAAAGTTAATGGAATTCTTTCTGAATGGACCCCTCCTTATACACCATAGTTAAATGGTGTAGCTGAAAGGATGAATCGTACCTTATTAGATATGGTACGATCCATGATGTGCTTCACAAATTTACCCATTTCCTTCTGGGGTCATGCCCTAGAAACTGCTGTTTACATTCTGAACAAAGTACCTTCTAAATCCGTTTTTAGTACTCCGTATGAGATTTGGAGTGGAAAGAAACCATATCTTAAATATTTTAAGATATGGGGATGTCCAGCTTATGTTAAAAGAAATTTTGGATATAAGTTGGAAGCCAGAGCGGATAAATGTCTATTTGTAGGATATCCTAGAGAGGGTAGAGGATATCTGTTTTACCATCCTACTGAACAAAAGATTTTTGTCAGCGGGCATGCCATTTTTCTAGAAAAAGAGTTCATTTTAGAAAAAGGCAATGGTAGAACTGTTAAACTTGGAGAAGTACAAGAAACACAGATAGACAATTCTCAACCATTAGAACATATAGCTAGGTCAGAACCAGAACACAAAACTCCTCCCCGTAGGTCTGATAGAGTGCCACGAGCACCTGAGAGGTATGGGTTTATTATTGAAAATAATGAAGCCCAAGTCATTCAAAATGATGAACCTCTGACCTATACGGAAGCTATCTTGAGTAGTGACTCGATAGATGGCAAGAAGCCATGGAATCCGAGATAGACTCTATGTATGTCAACCAAGTATGGTCTTTGGTCGATGCACCAGAGGGTGTTAATCCTATTGGGTGCAAATGGGTCTATAAAAAAAAGATTGGGGCTGATAGCCAAGTTGAAACCTATAAAGCCAGATTAGTGGCAAAAGGTTTTAGACAAAAACAGGGAATTGATTATGATGAAACATTCTCACCTGTAGCCATGCTCAAATCAATTCGGATTTTACTTGCTATAGCAGCATACCACGATTATGAGATCTGGCAAATGGATGTGAAGACTGCTTTCCTCAATGGTTTCCTTGAGGAAGAAGTCTACATATCACAACCAGAAGGTTTTATTTCAAAGAATAAACCTAATCAAGTATGCAAGCTAAAGAAATCCATTTATGGATTGAAACAAGCTTCAAGGAGTTGGAACATCCATTTTGATGAAACTATTAAAAGGTTTGGTTTTATCAAAAATGTGGATGAACCCTTGTTTATAAGAAGACTAGTGGGAGTGCCATAGTCTTCTTGGTTCTGTATGTAGATGACATACTCCTCATTGGGAATGATATCCCAATGTTACAATCAGTCAAGGTTTGGCTATCAAACCAGTTTTTCATGAAAGATTTGGGAGAAGCATCCTATATAATAGGTATTAAGATCTATAGAGATAGGTCTAAGAGGATGCTAGGTTTATCCCAGTCAAGGTACATTGACTTAGTGCTGAAAAGGTTTAGCATGGATGGAAGTAAAAGAGGTTATCTTCCTATGAGTCAAGGCATACATCTTTCCAAAAGAATGTCTCCTAAGACACCTGAAGAAAGAAATAGAATGAATTCTATACCTTATGCTTCGGCAATAGGGTCCATAATGTATGCCATGTTATGTACCAGGCCTGATGTGGCATATGCTTTAGGCATTGTCAGTAGGTTTCAGGCTGATCCACGAGAGGATCATTGGAAAGCAGTTAAAAATATTCTTAAGTACCTGAGAAGGACTAAGGATATTTTTCTGGTTTATGGTGGTTCTGATCTTAAACTAGAAGCATATTCTGATTCTAGTTTTCAATCAGACATTGATGATAGCAAATCCATTTCGGGATATGTTTTTACCCTAAATGGTGGAGTAGTGAGTTGGAAGAGTACTAAGCAGCAGACTGTAGCTGACTCAACCACAGAGGCAGAATACATAGCTGTCAGTGAAGCCGCCAAGGAAGTAGTCTGGATGAAGAAGTTTATCACAGAGTTGGGTGTTGTTCCTGAGATTGAAAACCCAATGCCACTTTACTGTGACAACACTGGAGCTGTTGCTCAAGCTAAGGAACCAAGAGCTCATCATAAGTCCAAGCACATTCTGAGATGCTTCCATCTCGTCCGAGAAATAGTCGAAAGACAAGATGTCTACATAAATAGAGTTGATACAAAGAACAACGTAGTAGACCCGTTCACTAAGGCTCTACCACAGCGAGATTTTGATCGCCACCTCGAGGGTATGGGGTTAAGATTTAAAGGCGATTGGCTTTAGTGCAAGTGGGAGATTGAAAGGGATATGCCCTACAAGCAAATCAATATTGTATCTCCCAAATCAATGTAATTGACAATATTCTAATAAAGGCATTATTTTTCGTCATACGCTGTGTTTTATTATGATGAACCCCATAGATTAGGGCTATGATTTTAGGGTTATGATGAGATCATACCAGTGAGACCTAAAGTCTTAAAACCTTAATCTAAAATATTTCTAGTCAAAGGAACCCTGAGTAGGGGATCAGGATTTTTCCGGTAAGACTAGCACATCCCATGTATACTGGAAAGGGTGACTGCTCTCACAGTCACTTGTGTATGACACTAATACTAGGATGTGGGTGCTCATTAGTGAATGAGTTCACTGATATGATCCAACTTGAGAACATCTAATGGAGTCTTAGCTACATGTCAATGGAAGGTTCTCATAGTGGGAGTGGTACAAGTAATCCTTTGACCTGAGACTGCCATAAGTACCTTATGTACATGAACACATCCTTTGGTTCAATCCTAATCATGGCATTGAGTCATGCACAGGATTGATACTGGGAATGGTGAATTGTATATGAAGGTAATGAGTAGGTCAACAAGGAATCGATCACTCTTAGTAAGAGAAGATTGCATCCAGCTAGTTATCAATCGGATGATGATTCAGGGAATCTTTGATCAAAGTAAAGATATTGGAGATGGTTTCTAATATCAAGATAATTGAATCATCAATATAAGATTGAGCTAGAAATAAATATAATATTGGATTTGACATATATCCATATCCATAATTATATTTTGGGTGCAAGCTGATCGAAAGATTTAATTGTACGGTAACTTTCTACTGAAGAATAGTTTTGGTATTTCACCAGAATTTTCATATCTTCCGGGTAGACATGACACGTTGCTAGACGTCAATCTTGTCTTGTGGGTTGATCAAATTTAAAGATCACTTATTAGAAAGAGTCCTAATTGATCAAGTCGGGTAAGCTCGTTTTGACCTAAATCAATTAGAAAGAGTTCTAATCAAGTTAGGTCAACTTGTACTCAGACCTACTGTCGGCTGGATATGGAACCCAATGGGTCACACACTTAAGAGGATTGATCAAGAGTTTAATTTGTAATTAAATCATCTTTACAGGATAACACTCTAGCAGGTGTTGCAAACCCTTGCTTCTATTCGAATTGGATTTGAATTAGGATTCCGAATTGGATCAATTTGGGTTCTAATTGGGCCTAATTAGACCCTAATTGAATATATAGGACTTTGGGCTAACCCATGGCTAAGACTACATCTTAATTAACACCCAAGCCCATCCATATAGGCCGCCCAAGATTTTGTGCACGTGGATAAGAGGAAAGACTCCACGCGCGCATGGACTCTTCATGCGCACGTGAAGTCTTCTTATTTCACCACATTTTTTTTTTCTTGGCTGGTTATTCCCTATTAGCACATCTCCTAATGACCATTAGATAGTCATCTAACGGTTTGGGGATTTTAAGAAAGAAAGAAGGCGCTAACTCTTCCTGGTTGCGCGAAATAACGTCTCTTCAGAGACTGAAACATCGCGACTTCCTTCTTCTTAAAACTTCACGACTTTTCTTTTAGGAAGAGCCGTGAGTTTGAATCTGAAGGGCCGTGAGAAGGAAGGAGAGGGCATGAGAAATGTGGAAAGCCGGGAGAAATAGTTTACGGAGAGTTGTGAAGACATCTTTTTGTAGTCTATTTAAGGAACAGAGGCTTCGGGTGTTTTTCTGATGTACGACAGAAGTCTTTTTATTTTTCTTTCCTTTCCAGGAGACTGATTCCTCCTTAGCTTGTTTAGGACACAAGAGTTTCCCTTTTACAAAGTTCTCTTCTCTGTTGAAACTCAAGTCTAAAACAAGAGATAGGAAGAATCTCTCGAACGGTAAAAGAAAAGAAGATATACTCCTTTTATTCCTTTTTTTTTACATCAAGACATTAGTGTCTTAAATCCTCCTCCTCCTTCAAGACGAGTGTATTCTTAAGACAAGGTCTTAAGAAAGGGAGAGGAAGAAAAAGAAAGGAAGTAAGAAGTCCCTGCCGTGGAGTTTTTCAGCCATAGTCCTCTTGAGTTCTAGGAGAAGAATTCAAGTGAAGGAACTTTTGAAGAAGCAAGCATCTTGATCAATTTTCTTGTGGATCACTATTGGAGGGTGGACATTTGGATGCCTGGTGAATTCAAAAGGGTCATGCAACATCAAGTTTTGATTCTACATCAAAATTGGATTTAGCGATAACAGGTTGGTGTCCTAATTCTAATAGTGTAGGTTTGCATGTTTTTCATATGTTTTAATCCTGAATAAGGAGATCCTGATAAGGGTTTTGGTATAAATTTCATCATTTTGAAATTATCTTTTCCACTATGGCGCACTGAAACCCTGCACTATTTTGGCCATTTTTATTAATGTTACAGCATCCGTGGCAATTTTATGACACCCTGGGATTAATAAAACAAGCCACTGTTGCTATGTATTAGAGGAGAGGGGTTAAAAACTTATTTTTCATAATTTCTGCATTTGTGTTGTAGGTTTTGAACAAGGATGTCGTAGGCTTAGAACTAGGATGTCGTAATAATATTTTTGCCATTTTGATTAATGTTACAGCATCCGTGGCAACTTTATGATACCCTGGGAGTCATAAAACAAGCCATGGTTGCCATGTATTAGAGGTAGAGGGGTTAAAAACTTAATTTTTATGATTTCTATATGGATGTCGTAGGTTTTGAACTAGGATTTTGTAGATTTTGAACTAGGATGTCGTAATACTATTTTGGCCATTTTGATTAATGTTACGGCATCCGTGACAATTTTATGATCTCCTGTGAGTCATAAAACAAGCCACGGTTGCCATGTATTAGAGGTAGAGAGGTTAAAAAATTATTTTTCTTAATTTCTGCATGGGTGTCGCAGGATTTGAACTAAGGTGTCGCAAGTTTAGAACTAGGATGTCGTAATACTATTTTTGCCATTTTGATTAATGTTACGGCATCCGTTGTAATTTATGACACCTTGGGAGTCATAAAACAAGCCACGGTTGCCATGTATTAGAGGTAGAGGTGTTGAAAATTTATTTTTCATAATTTCTATATGGGTGTCGTAGGTTTTGGACTAAGGTGTCATTGATTTTGAACTAGGATGTCATAATACTGTTTTAGCCATTTTGATTAATGTTACAACATCTGAGGCAATTTTATGACCCCTTAGAAGTCATAAAACAAGCCACGGCTGCCATGCATTAGAGGTAGAGGGTTAAAAACTTATTTTTCATAATTTCTATATGGGTGATGTAGGTTTTAAGCTAGGGTGCCATAGATTTTGAACTAGGATGTCGTAATACTATTTTGGTCATTTTAATTAATGTTACAACATCCATGGCAATTTTATGATACCCTGGGAGTCATAAAACAAGCTACAGTTGCCATGTATTAGCGGTAGAGGGGTTAAAAACTTATTTTTATTATTTCTGTATGGATGTCATAGGTTTTGAACCTACAGTTGCCGTGTATTAGCGGTAGAGGGGTTAAAAACTTATTTTTTATCATTTCTGTATGGATGTCATAGGTTTTGAACTTGGTTATCGTAGGTTTTGAACTAGGGTATCATAATATTATTTTGGCCATTTTGATTAATGTTACAGCATCCGTGATAATTTTATGACATCCTGTGAGTCATAAAACAAGCCACGGTTAACATGTATTAGAGGTAGAGGGGTTAAAAACTTATTTTTCATAATTTCTGCATGGGTGTCGTTGGTTTTGAACTAAGGTATCATAGATTTTGAACTAGGATGTCGTAATACTCTTTTGGCCATTTTGATTAATGTTACAGTATTCATGAAAATTTTATGGCACCTTGGGTGTCATAAAACAAGCCACGGTTGCCATGTATTAGAGGTAGAAGGGTTAAAAACTTATTTTTCATAATTTCTATATGGGTATCATAGGTTTTGAACTAGGGTGTCATCGATTTTGAATTAGGATGTAATAATACTATTTTGGCCATTTTGATTAATGTTACATCATCCGTGATAATTTTATGACACCTTGGGAGTCGTAAAACAAACCACGGTTGTCTTGTATTAGAGGTAGAGGAGTTAAAAACTTCTTTTTCATAATTTCTACATGGATGATGTAGGTTTAGTACTAGGATGTCGTAATACTGTTTTGGTCATTTTGGTTAATGTTACAGCATCGGTGACAATTTTATGACACCCGGGGAGTCATAAAACAAGCCACGGTTGCCATGTATTAGAGGTAAAGGAGTTAAAAATTTATTTTTCATAATTTCTGCATGGTTTTCTTAGGTTTTGAACTAGGATGTCAAAGGTTTTGAACTAGGATGTCATAATACTGTTTTGACCATTTTTATTAAGGTTATAGCATACGTGGCTGTTACAGCCGTGACAGTGACGTGGCCAGGCTCAGGTATCGCCGAATGCGAGCGAGCCACGTGCGAGTTTCCCTGCCAGAATCAGCGCCACGTCCTCAAAGCTAGGGTCGGCGAGACCGCACCGCCCGACGACTATCTGAAGCAAACAGCTCCCGCTGAGGTCGAGTTCGGCGCGGAGTTCCCCCACCGACTCATCTGCGCCCGGGCTCGGAGGAGTCCGCCCCGAGTAAGGTCGGCCGAGGTCGGCTGACCCTTCGCCTTGCGCCAGGTGGCCACCCGGAGACGGGTCCACCTCGGCCGAAGCCAGGCGATCTTCTGCCACCTCGCCAGGTGTCCACCCAGGAGGGGTCCACCTAGGCCGAGGTCGGCTGACCCCCCGCCTTGCGCCAGGTGGCCACCCGGAGACGGGTCCACCTCGGCCGAAGCCAGGCGACCTCCTGCCACCTCGCCAGGTGTCCACCCAGGAGTGGTCCACCTAAGCCGAGGTCGGCCGATCCCTCACCTCTCGCCCGTTGGCCCCCGGAGATAGGTCCAACTCAGCCGAGGTCAGACCGCTCGTACGGAGAGGCCCCCGGGGAAAGCGACAGGTCCCGAGGCCATCCCTCGGGCCGTACCGACCCCAGACGGCGTCCCGTACGGAGGGCGGCGGCACGCGGAACGTCACTTACATTGACCCGACAGGTCCCGCAGTCGAGAGACCCGATCCTGACGGAACAGGCCCCGTAAACGGATGGCGCCCACGCTCGGGGAAAAGAGCACTCTCACGGAGCCCGAAGCCTGACGACTGGCCGCTCTGCCAGCGCCGCCCCCCCCTCCTTTCCTCTTTTGTCCTTGCCTTCTCCCTGCTGGGCCCGGTGGACGAGGTCGGAAAGCCGCCTGGCCTCCTTCACCAAAAAGGGAAAAAAAGGAAGACAGGGGAGAGGAGTTTTCGAGGAGGAAAAGGACAAGCGCACGACGGAGGGAGATAAAGAGGGAAGAATCTGGAGACTGCAAGGTAAGCCAACTAGCTTGGGGACAAGGAGGAAGCAGCGGCACAAGGCCTTGCTCCGAAAAAGAAACCAGAGATCCCGAGAGGGGAATACTGGACGTGAGCTCGGCAAGCAGGCCCAGCCGAGATTCCGGTCCCCAGCGCGTTCCCTTCACCAGTTAACTCTCCAAATCTGGGGCCCTTTAGAGGGCTTGGGAGGGAGAGTCCGTTCCTTCTCGTCGTCTACTGACTTGACCGTCGGAGCCCCCTCGCCGGAATCCCCGGCCAGGGTCCTCTAACCCCTTTGTCGCAGGTTCTCCGCAGGAAGGGAGGCTCCCTCGCCAGGCGGTCAGGAAGGATCGGCTGATCCACGGCGCGGGCGCGGCGACGAGAACGGCAACAGATTGGCGCGCCAGGTAGGGGGCAGGACACTAACCCCCAGAGGGAACTAGCTTTTTGCAGGTGTCACGCTCTCCAGCAATGGTGGTCACTCGTGGTCGCGAGGCGTCCACCAGCCGTGTGGGAGAAGCCCACTCCCCTCCGGGGGCCACACCCCCGAACGGGAGCTTCCGGCTCCCCCTCCTCTTCCGCAGCAGCCTACCCCGGCGGACGGATCCCTTGTGGCCATCGTCCAGCAGCTGCAGACCTTGACCTCAGCGGTCCGACAGCTACAGCATCAGCAACGATCCCTGGCCACTCAGCCGCAGCCAGGGACTCCCGCGGCCCGAGCCGCGGGACAGCGTGGGAGCCTGCGCTCAATCCAGGGCAGGCCGTCCCATCCACAAGCCATCTCCAACCCCCGAGGGAGCCGCCAAGCTCCCCCGAAGAGAAACTATTCCGGTTCGGAGGATCACGAGAGTCGATCCCCGGCCGATGGGGCCGAAACGGCGCATCGCAGCAAGCGACGCCGGGGCCAGACCTCGCGCCGAGACCGATCGGCGCCCCCTTCACCTGCAGTCTCGGTGGAAGACTCCACCGACGAAGCCATCAGGCGCCAGGCCGAGAGGCGCCTAGAAGAGCACGAGCGCAAGTTGGCGGAGTTCGCCCGACGGTTCGCCGACCTGCAGAACTCGTCAGCTGACCCGGTGGGCTACGACTCCCGCCCCCCTTTCTCCGAAGAAATCCAGGCGGAACCGATCCCGAAATGGTTCCGCATGCCGCAGGTGGACCCCTACGACGGGACCACCGACCCCCTGGACCATTTGGAGAGTTATAAAGCTCTCATGAGGGTCCAGGGCGCCACCGACGCCCTTCTGTGCATCGCCTTCCCAGCAACCCTTCGGAAGGCCGCTCGAGTCTGGTTCGCCCGTCTCGAGCCTGGATCCATTTGCTCCTTCCAGCAGTTGGAAGCAAAGTTTGTGGCGCACTTCGACGCTTGTCGAAAGGTGCCAAGGGAGGTAGACAGCCTCTTCTCCATCCGCCAGCAGGACCAGGAGCTGCTCCGAGACTACATCACCCGGTTTAAGACCGTAGCCCTGGAGATCTACAGCTTGGACGAGCCCGTCGCTATGCTGGCTTTGAAGCGCGGGCTCAAGACGTCCCGCCTGACCTATTCCCTGGACAAGAAGCCGCCCAGGATGTATTCCGAGCTCCTCCTCCGCAACCACAAGTACATCCGGGTGGAGGAGGCTGACCGCACCCGTCGAGAGCTGGACGGGAAGATTCCGAAGAAGTCAGTTCCAAGGGACACCCCGGGAGTTCGGAGGCCCGGGCCGTCTGCCGACCCTCGCCCGAATCCAAGGCCGAGGGCCGAGTCTACTTCCGAGCGGAGGTACACCCCTCTCCTTGCACCTCGAGCAAAAATCCTCATGAAAATCGAGGGCGAGCGCTACCTCCGCCGACCTCCACCTCAGAACCCGAGAGCCGCCCGAGACAAATCAAAGTACTGCCAGTTCCACCGCGAGCACGGACACGACATGGAGGAGTGCCACCATTTGAAGCGGGAGATTGAGGAGCTGATCGGGAGGGGTTACCTCAGGAAGTTCGTCAAGAACGAGGCCCCCTCCGAGAAGCAGCCGCTCGCAGCCTTACCGCCTGTCCCTGCGATCGACAACCGGTCAACAGAGAAGCCCGTGGGCATGATCTCGCGCGGTCCGGCCGAGCAGAGAATAGAGCCCGGGAAGTCCCGGAGAATGTAATCCCTCCCAAGGGAGGGGAGTCTAATGACAATGTAAACAATGATGCCGTGGTGGTCGAGATGACCATCGCGAAGCATCCTGTACATCGAATCATGGTGGATAGTGGAAGCTCGGCCGACGTACTTTTTTACGATGCTTTCTCTCGGATGAATTTGTCTCCCGACCAGCTAAAGCCAGTGCACATCCCACTGGTAGGTTTTACAGGGGACTCCGTAGGAGTCGAAGGGGAAATCACTCTCCCGGTCACCGCCGGATCCCCACCTCGGCAGGCGACCATCATGGCAACATTCACTGTCGTCAAGCTCCCTTCGCCTTACAACGCCATTCTCGGGCGTCCCGGGCTCAACCAACTAGATGCCACCATCTCTACGAGGAGGCTGCTGGTGCAGTTCCCCACGCCCTTCGGGCTCGGGGAAATGAAGGGGACGATTCAGCCGGTCCCGTTCTGCCTACAGACAATCCCAGGCACCAGGAGCGCAGAGCTCGCCCACGATATCGAGGATCTCGACCTGAGAGAGAAGGAACCCAGGGGAGGGCCCGTAGAGCGCCTGCTACCCTTTCCCCTTGGTTCGGACCCCCTGAAGACGGTGCAAGTCGAGGCCCAGCTCCCCGAAGAGGAGCGAACCCGCCTGCTGGAGTTCCTCCGTGCCAACGTCGATGTGTTCGCCTGGTCGGCGGCCGACATGCCGGGTATCCCGCCCGAGATTATCATGCACAGCCTGAACGTGGACCCAGGTTGCCGTCCGGTCCGCCAGAAGAAGAGAAGCTTTGCCATGGAGAGGCAGAAGGCGATCAACGAGGAGGTAGAAAAGCTCCTCACCGCCGGTTTCGTCCGAGAAGTCCAATACCCCAGCTGGTTAGCAAACGTGGTCATGGTAAGAAGAGTAGTGGTAAGTGGAGGATCTGTGTGGACTACACCGACCTCAATCGAGCTTGCCCGAAGGACAGCTTCCCTCTGCCGAAGATCGACCAGCTGGTCGACACCACCTCGGGGCATCGTCTCCTGTCATTCATGGACGCTTTTTCCGGATACAACCAGATCCGGAGGACGAAGAGCGCACTGCCTTCATAACTGACCGCGGGACTTTCTGTTACAGGATGATGCCTTTCGGTCTCAAGAACGCGGGGGCGACGTACCAACGTCTGGTCAATAAGTCTTCAAAGACCAGATAGGCCGCAACATGCAGGTATACGTGGACGACATGCTAGTAATGAGCAAACTTGACTCGGACCACGTGGCCGACCTGACGGAGACGTTCGGCAACCTCCGGCGCCACCAGATGAAGCTGAACCCGGCGAAGTGCGCCTTCGGGGTCTCCGCCGGAAAGCTCCTAGGGTTCATGGTGACCCAAAGAGGAATCGAGGCCAACCCAGAGAAGGTCCAGGCCATCCTGGACATGGAGCAGCCAGCCTCCAAGAAGCAAGTGCAGCAACTGACCGGCCGGGTTGCGGCCCTCAGCCGTTTTATTTCCAGGTCGGCGGATCGCTGCCGTCCCTTCTTCAAGGTGCTGAGGAAGATGAATGGTTTCGCCTGGACCGAGGAGTGCCAGCAGGCCTTCGAGGAGTTGAAGAAGACGCTCGCATCGCCACCTTTGCTGTCCAGGCCCGAGGAGGGGGAGGAGCTTACCCTCTACTTGGCCGTTACCCCGGAGGCCGTCAGCTCTGTCCTGGTCCGAACCGACGACCACAGGATCCAGCGGCCGGTGTACTATACCAGCAAACTCCTCCGGGACGCGGAGCTCAGGTATTCCCGGCCCGAGAAACTCGTTTTTGCGCTAATAGTGTCTGCCCAGCGTCTCAGGCCCTATTTTCAAGCGCATCCCGTCGCCGTCTTGACGGATCAACCGCTGAAAGCGGTGCTCAGCCGACCCGATACCTCGGGGCGATGGCCAAGTGGGCACTGAAACTCAGCGAGTTCGACATTACGTACCGACCGAGGTCGGCAATGAAGGCACAGGTGCTGGCCGATTTCTTGGTCGAGTGCGCAGGTTTGGGCAAGGAGCCCGAGGAGGACCCCCCGGCCCGGCCAATGGAGGTCGGCACCGACGAGCTCGGAGAGGACGCCTGGATCCTCCATGTAGACGGAGCCTCAAACTCCGGCGGGAGCGGAGCTGGGCTCATCCTTGCCAACGGTGACGGAGTCGTCGCCGAGTGCGCGCTCCGTTTCCAGTTCCCCGCGACAAATAACCAAGCGGAATATGAGGCACTTCTCGCCGGACTGAGAGTCTCCCGCGAGCTGGGCGTGACCAACCTCAGAGCCTTCACTGACTCCCAGCTCGTGGCGGGGCAGGTGTCCGGGGAGTACGTCGCTCACGACCCCCAGATGGCGAAGTATTTGGAGCTCGTCAAGGCGGGCGCGTCCAAGTTCCGGCGCTTCAACATCTTCCATATCCCCCGTGGGGAGAACGCCCGCGCGGATGCCCTCTCTCGGCTGGCGACCCTGCCGGACACGATGCTGGGACGCGCTTATGTGGAGCGACTCGAAGTCCCAAGCCTCGAAGTACCGGCGGAGGTCCATCAGGTCAGCCAGGAGCCCGGCTGGATGGACAAGTACGCTGCGTACATCACCAGCGGCACCCTGCCGGAAGACCGAGATGCGGCTCGCCTCATCAGGAAGAAGGCCGTGCGGTTTGTCCTGATGGACGGGCAGCTGTATCGAAGGTCCTACTCTTATCCCCTCCTCAAGTGCATTGGACCCATAGAAGCCAAGCTTGTACTCTAGGAGATTCACGAAGGCATCTATGGGAACCACGTGGGGGGCAGGGCATTGGCGTACAAGGCCCTTCGTCAAGGATACTTCTGGGAGACGATGAAGGAGGACGCCGCCGACTTCGTGAAGAAATGCGACCGGTGCCAGCGTCACGCCACGGTACAGCGGCAACCCTCCAACCCGATCTCTCAGCTCTCAGCCCCCTGGCCGTTCGCCCAGTGGGGGATGGACCTCCTGGGCCCATTCCCGCCGGCGTCCGGCCAGCGGAAGTTCTTGATAGTGGCTATCGACTACTTCACAAAGTGGGTCGAGGCCGAACCCTTGGAAAGAATCACCGAGGCAAACGTCGCCAAGTTCTTCTGGAAGTCCATCGTCTGCCGCTTCGGCCTCCCCCACACCGTGGTCACCGACAACGGACGCTAGTTCGACTGTCGGGAGTTCGAAGATTTCTGCAACGACCTCGGCATCAAGCATCGCTTCACTTCGGTGGCGCACCCCCAGACCAACGGGGAAGCCGAGGTCACGAACAGGACCATTCTTCAGGGCCTCCGCACGCGGCTAGACCAAGCCAAGGGCAGGTGGGCCGATGAGCTTCCCAGCGTTCTTTGGGCATACCACACCACCCCAATGACGGCTACTGACGAAACTCCATTCAACCTCGTCTTCGGGGCCGAAGCAGTCATCCCGATCGAGCTCAGCATACCCACGCTGCGCGTGGAGCAATACGACGAGACAGAAAACCCGGCCAGGATGATGCTCAACCTAGACCTCCTCGAAGAAACGAGGGACAAGGCCCGAATCCGAATGGCGGCATACCGACAACGTGTAGCCAGATATTACAACTCCCGAGTACGGCCGAAGGTTTTTCGTCCCGGGGACTTGGTCCTCCGGCGCGCAGAAGCCTCCCAGCCACGGGAATGCGGCAAGCTTTCACCCAACTGGGAAGGCCCTTATCGGGTGGCAGAAGCCCTCCCTCACGGAGCATGTTACTTGGAAGAATTGGGAGGTGCCAGGTTCCCCCGGACATGGAACCTCTCGAACCAGAGAATGTACTACCAGTGATGTAAGGCTCCCAGTTTCTGTAACAAAGCTTCTCCACTTTAAACACTCTTCTCTAACTTCAACAAGAAGGCCTGCGGCATCGAGCTCAGTCCGGAAGATCCTGGGCTTCGGCCTGGAAGGTGGCGTCGAACCCAGTTCGCCCACGCAAGCCCGGAGCACAGCTCAGCAAGCCGCGCAAGGTTTGAGAAGGCCTGCGGCATCGAGCTCAGTCCGGAAGATCCTGGGCTTCGGCCTGGAAGGTGGCGTCGAACCCAGTTCGACCACGCAAGCCCGGAGCACAGCTCAGCAAGCCGCGCAAGGTTTGAGAAAGCCTGCGGCATCGAGCTCAGTCCGGAAGATCCTGGGCTTTGGCCTGGAAGGTGGCGTCGAACCCAGTTCGCCCACGCAAGCTCGGAGCACAGCTCAGCAAGCCGTGCAAGGTTTGAGAAAGCCTGCGGCATCGAGCTCAGTCCGGAAGATCCTGGGCTTCGGCCTGGAAGGTGGCGCCGAACCTAGTTCGCCCGCGCAAGCCCGGAGCACAGCTCAGCAAGCCGCGCAAGGTTTGAGAAAGCCTGCGGCATCGAGCTCAGTCCGGAAGATCCTGGGCTTCAGCCTGGAAGGTGGCACCGAACCTAGTTCGCCCGCGCAAGCCCGGAGCACAGCTCAGCAAGCCGCGCAAGGTTTTGAGAAAGCCTGCGGCATCGAGCTCAGTCCGGAAGATCCCGGGTTTCGGCCCGGAAGATGGTGCAGAAACTGTGTTGTCCGCGCAAGCATGAAGGCAGCCCAAAGTCGGACCTGCTCAGGGTTTGCCCTGCCGCGACATGACTCTGCAGACCCCGTCCTTCGATTTAGTATAGAAGGACCAGGCCTGCAGTTATCTCAGGTGTCCCAGACCGACATCTCAGAAACAAAAACAAGAAAAAAGAAAAGGCAAAATGATGAACGAGTTTTGGTAAAAGCTGTGTCTTCATTAAACGAAGTCTTTCAGTACAAACTGGGAGCCCCGACAGGCCGGGACTCCCCAAAAGAAGATAAAGAAAGGAAAACAAAACTACAGAGCAACGATCACTGGGGCGCAGGGTCGGTGCCGTCCGCCGGAGGCGCGGGCGCCACTTCTTCGATTTCCACGACGACCGGCTCCTGGGGCTGTGCCGGGATCGCGGCGTCGCCGGTCGGAGGTGCTACAGGTGTCGCCTGAGGTGTCGCCTGGGTCGCGCCGGGGACCCTGCTCTCGCTCCCCGGCTTTCTGCCGCCGACGACGACCCCACTCAAGTCCAGCTGGGGGAAGAAGGCCCCCACCTTCTCCCGGCACATCCGGAACCCCTTCAGGAAGGAGTCCACGGCGGCCTCCCGGACTTTCGACGTGAACTCGTCGGAGGCCCGGAACTTGGGGACGGCCTCCTGCGCTTCCCGCTTCGCCACCTCCAGGAGCCCGTTGATGTAGGAGCTCCGGTCCTTCGCCGCGGCCACCTCTCGCCAGGCCTCATCCAGTTGGCGCTCCAAAAACAGGGAATGGGCCTGCAGGCGGGCCTTCTCCACCGCATCCTCCTCAGTCCGGCGCTGGTTGGAGGTCCGCTCCTCCGCCAAGGAGGCCTCCAATTCTTTGTTCCGCTCCTCGGAACGTGTCAGGTCGGACTGGAGGGCCTGCTTCTCAGCTCGCAGCTCGGCCCCCTTGTCCATCAGGTCCTTCACATCGGCCGCGAGTTTGCCAAGCTTTAGCTCCCGATCGGAGTCCCGCTTGGCGTTCCCTACAAGGTAATTCCTCAGTAGGAGGACGTCGTTCCCGATCTGCAGAGGCAAAAACAGTGCATGTCAGTATCAAGGCAGAAGGCCTCGGATTGGAAGTAAAGAAGAAGGGAAAGCTCAGACTTACCGTAAAAAGCTGGGGCAGGATGCCGAGTAGCGCGTCCGCATAGTCTCGGCCGCCCCGAGCTCGGCGGTCCCGGGCGGTGGAAGCATACTCCATCACCCTCTCCGCCAGTCCTCGGTCGAGGATGACCGAGTCTCGGTGCGAGATCTCCGGCGCTGGACCCTTCGGGCCGACCCCCGCGGCAGCTGCCCCCTCGGCCGGAGCCGCAACCGACGGGCCGGCGGTCGCCACTGGCGGTGCCGTCGGGCTGGTGGCAAGAACGGGCCCGGCGATGGGCAGAGCAGCGGGCGCCGGAGCTCTCTCTGCAACGCCGCCAGGCCGCGGGGCCGAAGTGCCAGGGGCGCCGCCCTGAGGAGGCCTGGGCGGGGAAACGGCAGCAGCTGGGCCGGGCACGGTCGCCGCCACGACCTCCCGGCTCGTCTCTGTGCGAGCCCACTTCGCTACGGGCTCATCCACGTCGACGACCTCCCGCTGAGCCGCTCCCTCCAGGAGGTTCTCCAGAGAAAATTTCATCCCTGCAAAATGAAGAAAGCAGAAGGTCAGATAGTTCGATCTTAAAGAGAGAGGGGGGGGGCAGAAATTAATGCGGGGCCAAATCTCACCGGTCTCACGGATGGGACTGATGCCGGCCTCAAAAAGATTCTGCTCAGAGAGCAGAACCTCGAGCGCCGGGACCACGTCACTCAGGAGCTGGGTGTATGACTCCTGGTCCGCAGACTCGACTCGGGAATTCCGGTTCGGCGACCGGTCCGGTTCGCTCCAGGCCCAGTCGACGTCGTCAACCGAGGCAAAGAAAAATCGGCTCTTCCATCCCTTGACCGAGGAAGGGAGGTCGAATCGGAGACACCTAGGCCGGGGCGAAATGTACCACCAGCCGTCATCGGTGGAACACTTCTTCAGGGTGAACAGGGCCTTGAAGAGAGAAAAACGGGCAACAAACCCGTGGAAATGGCAGAAGACGATGAAGGAGAAGATGACCCGGATGGCATTAGGAGCCAGCTGGGCCGGGACGAGCCGAAAATGGCTGAGGAAGGAAAGAAAGAAAGGGTGCAGAGGAAAACGAAGACCCCCGAGGAGGAAGTCTTCGTAGAAGGCAATGCGGCCGGGGCCACTCATGGTGACACGCTCCCCGGACCGCGGAGCAAACAGACGGACAGATCCCGGGATGCCATAGGCATCCCGGAGCAGAGAAAGATCGCCTTCGGTCATGGTAGAAGCATGACCGGAGGGACCGGCGGGAAGAGGTGGCGGAGCCGGAAGAGAAATTAAGGCGGGGAGTGAACGGAGGGGCACGGCAGGCGCAACCGGAGGGGACCGGATCCCCCTGGGGATGCCAATAGTGACACCCCCGGGTTGCAAGCGCCGGCGGACCTCCCCTGGAATTACCTCCTCATCCGAGGAGGAAGAAGATGGAGTCCTCGGCCGGGATGGACCGGCCTCGTCCGGGTTAGAAGAGACATGGCGACGGCGCGCCATGGAGAAGGAAAGGACAAAGAAACTGAATAAGAAATGAGAGAGAAGGAGGGGGGCTAGAGAAGGAGAAGAAGACACTCACCCAAAAATGCACAGACGGGCGCGAGCAGCAGAAGTTGTTAGCCTGCAGCAAACCGCCCACGAAGCAAGGGAAAAGGCCTCGTTCTGGAAAGTCCCCTCCCTTTCAAACTCAGCCGGCAACAGCCGTACCCATCATTCCGCCTCAGACCACTGGATGGTCGCCACGTGGGCACATGCCCGACACCGACGCCTCGTTAGCAGAGTAACGGCCTCTGCCCCGAAGCGACGCATTGATTACGGGCAAGTGGACGACGCGTGGCGACCCCCCATAGGTCTTCAGCCGCATCGAGCCACGACGAATGAAGATCGTGCCAATTATGATGCAAGATCTTCGCCTCCCCACGTCATGACTGCAATTAATCCCGACGTTCCGTTTTACGATGCCCCGACGGAACGGCGGGCTGCGGGGGAACTGTTACAGCCGTGACAGTGACGTGGCCAGGCTCAGGTATCGCCGAATGCGAGCGAGCCACGTGCGAGTTTCCCTGCCAGAATCAGCGCCACGTCCTCAAAGCTAGGGTCGGCGAGACCGCACCGCCCGACGACTATCTGAAGCAAACAGCTCCCGCCGAGGTCGAGTTCGGCGCGGAGTTCCCCCACCGACTCATCTGTGCCCGGGCTCGGAGGAGTCCGCCCCGAGTAAGGTCGGCCGAGGTCGGCTGACCCTCCGCCTTGCGCCAGGTGGCCACCCGGAGACGGGTCCACCTCGGCCGAAGCCAGGCGATCTTCTGCCACCTCGCCAGGTGTCCACCCAGGAGGGGTCCACCTAGGCCGAGGTCGGCTGACCCTCCGCCTTGCGCCAGGTGGCCACCCGGAGACGGGTCCACCTCGGCCGAAGCCAGGCGATCTTCTGCCACCTCGCCAGGTGTCCACCCAGGAGGGGTCCACCTAGGCCGAGGTCGGCTGACCCTCCGCCTTGCGCCAGGTGGCCACCCGGAGTCGGGTCCACCTCGGCCGAAGCCAGGCGATCTTCTGCCACCTCGCCAGGTGTCCACCCAGGAGGGGTCCACCTAGGCCGAGGTCGGCTGACCCCCCGCCTTGCGCCAGGTGGCCACCCGGAGACGGGTCCACCTCGGCCGAAGCCAGGCGACCTCCTGCCACCTCGCCAGGTGTCCACCCAAGAGGGGTCCACCTAAGCCGAGGTCGGCCGATCCCTCGCCTCTCGCCAGTTGGCCCCTGGAGACAGGTCCAACTCAGCCGAGGTCAGACCGCTCGTACGGAGAGGCCCCCGGGGAAAGCGACAGGTCCCGAGGCCATCCCTCGGGCCGTACCGACCCCAGACGGCGTCCCGTACGGAGGGCGGCGGCACGCGGAACGTCACTTACATTGACCCGATAGGTCCCGCAGTCGAGAGACCCGATCCTGACGGAACAGGCCCCGTAAATGGATGGCGCCCACGCTCGGGGAAAAGAGCACTCTCACGGAGCCCGAAGCCTGACGACTGGCCGCTCTGCCAGCGCCGCCCCCCCCTCCTTTTCTCTTCTGTCCTTGCCTTCTCCCTGCTGGGCCCGGTGGACGAGGTCGGAAAGCCGCCTGGCCTCCTTCACCAAAAAGGGAAAAGAAAGGAAGACAGGGGAGAGGAGTTTTCGAGGAGGAAAAGGACAAGCGCACGACGGAGGGAGATAAAGAGGGAAGAATCTGGAGACTGCAAGGTAAGCCAACTAGCCTGGGGACAAGGAGGAAGCAGCGGCACAAGGCCTTGCTCCGAAAAAGAAACCAGAGATCCCGAGAGGGGAATACTGGACGTGAGCTCGGCAAGCAGGCCCAGCCGAGATTCCGGTCCCCAGCGCGTTCCCTTCACCAGTTAACTCTCCAAATCTGGGGCCCTTTAGAGGGCCTGGGAGGGAGAGTCTGTTCCTTCTCGTCGTCTACTGACTTGACCGTCGGAGCCCCCTCGCCGGAATCCCCGGCCAGGGTCCTCTAACCCCTTTGTCGCAGGTTCTCCGCAGGAAGGGAGGCTCCCTTGCCAGGCGGTCAGGAAGGATCGGCTGATCCACGGCGCGGGCGCGGCGACGGGAACGGCAACAGTGGCAATTTTATGACACCTTGGGAGTCATAAAACAAGCCACGGTTGCCATGTATTAAAGGTAGAGGGGTTAAAAACTTATATTTTCATAATTTCTACAAGGATGTCGTAGGTTTTGAACTAGGGTATCGTAGTTTTAGAACTAAGATGTCGTAATACTGTTTTGGCCATTTTGATTAATGTTATAGTATCCGTGATAATTTTAAGATACCTTGGGAGTCGTAAAATAAGCCACGACTGTCTTATATTAGAGGTAAAGGAGTTAAAAACTTATTTTTTATAATTTCTACATGCGTAATCTAGGTTTAGAACTAGGATGTCATAATACTGTTTTGGTCATTTTGATTAATGTTACAACATCCGTGACAATTTTATGACACCCGGGGAGTCATAAAACAAGCCATGGTTGCCATGTATTAGAGGTAGAGGAGTTAAAAACTTATTTTTCATAATTTCTGCATGGTTTTCTTAGGTTTTGACCTAGGGTGTCATAGGTTTTGAACTAGGATGTCATAATACTGTTTTGACCATTTTGATTAAGGTTACATCATCCGTGGCAATTTTATAACACCCTGAGAGTCATAAAACAAGCCATGGCTGCCTTGTATTAAAGGTAGATTGGTTAAAAACTTATATTTTCATAATTTCTGCCAGGGTGTCGTAGGTTTTGAACTAGGATGTCGTAGCTTTAGAACTAGGATGTCGTAATACTATTTTGGCCATTTTTATTAATGTTACAGCATCCGTGGCAATTTTATGACACCCTGAGATTAATAAAACAAGTCACGGTTGCCATGTATTTGAAGTAGAGGGTTTAAAAACTTGTTTTTCATAATTTCCGCATGGGTGTCGTCGGTTTTGAACTAGGATGTCGTATATTTTGAAATAGGGTATCGTAATAATGTTTTGGCCATTTTGATTATTGTTACAATATTCGTGGCAATTTTATGACACCATGGGAATCGTAAAACAAGCCACGGTTAACATGTATTAGAGGTAGAGGGGTTAAAAACTTATTTTTCATAATTTTTACATTGGTGTCGTAGGTTTTGAACTAGGGTGTCATAGGTTTTGAACTAGGATGTCGTAATACTATTTTGGACATTTTGATTAATGTTACAGCATTCGTGATAATTTTATGACACCTTAGGAGTCGTAAAACAAGTCACGGTTGCCATGTATTATATGTAAAGGGGTTAAAAACTTATATTTCATAATTTCTGCATGGGTGTCGTAGGTTTTGAACTAGCATGTCATAGGTTTTGAACAAAGATGTCATAATACTATTTTGGAAATTTTGATTTATGTTACAGCATTCGTGGCAATTTTATGACATCTTGGAGTCATAATACAAGCAACGGTTGTCATGTATTTGAGGCAGAGGTTTTAAAAACTTATTTTTCATAATTTCTGTATGGATATCGTAGGTTTTTAACTACGGTGTCGTAGGTTTTGAACTAGGATATCATAATACTGTTTTGGCCATTTTCATTAATGTTACAGCATCCGTGATAATTTTATGACACCCTGGGAGTCATAAAACAAGCCACGGTTGCCATGTATTACAGGTAGAGGGGTTAAAAACTTATTTTTCATAATTTCTGCATGGGTGTCGTAGGTTTTGAACTACGATGTCGTAGGTTTAGAACTAGGATGTTGTAATACTATTTTGGCCATTTTGATTAATGTTACAGCATCCGTGGTAATTTTTTGTCACCATGGGAGTCATAAAACAAGCCATGGTTACCATGTATTAGAGGTAGAGGGGTTAAAAACTTATTTTTCATAATTTTTGCATGGGTGTCGTAGGTTTTGAACTAGGGAGTTGTAATACTATTTTGGTCATTTTGATTAATGTTACAGCATCCGTGATAATTTTATAACACCGTGCAAGTCATGAAACAAGCCATGGTTGCCATGTATTAGAGGTAGAGGGGTTAAAAACTTATTTTTCATAATTTTTGCATGGGTGTCATAGGTTTTGAACTAGGATGTCATAGGTTTAGAATTAGGATGTCGTAATACTATTTTGGCCATTTTGATTAATGTTAAAGCATCCGTGGTAATTTTATGACACCTTGGGAGTAATAAAACAAGCCAAGGTTGCCATGTATTAGAGGTAGAGGGGTTAAAAACTTATTTTTCTTAATTTCTGTATGGGTGTCATAGGTTTTGAACTAGGGTATCGTAGATTTAGAACTAGGATGTCGTAATACTGTTTTGGCCATTTTGATTAATGTTAAAACATCCCTGGCAATTTTATGACCCCCTATGAGTCATAAAATAATACACTATTGTCAAGTGTTAGAGGTAGAGGGGTTAAAAACTTATTTTTCATAATTTCTGCATGGGTGTCGTAGGTTTAGAACTAGGATATAGTAGGTTTTGAATTAGGATGTCGTAATACTATTTTGGCCATTTTGATTAATGTTACAGCATCCGTGGCATTTTTATGAAACCCTGGAAGTTATAAAACATGCCACAGTTGTCATGTGTGTTAGAGGTAGAGGGGTTAAAAACTTATTTTTCATAATTTTTGTATTGGTGTCATAGGTTTTGATCTAGAGTATCGTCGGTTTTGAACTAGGGTGTCGTAATACTGTTTTGGCCATTTTGATTATTGTTACAGCATCCGTGGCAATTTTATGACACCCTGGGAGTCATAAAACAAGCAACGGTTGCCATGTATTAGAGGTAGATGGGTTTAAAACTTATTTTTCATAATTTCTGTATGGATGTCGTAGGTTTTGAACTAGGGTGACATGTTTTGAACTAAGATGTCGTAATATTGTTTTGGCCATTTTGATTAATGTTAGAGCATCTATGATAATTTATGACATCCTGGGAGTCATAAAACAAGCTACGGTTGTCATGTATTAGAGGCAGAGGGGTTAAAAACTTATTTTTTATAATTTCTGTATTGATGTCATAGGTTTTGAACTAAGGTGTCATATTTTTGAACTAGGATGTCGTAATACTATTTTGGTCATTTTGATTAATATTACACCATCCATGATAATTTTATGGCACCTAGGGAGTCATGAAACAAGCCATGGCTGCCATATATTAGAGGTAGAGGGGTTAAAAACTTATTTTTTATAATTTTTGCATTGGTGTCATAGATTTTGAACTTGGATATCGTAGGTTTAGAACTAGGATGTTGTAATACTATTTTGGCCATTTTTATTAATGTTACAGCATCCGTGGCAATTTTATGATACCCTGTGATTAATAAAACAAGCCACGGTTGCCATGTATTAGAGGTAGAGAGGTTAAAAACTTATTTTTCATAATTTCTGCATGGGTGTCATAGGTTTAGAACTAGGGTGTCGTATATTTTGAACTAGGATGTCGTAATTCTGTTTTGGCAATTTTGATTAATGTTACAGCATCCGTGCCAATTTTATAATACCTTATGAGTCATAAAACAAGCCACGGTTGCCATGTATTAGAGGTAGAGGGGTTAAAAACTTATTTTTCATAATGTCTGCATTGGTGTCATAGGTTTTGAACTAGGGTGTCGTAGATTTAGAACTAGGATGTCGTAATACTATTTTAGCAATTTTGATTAATGTTACAGCATCCGTGGCAATTTTATGACACCTTGGGAGTCATAAAACAAGCCATGGTTGCCATGTATTAGAGGTAGAGGTGTAAAAAACTTATTTTTCAAAATTTTTGCATGGGTGTCGTAGGTTTTGAACTAGGATGTCGTAGGTTTTGAACTAGGATATCGTAATACTATTTTGAAAATTTTGATTTATGTTACAGCAACCGTAGCAATTTTTTGACACCGTGGAAGTCATAAAATAAGCCACGGTTACCATGTATTAGAGGTAGAGGGGTTAAAAACTTATTTTTCATAATTTCTGCATGGGTGTCGTAGGTTTTGAACTAGGGTGTCGAAGGTTTTGAACTATAGTGCCGTAATACTCTTTTGGCCATTTTGATTAATGTTACAGCATCCATAAAATTTTATGGCACCTTGGGAGTCATAAAACAAGCCACGGTTGCCATGTATTAGAGGTAGAAGGGTTAAAAACTTATTTTTCATAATTTCCATATGGGTATCGTATGTTTTGAACTAGGGTATCATCGATTTTTAATTAGGATGTAGTAATACTATTTTGGCCATTTTGATTAATGTTACAGCATCCGTGATAATTTTATGACACCCTGAGAGTTATAAAACAAGCAACGGTTGTCATGTATTAGAGGTAGAGGTGTTAAAAACTTATTTTTCTTAATTTCTGCATGAGTGTCGTAGGTTTTGAACTAGGATGTCGTAATTCTGTTTTGGCAATGTTGATTGATATTGCAGCATCTGTGGCAATTTTATAATATCCTGGGAGTCATAAAACAAGCCACGGTTGCCATGTATTAGAGGTAGAGGGGTTAAAAACTTATTTTTCATAATTTCTGTATGGATGTCATAGGTTTCGAACTTGGGTGTTGTAGGTTTTGAACAAGGATGTCCTAATACTATTTTGGTCATTTTGATTAATACTACAGCATCCGTGGTAATTTTATGACACCCTTGGAGTCATAAAACAAGCCACGGTTGCCATGTATTAGAGGTAGAGGGGTTAAAAACTTATTTTTCATAATTTCTGTATTAGTGTCATAGGTTTTGAACTAGGATGTCGTAGGTTTTGAACTAGGGTGCCGTAATAGTGTTTTGGCCATTTTGGTTTTTTTTACAGCATCCGTGGCAATTTTATGATATCCTGTCAGTTATAAAACAAGCCACGGTTGCCATGTATTAGAGGTAGAGGGGTTAAAAACTTATTTTTCATAATTTCTGTCTGGATGTCATAGGTTATGAACTAGAATATCGTAGGTTTTGAACTAGGATGCGTAATACTATTTTGGCCTTTTTGATTAATGTTATGGCATCCGTGATAATTTAATGACATCTTGTGAGTTATAAAACAAGCCACGATTGCCATGTATTAGAGGTAGAGAGGTTAAAAAATTATTTTTTTTAATTTCTGCATGGGTGTCATAGGTTTTGAACTAAGGTATCGCAGGTTTAGAACTAGGATGTTATAATACTATTTTGGCCATTTTGATTAATGTTACAGCATCCGTGGTGATTTTATGATACTTTGGGAGTCATAAAACAAGCCACGGTTGCCATGTATTAGAGGTAGATGGGTTAATAACTTATTTTTCATAATTTCTACATGGGTGTCGTAGTTTTTGAACTAAGGTATCGTTGATTTTGAACTAGGATGTCGTTATATTGTTTTGGCCATTTTCGTTAATGTTACAACATCCGTAGCAATTTTATGACCCCCTAGGAGTCATAAAACAAGCCACGACTGCCATGTATTAGTTGTAGAGGGGTTAAAAACTTATTTTTCATAATTTCTGTATGGATGTCGTAGGTTTTGGACTATGGTGTCATAGGTTTTGAACTAGGATGTCGTAATACTATTTTTGCCATTTTGGTTAATGTTACGGCATCCGTGATAATTTTATGACACCCAAAGAGTCATAAAACGTGCCATGGTTGCCATGTATTAGAGGTAAAGGGGTTAAAAACTTATTTTTCATAATTTCTGCATGGGTGTCGTAGGTTTAGAACTAGGATGTCGTAGGTTTTGAACTAAGATATCGTAATACTATTTTGGCCATTTTGATTAATGTTACAGCATCCGTGGCAATTTTATGAAACCATGGAAGTTATAAAACATGCCACAGTTGTCATGTGTTAGAGGTAGAGGGGTTAAAAACTTATTTTTCGTAATTTCGGTATTGGTGTCATAGGTTTTGATCTAGAGTATCGTCGGTTTTGAACTAGGGTGTCATAATACTGTTTTGGCCATTTTGATTATTGTTACAGCATCCGTGGCAATTTTATGACACCCTGGGAGTCATAAAATAAGCCACGGTTGCCATAGATGGGTTAAAAACTTATTTTTCATAATTTCTGTATGGATGTCGTAGGTTTTGAACTAGGGTGTCATAGGTTTTAAACTAGGATGTCGTAATACTGTTTTAGCCATTTTGATTAATGTTAGAGCATCCGTGATAATTTATAACATCCTAGGAGTCATAAAACAAGCAACGGTTTCCATGTATTAGAGGCAGAGGGGTTAAAAATTAATTTTTTATAATTTTTGTATTGATGTCGTAGGTTTTGAACGAAGGTGTCGTATTTTTAAACTAGGATGTTGTAATACTATTTTGGTCATTTTGATTAGTATTACAGCATCCATGGTAATTTTATAACACCCTGGAATTAATAAAATAAGCCAATGTTGACATGTATTAGAGGTAGAGGTGTTGAAAACTTATTTTTCATAATTTCTGCATGGGTGTCGTAGGTTTTGAACTAGGATGTCGTCGGTTTTGAATTAGGATATCGTAATACTCTTTTGACCATTTTGATTAATGTTACGGCATCCGTGATAATTTTATAACACCCTGAGAGTCGTAAAACATGCCATGGTTGCCATGTATTAGAGGTAGAGGGGTTAAAAACTTATTTTTAATAATTTTTACATGAGTGTCATAGATTTTGAACTAGGATATCGTAGGTTTTGAACTAGGATATCGTAATACTATTTTTGCCATTTTGATTAATGTTACAGCATCCGTGGCAATTTTATGATACCCTGGGAGTCATAAAACAAGCCACGATTGCGATGTATTAGAGGTAGAGGGGTTAAAAACTTATTTTTCATAATTTCTGCATGGGTGTCGTAGGTTTTGAATTAGGGTATCGTAGGTTTTGAACTAGGGTGTCGTAATACTGTTTTGGTAATTTTAATTAATGTTACAGCATCCGTTGCAATTTTACGACACCCTGGGCATCATAAAACAAGCCACGGTTGCCATGTATTAGCGGTAGAGGGGTTAAAAACTTATTTTTCATAATTTCTCTATGGGTGTCGTAGGTTTTGATGTAGGTTATTTTAGGTTTTGAACTAGGGTGTCGTTATACTATTTTGGCTATTATGATTAATGTTACAACATTCGTTATTATTTTATGACGCCCTAGGAGTCATAAAACAAGCCACGGTTGCCATATATTAGAGGTAGAGGGGTTAAAAAATTATTTTTCATAATTTCTGCATGGTTATCATAGGTTTTGAATTAGGGTGTCATAGGTTTTGAACTAGGATGTCATAATACTATTTTGGCCATTTTGATTAACATTACAGAATCTGTGATAATTTTATCACACCTTGGGAGTCATAAAACAAGCCACGGTAGTCATGTATTAGAGATAGAGGGGTTAAAAACTTATTTTTCATAATTTTTGCATGGGTTTTGTAGGTTTAAAACTAGGATGTTGTAATATTTTTTTGACCATTTTGTTTAATGCTACAGCATCCGTTATAATTTTATGACGCCCTAGGAGTCATAAAACAAGCCACGGTTGCCATGTATTAAAGGTAGAGGGGTTAAAAATTTATTTTTCATAATTTCTGTATGGGTGTCGTATGTTTTGAACTAGGATATCATTGGCTTAGTACTAGGATGTCGTAATACTATTTTGGCCATTTTGATTAATGTTACAGCGTCCGTGGCAATTTTATGACACCCTGGGAGTCATAAAACATGCCATGGTTGACATGTATTAGAGGTAGAGTTATTAAAAACTTATTCTTCATAATTTCTACAAGGATATCGTAGGTTTTGAACTAGGGTGTCGTAATACTATTTTGGAAATTTTGATTAACATTACAACAATCGTGGCAATTTTGTGACACCCTGGGAGTTATAAAATAAGCCACGGTTGCCATGTATTAGAGGTAGAGGAGTTAAAAACTTATTTTTCATAATTTATGTATGGATGTCTTAGGTTTTGAACTAGGATATCGTAGGTTTTGAACTAGGATGTCATAATACTATTTTGGCAATTTTGATTAATGTTACGGCATCCGTGATAATTTTATGACACATTGTGAGTCTTAAAACAAGCCACGGTTGCCATGTATTAGAGGTAGAGGGGTTAAAAAATTATTTTTCTTAATTTCTGTCTGGATGTCGTAGGTTTTGAGCTAGGGTATCGAAGGTTTTGAACTAGGATATTGTAATACTGTTTTGGCCATTTTGATTAATATTACGGCATCCGTGATAATTTCATGACACCCTTTGAGTCATAAACCAAGCCACGGTTGCCATGTATTAGTGGTAGAGGAGTTAAAAAAATATTTTTCTTAATTTCTGCATGGGTGTCATAGGTTTTGAACTAAGGTGTCGCAGGATTTGAACTAGGATGTCGTAATACTGTTTTGGCCATTCTGATTAACGTTACGCATCCGTGGTGATTTTATGTGTTACGGTGGTGACCAATCCATTCGGCCCTGACACAACGATGGGTCCACCTGAAGAGATCAGCTCCTGAAGCGACCAGGTCGGTACCTTGGCTAGCCCACCATGACCAGGCCAGGTCAGCACCACGACCGGCCCGCGTCGGCCTGGCTAGGATAGTACTTCAGCGATCCCATTTTAAGCAAGACTGGGCCCAACCAGGCTCATGCCCGTGCCAGCAGGCCGGCGCGCTCACCTCGACAACGGTGCCTAGCATGCCCGCGCGCCCACCTCGGCAACGGCACCCAACTCACCCGCAAAGGCCTCCGCCTCGCCTCCGTCCGGTATGGCGAAACACCGCGCCAGCAGACTCGCGCGCCGACCTCAACACAGCAACCCCGCGCCAGCAGGCCCGCAGGCCGACCTCGGCCCCTTCCGCGCCCGCTCCGGCATCCAGCCGACCTCAGCCCGGCGGGACCCCAGCTCGGCGCTCCCGTGTCCAGGGTCGCAGGGCCTCGCTCCGCCTCCTCCGGCTCCGACCTCGGCCCCTTCCGCGCCCGCTCCGGCATCCAGCCGACCTCAGCCCGGCGGGACCCCAGCTCGGCGCTCCCGTGTCCAGGGTCGCAGGGCCTCGCTCCGCCTCCTCCGGCTCCGCCCCTCGGCCCCTTCCGCGCCCGCTCCGGCATCCAGCCGACCTCAGCCCGGCGGGACCCCAGCTCGGCGCTCCCGTGTCCAGGGTCGCAGGGCCTCGCTCCGCTCTGATCTGGTGCCCCGGTCTGGCCCTTCCGCCCGCAGCGGCACCGACACGTGCGGCACGCATGGTGCCCAGTTCAGCACGCCTGCATGTCGCTCGGTTCGGCACACCCACGCTCCCGCATGCCCAGTTCAGCACACCCGCGTGGTGCCAGGTCCGTCCACCTGCTCCGCGCCCCAGCACACCCGCGGTCCAGCTCCGCCTTTCCGCGGTCTGGCTTTGACCAAAGCAACGTATGGGTCCGCAACATATGGGTTCGCACTCACGTGCATGGGGCCTCGCACATCGCCTTGATCAGCGTGCATGAAGGCCCCCGCGGGCCTTCTTTTGGTCCACGTGCCCGCGTGGCAACTTGAAGCGGCGCCCCGGCTAGCCCGGCACTTTGGCGACACAGCCCAGCTCGGTCGCTGGGAGCACCGTGCAGTTCGGTCTCTCGTGGGCCCCGCGCATTTTCCAAGGGGCCCACCCGCATGGGCCCGGCGCTCTTTCCATGGATCCCCCTCCACGAGGGTCCTGGACGCGCCGCCTGACACGCCGCCTGCAAAGAAAGGTACGCGCTTAAGTTCCCTAAGCTACTGTTTGCACTAACTAGTGAATAGCGCCACACTCGAGGCGCTGGGTTTCTCTGCCAAATCTTCTGAGCCATCAAGAAAGGGGAAGCTGACCGGTCTACCTAAGCCTCCTAGGCCTGCAGAGGCTTCACAGGCCTATGCCAAGAAGAACGTGCCCCTCTGAACACCAAGAGCCGCTCGTCTATATAAGAGCAGCGGGAGGAGGTAAGAAGAGAGGACTCCCTTCATTCTGGTATGATCCGTCACCCTCTGGCAACAGAGAGTCCCCCCGAGCTCTCTGTCTCAGAGGTCCCTTATCTCCTTCGATCGTCCCACTGACTTGATCGTCGGAGTGCCTTTGCCGGAGTCCCCGGCGCAGGTCTCCCCTGTTTTGCAGGTATCGCCCGACGGAGGGACGATAAGTAGGGAGATTACTCCCTCACCGAAGAGGCCCACAGGAGGGCCATGACAGTACCAAGCCCCTTTCATCCCAACTACGACTATGTTCCCCTTGATCGTCTCCGACCAACGAGCCCGGTGACGCTGCACGGAGTCCACGCACCTAGGCCACGCCAGAGCTACCGGCCACGGCGATCCAGGCGGCAACAGTTTGGCGCGCCAGGAAGAGGGGCAGATCCTTGCTCCTCAATAAGGTTTTCCACCTTTGTCTTTAGTCCCTGGGGGGCAGACCGAGGGCACGGGGATGGGGGCACGGGAATTTCTCCCTCTCTCTCGAGGCTCCAAGGAGCGGTCTCGACCAAAAAAATCTCGCGCTGTGAGGGTGCGTCGCCACCCTTGACGGGGTGCCTGGCTTCAAGCCAAGGATGGAGCCACCTCCCAGCGGTACCACCATCCAAGAGCCCCACCAAAAAGAAAAAAGAGGAGAGGAGAGAAGAAGGGAAAAAGAAGAGAGGGTCTGGCCGTCGTGAAGGAGAAAGAAATCCATGCAAAGGAGTTTGCTCCCATGCAACGGAGCACACTCCCTCATGCAGCAGGAGCCTTTTCCTCCTCCATGCAACGAGGTCCTCTCCTTCCACGCAACGGAGTTTGCTCCCAAGCAACGGAGCTTACTCCCTCATGCCACGGAGCCTCGTTCTCCCATTCAACGGAGTCTTCCTCCCCCAAATGGAGGCCTGTCCTCCCGTGTGGAGGAGTTCTATTCTTTCTTGAGGTAACTCCTCCCTCTGCTATCTTTGCAGTACAAGAAACTATATTTTAGTTCTGCAGAAAGACCTCCTATGACGTTGTCAACGGAGCCTCAAGCTCCCATACAAAGGAGTACCATGCTCCCATGCAACGAGCTCTCTCACAGAGCCTCGTTCCTTCACATGCAACGGAGCTTGCTCCCTCATGCAACGGAAGCCCCTTCCTTCCATGCGGCGGAGTACCATGCTCCCATGCAACGAGCTCTCTCACAGAGCCTCGTTCTCCCATGCAACGGAGTTTGCTCCCATGCAACGGAGCTCACTCCCTCATGCAACGGAGCTTGCTCCCTCGTGCAACGAGGTCTTCCTCCTCCATTCAACGAGGTCCTCTCCTTCCGTGCAACGAGGTCCCCTCCTTCCATGCAACGGAGTTTGCTCCCATACAACGGAGCACACTCCCTCATGCAGCAGGAGCCTCTTCCTCGTCCATTCAACGAGGTCCTCTCCTTCCATGCAACGGTGCGGAAACCGTGTTGTTCGCCCATGCAAGCCCGGAGCACAGCTTAGCAGGCCGCGCAAGGCTTGAGAAAGCCTGCGGCATCGAGCTCAGTCCGGAAGATCCTGGGCCTCGGCCTGGAAGGTGGCGCCGAACCCAGTTCGCCCACGCAAGCCCGGAGCACAGCTCAGCAGGCCGCGCAAGGCTTGAGAAAGCCTGCGGCATCGAGCTCAGTCCGGAAGATCCTGGGCCTCGGCCTGGAAGGTGGCGCCGAACCCAGTTCGCCCACGCAAGCCCGGAGCACAGCTCAGCAGGCCGCGCAAGGCTTGAGAAAGCCTGCGGCATCGAGCTCAGTCCGGAAGATCCTGGGCCTCGGCCTGGAAGGTGGCGCCGAACCCAGTTCGCCCACGCGAGCCCGGAGCACAGCTCAGCAGGCCGCGCAAGGCTTGAGAAAGCCTGCGGCATCGAGCTCAGTCCGGAAGATCCTGGGCCTCGGCCTGGAAGGTGGTGCCGAACCCAGTTCGCCCATGCAAGCCCGGAGCTCTCCCCTAAGCCACGAAGCTCCCTGCGCAACGGGAGCCTCTCTGCTCCCATCCAACGGAGCACACCCCCTCATGCAGCAGGAGCCTCTTCCTCCTCCATACAACGAGGTCCCCTCCTCCCAAGCAACGGAGCATACTCCCTCATGCCACGGAGCCTCGTTCTCCCATGCCATGAAGTTCCTTCACATGCAACGGAGTTTGCTCCCATGCAACGGAGCATACTCCCTCATGCAGCAGAAGCCTTTTCCTCCTCCATGCAACGAGCTCTCTCACAGAGCCTCGTTCTCCCATGCAACGGAGTTTGCTCCCATGCAACGGAGCTCACTCCCTCATGCAACGGGGTTTGCTCCCATGCAACGGAGCTCACTCCCTCATACAACGGAGCCTGCTCCCTCATACAACGAAAGCCTCTTCCTTCCACGCGGCGGAGTTATTTCCCTCATGCAACAGGGCTTACTCCCTCATGCTACATGAGCCTCATTTTCTCCCACGCATCAGGATCTCATCTTTCCTGAGCGACGAAGCTCCATCTCCTTCGTGCAGCGGAGTTTCCTCCCAAGCAGTGGAGCTTCCTCCCGAACAACGGGGCTCCTATTCCCCATGCAATGGAACCATCTCCCTCGTGTAGCAGAAACCTCTTTCCTCCCTCACGACGGGGTTCCAACTCTCCCATGCAGCAACGGGAGTCTCATTCCTTCAGTGCTACAGGAATCTCTTTCTCCCCCATGCAACGGGACTTACACCCATGCAGCGGGACTTGCTCCCATCCAACGGAGCTTCCCCCCATCCAACGGAGCCTTGCTCCCTTGTACAACCGAGTTGTATTCTTACGAGCAAAGGAGTCTCGCTCTCTCCCAAGAGGGCGGTCGGCGAACCTAATTCCGGCCTGCACAAGGAAGAGGTATGTCCTTGTTTATTCATATGACCAGAGTTCAACAGTTTTACAAGAAGGGCTCCCATACCACTATCAAGGGCAAGCACTACGACTCGCCCGAGCCGACCATAGTCTGGCGCAAGAATTCTTGATCCAAAGCCCGGATCCCATGCTCTCCGGCATCAAAGCCCGGATCCCATGCTCTCCGGCATCAAAGCCCGGATCCCATGCTCTCCGGCACCAAAGCCAGGATCCCATGCTCTCCGGCACCAAAGCCAGGATCCCATGCTCTCCGGCACCAAAGCCCGGATCCCATGCTCCCCGGCACCGAAGACCGGACACCCTGGCACTAAAGAGCTAAGCCCTGCATCTACCGCATGACTCTCAGTTCAGCTCTTGCCTTACTCACAGTCCGGAGATGTCAGCAGAGACTCCAAGAAGTTCTGCCATCTACCGAGAAACTCACAGTTTGGCATTTGCTGTACTCAAAGTCCGGAGATGTCCATGGGAGGCCCCAGAAATCCAACTGTTTGTGGCTCGCCTCCTAACATGGCGAACCAGCAGTTCTACCATCTCAAAAAGGAGGTAAAAACTCCTTCTCAACAATTAAAGTTCCTCTTTGGTGCAACTTTGTTCTTCACCAACACAGGAACACGTCCGTCCGACTCCAAGTCCAGCGAAGTTAAGAGCTGAAATCAAGCTCCCCATTGAGCCCTGCATCTACCGCATGACTCTCAGTTCAGCTCTTGCCTTACTCACAGTTCGGAGATATCCGCGGAGACTCCAAGAAGTCCCGCCACCTACCGAGAAACTCACAGTTTGGCATTTGCTGTACTCACAGTCCGGAGATGTCCATAGGAGGCTCCGGAGGTCCAACCGTTTATGGCTCGCCTCCTAACATGGCGGACCGATGGCTCTGCTATCTCAAGGAGGAGGTAAGAATCCCTTCTCAATAACTAAAGTTCCTCTCTGGTGCAACTTTGTCCTTCACCAATACAGGAACTCATCCGCCCGACTCCAAGTCCGGCGAAGTTAAGAGCCGATATCAAGCTCCTCAATTCAGTCGAGCTGAACTCAAATGAAGTCGAGCTAAAAGTCAGGCTCCTCAGTTCAGCCGAGCTGAAATCAAGTGAAGTCAAGTTCAGTCGAGCTGAGGCCAAATGAAGCTAAACTAAAGTCATGCCCCTTGATCCAGCCAAGCTGAAGCCGGGCTCTACATTGGGCCCCGCATTTACCACTTGAATCTTGTCCGGAGATATCCATGGGTCGCTCTAAAGGTCCGACCGTCTGTGGCTCGCCTCCCAGCGCGCCAAGCGAGTGGCTTTGCCACCGTACGGAGGATGTAAGAATCTTTCCTCAAAAATTAAAGTTCATCTGTGGTGCAACTTTGCTCTTCATCATTACAGGAACTCATCTGTCCGACCCCGAGTCTGACAAAGGAGGCCCGGATCCCAGTTCCGGCATAGCGGAACCCGGTTCCCCACGATGTACCTCGGTGCCTTGGAACCCGATTCCGGCGTAAAGGCTCGGACTTCAGCCCGCGTGTTATCCCTTGAGTTCCTCCGCCAGGGTGGCTCCCCCGTAATCGAGCGTTGCTCCCTCGAGCTCCCTGGGCTTCCTCACCCGCGATGGCTCCTGTCTCCTGGCGACTTCAATATCTTCATCAAAGGTTCCGACAGATATTCCAAGCTCGACTGCCTGAACCATGTACCCGGCCATACATGTGTGCACCCAAGTGGCGCGCTTCGCCCATTTCTTCCTTCGCGGCAATGCCTCCTACCCGGCCAAAGAGGAGTCCTACTGAAGTGATAACGCCATCATGATGCAACTAACCTTCAGTCAAGGTACCTATGGGCAAGTAAGCTTCAAAAACACCGCCTCCTATTCTTTGTTTCGCAGGCATGCTACGGCACGGGGCCAAATGGGTAAAACACTACTCCCTTCATCCAAAACGAGGAGAAGCAACGCCTTGGACTCAGGGAGTGGGGGCATCTGTTACGGTGGTGACCAATCCATTCGGCCCTGACACAACGATGGGTCCACCTGAAGAGATCAGCTCCTGAAGCGACCAGGTCGGTACCTTGGCTAGCCCACCATGACCAGGCCAGGTCAGCACCACGACCGGCCCGCGTCGGCCTGGCTAGGATAGTACTTCAGCGATCCCATTTTAAGCAAGACTGGGCCCAACCAGGCTCATGCCCGTGCCAGCAGGCCGGCGCGCTCACCTCGACAACGGTGCCTAGCATGCCCGCGCGCCCACCTCGGCAACGGCACCCAACTCACCCGCAAAGGCCTCCGCCTCGCCTCCGTCCGGTATGGCGAAACACCGCGCCAGCAGACTCGCGCGCCGACCTCAACACAGCAACCCCGCGCCAGCAGGCCCGCAGGCCGACCTCGGCCCCTTCCGCGCCCGCTCCGGCATCCAGCCGACCTCAGCCCGGCGGGACCCCAGCTCGGCGCTCCCGTGTCCAGGGTCGCAGGGCCTCGCTCCGCCTCCTCCGGCTCCGACCTCGGCCCCTTCCGCGCCCGCTCCGGCATCCAGCCGACCTCAGCCCGGCGGGACCCCAGCTCGGCGCTCCCGTGTCCAGGGTCGCAGGGCCTCGCTCCGCCTCCTCCGGCTCCGCCCCTCGGCCCCTTCCGCGCCCGCTCCGGCATCCAGCCGACCTCAGCCCGGCGGGACCCCAGCTCGGCGCTCCCGTGTCCAGGGTCGCAGGGCCTCGCTCCGCTCTGATCTGGTGCCCCGGTCTGGCCCTTCCGCCCGCAGCGGCACCGACACGTGCGGCACGCATGGTGCCCAGTTCAGCACGCCTGCATGTCGCTCGGTTCGGCACACCCACGCTCCCGCATGCCCAGTTCAGCACACCCGCGTGGTGCCAGGTCCGTCCACCTGCTCCGCGCCCCAGCACACCCGCGGTCCAGCTCCGCCTTTCCGCGGTCTGGCTTTGACCAAAGCAACGTATGGGTCCGCAACATATGGGTTCGCACTCACGTGCATGGGGCCTCGCACATCGCCTTGATCAGCGTGCATGAAGGCCCCCGCGGGCCTTCTTTTGGTCCACGTGCCCGCGTGGCAACTTGAAGCGGCGCCCCGGCTAGCCCGGCACTTTGGCGACACAGCCCAGCTCGGTCGCTGGGAGCACCGTGCAGTTCGGTCTCTCGTGGGCCCCGCGCATTTTCCAAGGGGCCCACCCGCATGGGCCCGGCGCTCTTTCCATGGATCCCCCTCCACGAGGGTCCTGGACGCGCCGCCTGACACGCCGCCTGCAAAGAAAGGTACGCGCTTAAGTTCCCTAAGCTACTGTTTGCACTAACTAGTGAATAGCGCCACACTCGAGGCGCTGGGTTTCTCTGCCAAATCTTCTGAGCCATCAAGAAAGGGGAAGCTGACCGGTCTACCTAAGCCTCCTAGGCCTGCAGAGGCTTCACAGGCCTATGCCAAGAAGAACGTGCCCCTCTGAACACCAAGAGCCGCTCGTCTATATAAGAGCAGCGGGAGGAGGTAAGAAGAGAGGACTCCCTTCATTCTGGTATGATCCGTCACCCTCTGGCAACAGAGAGTCCCCCCGAGCTCTCTGTCTCAGAGGTCCCTTATCTCCTTCGATCGTCCCACTGACTTGATCGTCGGAGTGCCTTTGCCGGAGTCCCCGGCGCAGGTCTCCCCTGTTTTGCAGGTATCGCCCGACGGAGGGACGATAAGTAGGGAGATTACTCCCTCACCGAAGAGGCCCACAGGAGGGCCATGACAGTACCAAGCCCCTTTCATCCCAACTACGACTATGTTCCCCTTGATCGTCTCCGACCAACGAGCCCGGTGACGCTGCACGGAGTCCACGCACCTAGGCCACGCCAGAGCTACCGGCCACGGCGATCCAGGCGGCAACATTATGATACCCTAAAAGTCATAAAATAAGCTACGTCTACCATGTATTAGAGGTAGGGAGGTTAAAAACTTATTTTTTATAATTTCTCCATGGGTATCGTAGGTTTTGAACTAGGGTGTCGTAGGTTTTGAACTAGGATGCCGTAATACTATTTTGGCAATTTCGATTATTGTTACAGCATCCGTGGAAATTTTATGACACCTTGGGAGTCATAAAACAAGCCACGGTTGCCATGTATTAGAGGTAGAGGGGTTAAAAACTTATTTTTCATAATTTCTGTATGGGTATCATATGTTTTGAACTAGGATATCGTAGATTTTGAACTAGGATGTTGTAATACTATTTTGGCCATTTTGATTAACGTTACAGCATCCGTGACAATTTTATGACACCCTGGGAGTCATAAAACAAGACACGATTGCAATGTGTTAGAGGTAGAGGGGTTAAAAACTTATTTTTCATAATTTCTGTATGGATGTCATAGGTTTTGAACTAGGATATCGTAGGTTTTGAACTAGGATGTTGTAATACTATTTTCGCCATTTTGATTAATATTACAGCATCCGTGGCAATTTTATGATACATTGGGAGTCATAAAATAAGCCATGGTTGCCATGTATTAGAGGTAGAGGGGTTAAAAACTTATTTTTTATAATTTCTGTATGGATGTTGTACGTTTTGAACTAAGATATTGTAATACTATTTTGGTCATTTTGATTAATGTTATGGCATCCGTGATAATTTTATGACACCCTGGTAGTCATGAAACAAGCCATGGTTGCCATGTGTTAGACGTAGAGGGGTTAAAAACTTTTTTTTCATAACTTTTGCATGGGTGTGGTAGGTGTTGAACAGGATGTCGTAGGTTTAGAACTAGGATGTCGTAATACTATTTTGGCCATTTTGATTAATGTTACAGCATTCGTGGCAATTTTATGACACCTTGTGAGTAATAAAACAAGCCATGGTTGCCATGTATTAGAGGTAGAAAGGTTAAAAACTTATTTTTCTTAATTTCTGCTTGGGTGTCGTAGGTTTCAAACTAGGATGTCGTAGGTTTAGAACTAGGATGTCGTAATACTATATTGGTCATTTTTATTAATGTTACAGCATTCGTGGCAATTTTATGACACCCTGGGATTAATAAAACAAGCCGCGGTTGCCATGTATTAAAGGTAGAGGGGTTAAAAACTTATTTTTCATAATTTCTGCATGGGTGTCATGGGTTTAGAACTAGGGTGTCGTAATACTTTTTTGGTGATTTTGATTATTGTTACAGCATTCGTGGTAATTTTATGACATCTTGGGAGTCATAAAACAAGCTACGGTTGCAATTTATTAGAGGTAGAGGAGTTAAAAACTTATTTTTAATAATTTCTGTATGGATGTCGTAGATTTTGAACTAGGGTGTCGTATATTTTGAACTTGGGTGTCGTAATACTATTTTGGCCATTTTGATTAATGTTACAGCATCCGTGACAATTTTATGACACCCCAGGAGACATAAAACAAGCTACGGTTGCCATGTATTAGAGTAGAGGGGTTAAAAACTTATTTTTCATAATTTTTGCATGGGTTTCGTATGTTTTGAACTAGGATGTCGTAGGTTTAGAACTAGGATGTCGTAATACTATTTTGGCCATTTTGATTAATGTTACAGCATCCGTGGTAACTTTATGACATCTTGGGAGTCATAAAATAAGCCATGATTGCAACGTATTAGAGGTAGAGGTGTTAAAAACATATTTTTTAATAATTTCTGCATGGGTGTCGTAGGTTTTGAACTAGGATGTTGTAGATTTTGAACTAGGATGCCGTAATACTATTTTGGCCATTTCGATTAATGTTATAGCATCCGTAGAAATTTTATGACACCTTGGGAGTCATAAAACAAGCCACGGTTGCCATGTATTAGAGGTAGAGGGGTTAAAGACTTATTTTTCATAATTTCTGCATGGGTGTCGTAGGTTTTGAACTAGGATGTCCTAGGTTTTGAACTAGGATGCCGTAATACTGTTTTGGCCATTTTGATTAATGTTACAGCATCCGTGAAAATTTTTTGATACCTTGTGAGTCAAAAAACAAGCAACGGTTGCCATGTATTAAATGTAAAGGAGTTAAAAACTTATTTTTCATAATTTATGTATGGATATCAAAGGTTTTGAACTAGGGTGTTATAAGTTTTGAATTAGGATATCGTAATACTATTTTGGCAATTTTGAATAATGTTACAGCATCCGTGACAATTTTTTGACACCCTGGGAGTCATAAAATAAGCCAAGGTTGCCATGTATTAGAGGTAGAGGAGTTAAAAACTATTTTTTCATAATTTCTCCATGGGTGTCGTAGGTTTAGAACTAGGATATCATAGGTTTTGAACTAGAATGTCGTAATACTATTTTGGCCATTTTGATTAATGTTACAGCATCCGTGGCAATTTTATGATACCCTGGGTGTAATAAAACAAGCCACGGTTGCCATGTATTAGAGGTAGATGGGTTAAAAACTTATTTTTTATAATTTCTTTTTCGATGTCGTAGGTTTTGAACTAGGGTGTCGTAATGCTATTTTGGTCATTTTGATTAATATTGCAGCATCTGTGATTATTTTATGAAACCCTCGGAGCCATAAAACAAGCCACGGTTGCCATGTATTAGAGGTTGAGGGGTTAAAAACTTAATTCTCATGATTTCTGCATTGGTGTCATAGGTTTTGAACTAGGATGTCATAGGTTTTGAACTAGGGTATTATAATACTATTTTGGCCATTTTAATTATTGTTACAGCATTCGTGGCAATTTTATGACACCCTGAGAGTCATAAAACAAGCCACGGTTGCCATGTATTTGGGGTAGAGGGGTTAAAAACTTATTTTTCAAAATTTTATATATGGATGTCATAGGTTTTAAACTAGGATGTTACATATTTTGAACTAGGGTGTCGTAATACTGTTTTGGCAATTTTTATTAATGTTACAGCATCCGTAACAATTTTATGACACCTTGGGAGTCATAAAACAAGTCACGGTTGCCATGTATTAGAGGTAGAGGGTTTAAAAACTTATTTTTCATAATTTCTGCATGGATGTCGTAGGTTTTGAATAAGGATATCTTAGGTTTAGAACTAGGATGCCGTAATACTGTTTTAGCCATTTTGATTAATGTTACAGCATCCATTGCAATTTTATGACACCTTGAGAGTCATAAAACAAGCCACGGTTGCGATGTATTAAAGGTAGTCGGGTTAAAAACTTATTTTTCATAAATTCTACGTGGATGCCGTAGGTTTTGAACTAGGGTATCGTAGGTTTATAACTATGATTTTATAATCCTATTTTAGTTATTTTGATTAATGTTACAGCATCCGTGATAATTCTATAACATCCTGTGAGTCATAAGACAAGCCACGGTTGTCATGTATTAGAGATAGAGGGGTTAAAAACTTATTTTTCATAATTTTTGCATAGGTATCGTAGGTTTATAACTAGGGTGTCGTAGGTTTAAAACTAGGATATTGTAATACTGTTTTGTCCATTTTGATTTATATTACATAATCCGTGGCAATTTTATGACATCCTAGGAGTCATAAAACAAGCCATGGTTGCCATTTATTAGAGGTAGAGGGGTTAAAAACTTATTTTTCATAATTTCTGCTTGGGTGTCGTAGGTTTTGAACTAGGATATCGTAGGTTTTGAACTAGCATATCGTAATACTGTTTTGGCCATTTTGATTAATGTTACAGCATCCGTGGCAATTTTATGAAACCCTGGGAGTAATAAAACAAGCCACGGTTGTCATGTATTAGAGATAGTGGAGTTAAAAACTTATTTTTCATAATTTCTGCATGGGTGTCATAGATTTTGAACTAGGGTGTCATAGATTTTGAATTACGGTATTGTAATACTGTTTTGGCCATTTTGATTATTGTTACAGCATTCGTGGCAATTTTATAACTCCTTAGTAGTCATAAAACAAGCCATGGTTGCCATGTATTAGAGGTAGAGATGTTAAAAACTTATTTTTCATAATTTCTGTATGGATGTTGTAGGTTTTGAACTAGGGTATCGTAGGTTTTGAACTAGGATGTCGTAATACTGTTTTGGCCAATTTGTTTAATGTTACAGCATCCGTGACAATTTTGTGACACCCTAGGAGTCAAAAAATAAACCACGGTTGCCATGTATTAGAGGTAGAGCGGTTAAAAACTTATTTTTCATAATTTCTGCATGGGTGTCGTAGATTTTGAACTAAGGTGTAGTAGGTTTAGAATTAGGATGTCGTAACATTATTTTGGCTATTTTGGTTAATGTTATAGCATCCGTGACAATTTTATGACACTCTGGCCATTTTGGTTAATGTTATAGCATCCGTGATAATTTTATGACACCCTGGGAGTCATAAAACAAGCCACGGTTACCATGTATTAGAGGTAGAGGGGTTGAAAACTTATTTTTCATAATTTCTGCATTGGTGTCGTAGATTTCGAACTAGGATGTCGTAGGTTTTGAACTAGGATGTCGTAATACTATTTTTGCTATTTTGATTAATGTTACAGCATCCGTGGCAATTTTATGATACCCTGGGAGTCATAAAACAAGCCACGGTTGCCATGTACTAGAGGTAGAGGGGTTAAAAACTTATTTTTCATAATTTCTGTATGTGTGTCATAGGTTTTGAACTAGAATGTCGTAGGTTTTGAACTAGGGTATTGTAATATTATTTTGGCCATTTTGATGAATGTTACAGCATTCGTGGCAATTTTATAACACCTTGGGAGTCGTAAAACAAGCCACGGTTGCCATGTATTAGAGGTAGAGGGGTTAAAAACTTATTTTTCATAATTTCTGCATGGGTGTCATAGGTTTTGAACTAGGATGTCGTATGTTTTGAACTAGGATATTGTAATATTGTTTTGGCCATTTTGATTAATGTTACAGCATCCATGGCAATTTTATAATATCCTGGGAGTCATTAAACAAGCCACGGTTGCCATGTATTAGAGGTAGAGGGGTGAAAAACTTATTTTTCATAATTTTTGTATGGGTGTCGTAAGATTTGAACTCGGATGTCGTAATACTGTTTTGGCCAATTTGATTAATTTTACAGTATCCGTGATAATTTTATGATGCCCTGGGAGTCATAAAACAAGCCACGGGTGCCATGTATTAGAGGTTGAGGAGTTAAAAACTTATTTTTCATAATTTCTGCATGGATGTCTTAGGTTTTGAACTAGGATGTAGTATGTTTTAAACTAGGATGTCGTAATACTATTTTGACCATTTTAATTAATGTTACAGCATCCGTGGCAATTTTTTGACACCGTGGGAGTCATAAAACAAGCCACGATTGCCATGTATTAGAGGTAGAGGGGTTAAAAACTTATTTTTCATAATTTATGTATGGATGTCATAGGTTTTGAACTAGGGTGTCGTAGGTTTTGAACTAGGGTATCGTAATACTATTTTGGCGAATTTGATTAATGTTACAGCATCCGTCACAATTTTATGACACCCTGGGAGCCATAAAATAAGCTACGGTTGCCTTGTTTTAAAGGTACAGGGGTTAAAAACTTATTTTTTATAATTTCTACATTGATGTCGTAGATTTTGAACCAGGGTGTCGTATATTTTGAACTAGGGTGTCGTAATACTGTTTTGGCCATTTTGATTAATTTTACATCCGTGGCAATTTTATGATACCCTGAGATTCATAAAAAAGCCACTGTTGCCATGTATTAAAGGTAGAGGGGTTAAAAACTTATTTTTCATAATTTCTGTATGGGTGTCATAGATTTTGAACTACGTTGTCGTAGGTTTTGAACTAGGGTGTCGTAATATTGTTTTTGCCATTTTAATTAATGTTACAGCATCCGTGATAATTTTATGACACCCTGGGAGTCATAAAACAAGCCACGGTTGCTATGTATTAGAGGTAGAGGGTTTAAAAACTTATTTTTCATAATTTTTGCATGGGTGTCGTGGGTTTTGAACTAGGATGTCGTAATATTATTTTGGCCATCTTGATTAATGTTACAGTGTCCGTGGCAAATTTATGATACTCTGGGAGTTATAAAACAAGCCACGGTTGCCATGTATTAGAGGTAGAGGGGTTAAAAACTTATTTTTCATTTCTGCATGTGTGTCGTATATTTTGAACTAGGGTGTCGTCGGTTTTGAACTAGGGTGTTGTAATACTGTTTTGGCCATTTTGATTGATGTTATAGCATCCGTGGCAATTTTATGATACCCTGAAAGTTATAAAACAAGCCATGGTTGCCATTTATTAGGGGTGGAGGGGTTAAAAACTTATTTTTTATAATTTTTGTATGGGTGTCGTAGGTTTTGAACTAGGGTGTCGCAGGTTTTGAACTAAGGTATCGTAATACTGTTTTGGCCATTTTGATTAATGTTACAGCATCCGTGACAATTTTATGACATCTTGGGAATCATAAAACAAGCCACGGTTGTCATTTATTAAGGTTAGAGGGGTTAAAAACTTATTTTTAATAATTTCTACATGGGTGTCGTAGGTTTTGAACTAGGATGTCGTAATACTGTTTTAGCCATTTGATTAATGTTACAGAATCCATGACATTTTTATGACACCCTGGGAGTTATAAAATAAGCCGCGGTTGCCATATATTAGAGGTAGAGGGATTAAAAACTTATTTTTAATAATTTCTGCATGGGTGTCGTAAGTTTTGAACCGGGGTATCGTAATACTGTTTTGGCCATTTTGATTAATGTTACTGCATTTGTGATAATTTTATGACACATTGGGAGTCATAAAACAAGCCACGATTGTCATGTATTAGAGGTAGAGGGGTTAAAAACTTATTTTTCATAATTTATACATGGGTGTCATAGGTTTTGAACTTGATTTTATATTTTGAAGGCTTAATATTTTTTAAAAATTATCGTGACATCCCTCTGTAGAGATAAATTTCAAAGATTGATATGAAAATAGTAAAATAGAAATTACGATACCGTAATTCAAAGCTTACGACATCCTAGTTCAAAACCTATGACACTGTAGTTCAAAATCTACGATACCGTTGTTCAAAACCGACTCCATTGTTCAAAACCTGGGTCACCCTAGTTAAAAAACTTCGATACCCTTGCAGAAATTGTAAAAAAAAAGTTTACATGCCAAATGTCAACTCCAAGTAGGAATCAAAAATTTTCCTAACCTGTTTCTGTTTCTGTAGCATTCTGGGGAACAGATTTTAAGGGGGTTTCATTACCTCCTGAATAAACAACGATCGCAGTACTTCCTTCCTCCATTTGCATTTCTTTCCTGCGTTGTTTTCGTGTTCGTCATCTGCGTTGAAAGACGAAACCACTTATCTCCATTTTTCCAAGATTTCGAAGGTGTATCAAATATTGAAGGAAGATCACCAACGCTTTCTCAATCACGAAAGATGAGCAAAAAATACAAATTGTAGATATCTGGGATGTCCAAAAATAATGGATAAACTCTGGGATGTGGCTTCGTAGTGTAAATGGATTTTTTTTCTCTGTTTGTAAAAGAAGAATCATTTTTCTTATACCGAAAATGATGAGAATAAAATTGTCATTTTACACGGTTGAAAAAATTATAGAACGGCATCTGCAGCTTACGTATACTCCTTTTATCATATTATATTTTATTTCATTCATTATATTAATATGAATCAATAATTATGTACGGTTATACTGGATTTGCTACACCGCACGCGGTGCATAAATAATTACTCCACAATAAAATTAGTGGATAAAGTCCCCATAGGGCCCATGACCCATCCAAACCTTGTCCTTAGGAGTTAACTCCCTGCTATCTTCCCCCACAGAACTCCCAATGGAACCATCCCGAAGCTGACCATCGCTGAGACCGCCATGGATTCGATCGATTCACCGCCCTCCTCGCCGTCCGCCGCCGGTCCCTCTATCCTTCGCTGCCGACACCGCCGTAGGCACCCTCACAGCCCCAACATGAAAAAGAAGCCCGGCATCTTCTCCGCCCCCAATTCCACCTACGACCGCCGCCGCCGAGATAGAGGCGGCGACGCTTCCCCCTCGATCCCTCCTCCGCCACCGGCGAGCTTTTCCGACCTCCCTTTCGACGTGCTAGCTAGGGTGGCAGCCCCCTTCGACGTGCCCAACCTGTGGGCAGCGAGTATGGTATGCCGCGCTTGGCGGGAAGCCCTCCGGCCGCTGCGGGAGGCCATGGTCTTGCTCCGCTGGGGAAAACGCTTCCGGCACGGCCATGGCGGGGTCCGTCCCAACCCGCAACGCGCTCTGGAGTACTTCCTCAAGGGCGCCGCCCTAGGGTCCGCCCCTGCCATGGTGGACGCCGGAGTCACGTATTGGGAAATGGGAGAGAAAGAGAAAGCCATGGCTTCGTATGAGAAAGCTGCCGATCTTGGGCATCCAGTCGGTCAATCCAATCTTGGCACCTGCTTCTTGGAAGGTCTGGTGTTTGTTTTTGTCCCTCCTTTCTTTTCTTTCTAGCACTGTGAATTATATGGATTTATTTGTTATCTCGAGTTAGAACTGTCGAAACTGATTCTAGCAGTAGCATGCACCATTCCCCTTGCTCCGTTTGGCAGATCTTTTCTTCTCCATCTTTCATTTCCAGAGTAAAATTTATGGTAATCTAGACTGTTCTGTATTTCTGTTTCTATTCTTTTTCTTCATTTAATTGGATTATGACTTCGTTTTGGATGCTAAGTCTGTAGGCTCACACAAACTGTTGCCCACATCCTGAATTAATTACTCTTTTGTCAAGAGGACATTGAGTATATGCTTTTTTATTTCATGCAAGCTTCAGTGCTCTGTATTTTTCTCTTGGACAATTTAAGCAAGCTATGTGCACAACACATTTGCTGTAATTCTGAACTCTAAGGTGCCAATATCTGATGTTTTGTTTGAATGTGGGGGAAGAAAGATGATATCTGCTTGTGTGGGATACTATATTCCGTGTATGGATATCAATGGAGACATGATGCTGCTTCTTGCTTTTGTTTGTATGTTAGAGGAATGGACTTGTAATATGCTAGCTCGTGATCAAGTGTACGTATAGACTACCTTCTAAATTTATAATCATGATTAAGTCGATGTTATGATTCTTCTGCTCAAAACTATTTATGAATCATCTTTACCATTTTAATGGAAACTCCATTAGATGCATTTTCAACTCCTCTAGCAACATGATGTTTCTTCTTGTTTCATTAAGATGTTCGAGAAATGGTCTCATAATATACTAGTTGGTGGCGAAGTGTACATGTATAGACCACCTACTAAATTTATAAGCATGGTTATTTTCATTTTAGGATTCTGCTGCTCAAAACAGTTTATGAATCATCTTTATCATTATAATGGAAACTTGCTGGTAGATGCATCTCATAACCCCTCTTGTTTGACATTATCGTGGGTCCCACTACCACTTTGACTAGGGGTGGCAATGGGTTGGTTCAGGTTTGGGTTGGGTCAAGAAAGGACAACCTATCATTAGGTCAAGACCTCTTGACCCATACCCACATGAATTATTTTGGATAACCTATTTGACCTTAGCCTAATCTATTTTGTAAGTCTCAACTCTCTAATAAATCTATGCTAACCATCAAATCTTATATTTACAATTTTTACCAATAAATTTCCAAAATGATTTAAACAATTAGTTTTAAGAGAAAGACAAATTACTCAGACAATTGTTATCCAAGATCATTACTTAACTAAACCTAGGGTATTTTGGCCCAAATAGAACTCATCCCTCATGACTTAAATTGGGTCTAAACTTCCATCCATACCTGGTCCTTATTTTGTGTAAGTCCAGACAACCCAACTGCCTTGTGTTTTTTCTTTACTATGAACTTTTCTATGGTATGTTTGAAGGAAACTAAAAGAAAAATTAGAAAACTTGTGATAGTATTCCTTGAACTCTCAAAGTTGGAAGGACTAGGAGGTAGTCAAATTGGTTGACAAATAATGGAGAGAACAAAGTAATTTTGTATTCTAAGGAGTTCAATTATGAAACCCATAGAAATAAGCCTGATTTAATACAAGTTTTGGAGGCAATTTTGAGCTCTTGCACCAACATCACATAGATTTAAAAGAACAAAGACAATATGTGGCAATCACTCAACTAAAGCAGATAACAACTGTAGACTCAAGCTTTAATTCTTTATTCATAATAATTATAAATCTCTACTATTCTTCTGCTTCAAGTTTATGGACAAAGACAATATGAAACTCTACAAGAAATCCAAATCATGCAACTTTTAATTAATAATCTGTGATAAAGTTAGCCTTACTAGTCTTGTGCATAATCTTAACATTATCCTGGAATAAAGTAAGGTAGACATTTTGTAGCTGAAATAACAAAACTCTGTGCAGTGCTTTTTCTAACAAAACTAATTATTGAGTCACTAACAAATGTGTATATTTCCATTATTATTAGGTTCAAGATGGAATGGCAAATCTGTTTAGGTCACTGCAGGTTGTGGATCAAATTGCAGACAGTGAGATTTTTCAAGATATCTTTCAAAAAATTCATATTTTCAAAAAACTGCGAAAATAAAAGAAAAAATTTATCAGAAAGCAGATGAATGAAGGACAAAAACTATCACATATTAGTATGAAAGGTTGACTTTCCACTGTCTTGATTTTGTATATATATAATGCGCGGTGAAACAAAAATCATGCCTATTTATTGATGAGATCTGTGAACTACCACTTCAAACATATAGATAAAGTTATCAGTTGAGGTAGAAATTTTTAAGAAAAAACAATATTAAGATTTGACTGTTGATTTTATTTCCTCCTGATCACTAGAATTTTATTGTATTTTCCTTTTGTAGTTGGAAACAATAAGAAGATTTTTAACTTCATCCACTTGAGGCTTATTAGCAGAAAACAAATAACTCCAAAGTCCCAAGTCAAATAAATCATTCAAAGTGGATTGTCAAGTTAATTGCAAATGTAAATAACATGTCCATGTTGCACATTATAATCCGAGCAATAGTGTGATCCATATTAGGCATCTAATTCTTAAGATTTGCTTTGTTCTTGATCCAAGAGTAAGATCCATATGTATAGCCATCTTAGGGCCTTGATCTAGATTGCAAGATTTGGCTTGCAAATTATAAGTATAATTTTGTGATAACGATGTGTTTATCAGCAGCACAGTGAGTTTCTTTTTTCACTGGATTCAAGATGCATGTGGAAGCTCCTTTTCTAGTTTCTCTGCTGTCTTAGGATACCAATTCCAAATTTTTACATGTTCTTATTTGTTTTTGTTTCCCTCAGCTGCTATCTTATTTGTTGGCGTGGAGTCTCTGGATCAGCCGGTCGGAGCCACTGCATCGCAGGATCGCTCCTTGGTTCACCTGCAAAACAGGTCCCTTGCCGGAGTTGTTCCGGCGGAGGACACTCTTGTGCCTAAGTCAGTGGTGGATTTCAGCCACAGAATGGGACATATGTCGAGAGTAGGAGAGAAAAAGGCTCTTGGAGACTGTAAGTGTATGTGAGCGTGAATGTTCGCGTACCTCTCGAACCATCCTTCTTACCCTTATTTAAAAGAGGGCCTTCGGCCTGTGACCTGCCCTTTTTCTGGTGATCATGGAGAGCCAATTTCTCCCATGATTGGTGATCATGGGTTGTCATTGAGCGGTTCCGGCCAGATCGGAGGCGTGGTAGCAGGAGTTGCATGATCATGGCATGATGAGTGTCGATTGTAACCGTTGGTTACAGTTGCCTTTCTGGACCAGATTGTGGTCCAAGCTTCGGGTTTCCCCTTTTTGTGGGCCGAAGACTTGGTATTTTCCCGGGGTCGGAGATCGTGTCTATGGCGGGGACCGAAGTACGTGCCTTCGGAAGTCGATTAGAAGTTTGGTCTTCGGTCAAGGCCGAAGACGTTACCTGAAGGACCGGCCTCCGGATGTTGTGGTCCGGTGCCAAGCCTTGGGTTGCCTGCAGTTGGCCCGTCCCTTGCTTGGTCCGAAGTCCGTAGTCCGGAGAGAGGACTTCGACCAGTCAAACCGGAGTCCGGTTTGTAGCTGAACCGGGATATCCCAACAGTTGCCCCCCTACTCTCAATTTTCAAAGCTGAGATTTGAGAAGTGAGTATTAAGGCCTTGTCATTTTTCTCCTGAGAGGCGGTGCAGTGGATGATTACGGGATCCCTGATAGGACTGTCCATCATGATCCGGGAATCAGATGGTGGACAGCTGTCACTTTTGGATTGGGGAGGAAGGAGAAAGTGGGTGGCCCTGGAGCCACCTTTTCTTTTCCCGTTGCACGATGGTTGAGGCAATCTTTTGGTTGAGATTTGGATGGTTGTGGTGGCTCTCCCCCGTTCGTTGGATGAAGGATATACCTCATCCTGGCGGTTAGTTGCAGGTGGGTTACCTCCCATGGTAACCTTGAGTCAATTTAACCCCGACGGGGCTCTAGAGACCCTTACTTTTCTCCTGGGGAAGGGCGAAGGTCTAGCCAAGGAAGCTTCTTCAACCTTGTCTCATCCTCCGCCAAAACTGTTCTGGACTACCAGTCTATTCCACAGGTAGAATCTTCTTTTTGCTCCCTTGCTTCATTCCTCTATCATGGAAGGGACCGTAGAGAGTCAGGGGAAAAAGGTCGGGCTCTCGGGGGCCGGAGACATAGTAGGTCCAGAGTCGATTCCCAGCTCTGTTTCTCAGGGCAAGGCAGCCCTTCTTTGGGAACGCTACCGCATTCCTGAGGAGTTTTCCTTCGTCCTTCCCATGTCCGAGGAGCGGGTGAACGAACCTCCCCCTGGATGCCTAGCTGTATACGAAGATCATCTGAAAGTTGGTCTTCGGTTTCCCCTACACCCTTTCTTCGTCAAGATCTTCCGCTTGTACCAAGTAGTACTAGCGCAGTTGACCTCGAACAGCATCAGGAACATTTGCGGGTTCCTGGTTATGTGCAGCATTGCAAATGTAGAACCTAGGACCAATATGTTCACAGCTTTTTTCGTCCTCAAGAAGGATTTCCACAGCAACGGATGGTAGGTGATTGGCCCTAGATCAGGTCGTAGGGTTATCAAGGATATGTCCAGTGCCATCTACGGGTGGAAATCCGTTTTTGTATTTGTGTTGTCTCTTAATTCATGGGACTTCGATACGGTGTGGAAGAAGCCTCGCCTGATCGCCAATGACGGGAAGGTCTTGGCCGCCGATCAGTCAGACTACGACCTCCTGATCAACTCCGAAGTTACCCCCATTCGGGAATTGGTGGAGGAGATAAATCTCCATCAGGTAGGAATTAGTAGATTCCCCTCATTAGGTATAGCGATAGGAATTTCTGCTCTTCTTTCTTGGATTTATTGTAGCTTAATCAATTGAAGTGAAATCCACTGCTTGCAGGTGGTGGGATGAAGCCCGGTTTGAGCTGGCTCCGCCAAACTTCGGAGAAAAGGGTTGCACAAGCCCCCTTGACCAGGTCTGCAGTCCGGAAGAGGGCTCGGAGGGATGGTCCCGAGGGGGACCAAAGCACCTCGTCTTCCCGGGGGACCTCAGGGGAAGACGTAACAGCCGCGCTCCATCAAGACCCCATCCAGTCGAGGCTCCACTGGTGGTTGTCTTCCTAGTTCACGCAACGGGGAGCCCGCTCCAGGGAGTAGATGTGTCGTCGTTTTGCCCCTGCTGCTGATAGGGGCAAAGCACGGCAAGTTGAAGGAGAGTTCGCCTATGGGGCTTCCTCAGCCGGAGTCCGTTCGACGAACTCTTTGGAGCTTTCACCTACGGGGGGACTGTTGGTCCCAGCCGTAGCCAGGCAGGCGTTGAAGGGTACGCTTTTGCCTCACGACGTGGCTGTTCTTCAGAATCGGAGCCTTCCCAGGGTGTCTGATTCTGCCTTCTCCGCCCTGCAACAAGTATGACCCTTGCCACTTCTCTTTGTCTTGAGAATTGTTCAATTCATGACCCCTCCTTTTTGATGTAGTTGGTCTACGACCTCACCTTCATGGAGGGCCTGGGGAATGTAGACAGCCTTATCCATGGCCTTAAAGAGGAGCTTCAGACTGCCAGGGCTGCCAAGGAAGTAGCTGAGGAGCTGAAGCAGTCCATGGAGGACCGTCTTGCCCGGATGAATGATGAAGTTCGCGAACTGAAGGGCGAACTGAAAAGTGCTCATCTGACCATGATGGGGCAAGAGGCAGGGTGGAGGAGGGTAGGAAACAAGTTGAATCCCTGGAGCAGGCTGCCAGGGAGGATCAGGAGAAGATAAAAAGCCTGGCCAAGGCGGCGGATGAGGCTTCCAGAGGGCCGAAGAGGCGATCCTGGAGTCCGAAGCTGCTAAGGGGGAGTCCGCATCTTTGAAGAAGCGGGTGGACGACGCCGTGGCTGATTTCAAAACGTCTCCGCAATTCCAGGCGGAGATCAATGAAGCAACTTTGTATGGCTACCAGCACGGCTTCAACGACGGACTCTCCAAGGTGAAGGAGGCCTTCCCCCATCTTGACTTCTTCGGTATTCCCCCTTTTGATATAGCTGAAGAAGAGGAAGTGGAGGCGGCCGAAGCCACAGTAGAGGCCGAGGAGGCGCCATGTCCGGAGGAGGAGGCCACTGCCGTAGTTGAAAATCTGGAGGTGACCCCAGCTCCGATCCTGGTTCAGGAGGAGGCTCAGGCCGGAGGAGTCCAAGCTGAAGGTTCCCCGGTTCCGGCCTGGATTAACGAGGTCCTCTCAGAGCAAATTGATAGGTTGCTCCAGTCCTGTGGTGTGGAGCCTTCTCCTGCTGATGTCGAGTGACTTAGGTCGTTCTGGATGTATTTTCCTTCTTTTTCCATTGTACTTATTAATGAATGATAGTTTTTCCAGACTCTGAAATGAATTCTTTTTTTGGATGCGTATTGTTATGCTTCATGTGTAACTCGAAACGGTTTTACCATTCTTTTTTTTTTTTGCTTAGTCGAACAGTCGCGTCCAAAGACCGTTTAGTCGATAAGAACTGGTTTTACCGTTCTCTTTCCTGTTCGGTTGAGCAGTCGTGGCCGAAGGTCGTTCAGTCGATGAAGACGAACTTTGGAACGGACCGGAACTCCGTTGCCGAAGGCCGTCTCCTTCCTTTGGGTGTTAAGTTGGTTCGTTGGGGTGGACAAGAGTTATCTCCTTGCCGATCAGTGATTATAGGGAGATTTGATTGCGATCCTTGTTGCCCGTGTGGCACGTCGATATACGTACAGTCGTGATTTCTTGCGTCTTGTGAGCCACCGGGTCTCCTTTTTCCAAAAAGAAATCATTAATGATGCCGTCGCACGATGAGGATTTCTCCGGATTCGAAGCAATGGCAGTTGTTGTCCTGGGGATGGCTCCCGAGCGACTTTTTGGTTCTCGAAGCGTCGCCCGGACACGTGGTGCTTTCTGATGCGGTTGGGAAGGGCGTGGGGCACGCCTCCCCGCAGTCGGTCGTGGGTGCAGGGTCTCTATAAATAGGACCCTGCCTTCTGCTGTCAAGGGGCCATCATTTTCGTAGGCTCCTTTCCTTCATTAATAATGATGTTCAGCACTTCTGAGCTCCGTTGTGCAGCAAAGAGAAGGGCTATCGATCTGAAGAGGACGCGAAGTCCAGAGTCTCTTGGGCCGAGGGAAGACGAAGAGGAGCCTCGAGAAGAAGGTCCGCCTGTTGGAGGCTCGGTTGAGGGAGGCTTGGGCTCAGGTCACGGTGGCGACGACGGCGGCGGAGGAAGCAAGGGGGAGGCGGCGGACGCCGTCTCAAACTTCAAGGCTTCCGCCGCCTTCAAGGACTAGCTCGCCGGGGTGGCTCTGGATTCCTTCCACCAGGAGTTCCGGGAATGTCGGAGGAAGGCCTCCAAGTTTTATAACTTGAAGGGCCTGGACAACATTAAGCTCTCCGTTCCCTTTCCCGGGCATGAATTTGATTCCGACTTCGATGAGGGGTCGGACTCTGGTTCGGACGGGAACCCCGGGGGCCCTTCGTCGTCCTTCCAGATCTCTCTCCGCCGATACGGAAAAAATCCGGTGGGGAGTTATTGAAAATTTCCCACATCCTTCTGGTGCCATTTTCTTTTTTTTATATCTCTCTTTATGAGAGTTTCCTTTTTTTTTTTTTTTTTATCTCTATATGAGAGTTTTTCCTTTCTTCTCTCTTTTTTTTTTTTTGTAAAAAAATTGAAAGGAATGAAATATCTTTTCGTTACCTCTTTCCATGTATTCTTTGTGATGTGTTGTATGATGCTGTCTGTAATGTAGACTTTATGGACCATTTTCGGTCTATAGGGAATAAGTGAGGTCAGTTGGACCGTTTTGAGAATGTCTGTTATCGATAGAAAGGACGATAGTGGTCCTTTTAGGCACGTGTTCGGATTTACCATAGGGTAGGGTGTTTACACCGTCCCTGTGCACTTTCTGTCGTGATTAAGGTAGGCTGTTCAGGCTCGCCTCGGTGCGTATTCGGATTCACCGTAGGGTAGGTTACGAAAACCATCCCTGCGTCTTTGATCTTTTGGTGGCCTGGTTAGACCATCCATTGCGCTCGTCGGGCATACCGATAAGGTGAGTGGATCAGACTCTCCTTTGCGCAGTTGACCGATTTTTCAGATCAGGTCACTTAGGCCGTTGTCGTTCAGTTGATGTAACTAGCCGTTCTGAGTTGAGTAGGGTTGAGAAGCTTTGCACAGAAATTTCAGGAACTCTTTTATTGATAGTATTTGTGAAAGTTTTGTATATTCCATGGCCGGGATAGGGCCTTTCCCTCTAGGGTCCTGAGTTGGTATGTCCCTGGTCGAATAACTTCTTCGACTTGATATGGACTTTTCCAGTTGGGGAAGAATTTATCCTGTTTCGTTGGCCTGGATACCTCTGCTCTTCGCAATACCATGTCTCCCGTGCTGAAAGTTTGCTCCTTTATCCTTGAGTTGTAATATTTGGCGACCTTTTGCTAGTATGCCACCATCCTTATCTGGGCCTATAGCCTGGTGCTTGATAGCAAGTCCAGATCAATCCTTCTGCGATCGGAATTCTCAGGCTCTTCATAGTTATCAATTCTCAAGGACTGTAGGGAGACTTCAATAGGTAGTACGGCTTCGGTACCGTAGGCCAAGTTGAACGGAGATTCATCGGTGGCCGTTCTCGGGGTAGTTCGGTATGCCTAGAGAATGGAGGTCAGCTCGTCGGCCCAAAGTCCTTTGACAGCATTCAACCTTGTCTTCAGACCATGGAGGATGGTCCGGTTGGTGACTTCGGCTTCTCCGTTGAACTGTGGATGAGCAACGGATGTCAGCCGATGCTGGATGTGGTACCGAGCACAGAAGTCCTTGAACTTCGGATTTTCAAACTGTCTTCCGTTGTTCGTGATGATGATATGTGGGATGCCGAACCTGAATATGATGGAATTTTTTACAAAATTTTTCATCTTGCCTTTTGTGATCTGGGTCAATGGTTCGGCTTCTATCCACTTCGTGAAATAGTCGATGGCCATTGGGAGAAACTTCCTTTGCCCTGATGCTGGTGGAAATGGGCCAAGAATGTCCATCCCCCACTGGGTAAAAGGCCATGGAGCTGTCAGTTGAGTCAGGTGACTCACAGGTTCTCTGTACATTGGCATACCTCTGGCATTGGTCGCACTTCCGCACGAAATCAGCTGAGTCCTTCTGGATGGAAGGCCAGTAATATCCCTGTCGAATGATCTTGTATGCCAGAGATCTGCCTCCCAAGTGATCACCGCATATGCCATCATGGACCTCTCTCAAAGCATAATCTGCATCGGTGGGTCCTAAGCATTTTAGCAGTGGCTGGGAGAAAGATCTCTTGTAGAGGGTCCCGTTTAAGATGATGTACTGAGACGCCATCCAGCGGATCTTCTTGTCCTCTGCCTTATCTTTCGGCAACTCTCCCTCATTCAGGAACCTGATGATGGGATCCATCCAGCTTGGCTCAGTGTTGATCTGGCGCACCTCTGCAGCCTCTTCGGCTATGCTAGGAGTTTCAAGATGTTCGACATAGGTGCGCCCGAGGGACTCCGGTGCTGTAGTCGCCAGTCGAGACAATGTATCCGCTTGGGAGTTCTTTGATTGTGGAACATGGATGATCTCAAAATATTCCAGTTGGGAGGACAAAGCTCATACCTTCTCCAGGTATTGCACCATGGTTGGATCTTTAGCTGCATACTCTCCGTTGACTTGATTCACAACCAGTTGGGAGTCTGAGAAGGCTCGAAGTTGCTGGACTCCTAAATCTTTGGCGATCCGTAGTCCGGCGAGCAGGGCTTCGTATTCATCCTGATTATTTGAGGCATGGAAGGAGAAGCATAGTGTGTACTCTATGGCATGGCCGTCAGGTTCAGCCAACATGAGTCCAGCCCCGTATCCAGTAGCATTGGAAGCTCCGTCCACATGAAGCACCCAAACGGACTTCGTCTCTTTTGGGGCTTCTTCTTCTGCCAAGGAGGCTTCGTTTTCGGACTTCCAGGTGCAGTCAGCCAAAAAATCGGAGAGCACCTGGACCTTCATAGCCGTTCGGGGCTAGAAGCTGATGTTGAATTCACTCAACTTCACAGCCCACTTGGCTATCCTTCCAGAGGTGTCCGGAGATCGGAGAATGGTCTTGAGAGGTTGATCAGTTAGCACCACGATAGCGTTGGCCCACGATAGCGTTGGCCTGAAAGTATGGCCGTAGTCGCTTTGCTGCAATAACTAAAGAGTAGATTAGCTTCTGCATCCTTGCATATCGCGTTTCGGCGTCATGTAGGACCTTGCTGATATAGTAGATGGGCTTGTGAGACCCGTCTTCCTCTTTCCGGACAAGAACCGAACTTACTGCTTTATCTGAAGCAGAGAGGTACAGGTAGAGGACCTCGCCTTCTTGTGGCTTGGAGAGCAATGGCGGGGTCTCCAGATACTTCTTTAGTTCCTCAAAGGCACCACGACAGTCATCGGACCATTCAAAGCCCTTTGATTGCCGGAGTACCTTGAAGAACAGAAGACATTTCTCGGCTGACCAAGAGATAAATCTGCTGAGGGAGGCAATCCTCCCCGTTAACTACTGGACTTCCTTTTTACAGGAGGGATGCCTCATATTTCTCAAGGCTTGAATCTTCTCAGGGTTCGCCTCAATCCCTCATTTGGTAACGAGGATGTTTAGGAATTTGCCTGAAGTGACCCCAAAGGCACACTTTGCCGGGTTTAGCTTCATATGGTAGCGCCGGAGAGCGCTGAATGATTCCTCCAAGTCGCGGATGTGATCTCTCCGGAGGAGGCTCTTGACGATCATGTCGTCAACATAGGCCTCCATGTTTCTTCCCAGTTGCTTTTCGAATACCTTATTGATGAGTCTTTGAAATGTTGCTCCGGCGTTCTTGAGGCCGAACGGCATCATCTTGTAGCAGTAGAAACCTTTATCAGTGATGAAAGCCATCTTCTCCTCATCTTGTGGATCCATTTTAATTTGATTGTAGCTGGAGAAGGCGTCCATGAAACTCAGCAACTGATGGCCGGCGGTAGCGTCGACCAGTTGATCAATCTTTGGGAGAGGAAAGCTATCTTTTGGGCAAGCCTTGTTGAGATCTGTATAGTCGATGCAGATTCTTCACTTGCCACTAGCTTTCTTCACCATCACCACATTGGCCAACCACTCGGGGTAGTGGGCCTCTCTGATGAAACCTGCTTTGAGGAGCTTGCCGACCTCTTCGTTCACAGCTTGCTGTCTTTCGGGGGCGAAGCTCCTCTTCTTCTGTCGCACCGGCTTGTACCCAAGGGTTACTTCCAGTCGATGAGTAATTACTTCGGCAGGAATCCCGGGCATATCCGAAGCCGACCAGGCGAAGACATCGGTGTTGTTTCTGAGGAAACGGATCAACTCCGTTCTGGTTTCCTCATCTAGTGTGCTCCCGATCTGCACAACTCTAGAGGGATCTTCCTCTGTCAAAGGTACCGGGACGGTCCTCTCTATGGGCTCACCAAGATTTGTAGCTGCATCCCTCGGATCCAGCTGATCCGGATCGTCGAATTCTTGAAGTGCTTGTCTTCAATCATCAGACACTGCCGTGCCGTCCTCTGGTTTCCTCTAACTTCTCCAACACCGTTCCTGGTGGGGAAGCGCACCAAGAGGTAGTGAGAGGAGATCACGGTTCGGAATCTAGGCAGGCCGTCCCAGAATAATATTGTATGTTGAGGGGATCCGGACCACCGTGAAGTTGATCGGCAGTGTCTTTTATCGAGGTTCGGTGCCAAGGGTTACAAGCAACACTATTTCCCCTTCGGTAAAAACTTGGTTGCCCCCAAAACCAGAGAGCGGTATGGGAGATCTTTGTAGTTGATGTCTAGGCAAACATATTTTAGAGAATGCATCGTACATAAAGACATCAGTCGAACTTCCATTATCAACAAGGATCCGTTATACATCATAATTGGCCACTACGGCCGAAATTACAAGAGGATCATCATGTGGGAGTCGAACTCCCGCAAGGTTGTTGTCGGAGAAGAGGATAGAGTTGTTGTCTTTAAGTCGCTTTGGGGCATCGCCCTCGTCCCTTCTTCAGTTGGTAGGTCGGTGTATCATCCCTACACATCCGTTGGTGGGCCTTTGATTTGGCAATTCGGCCTCTTCGGGAGGTGGCTGGGGAACAGTTGCTTCCGATCGAGGTCCTTGGCGACCGATGTACCGCCCCAAGTATCCCCTCTTGATGAGATCCTTAATTGCATCCTTCAGTTGGATGCACTCTTCTGTGTTGTAGCCGTGGTCCCGGTGGAATCAGCAATATTTGTTCCTGTTCCTGACGGAGGAGGAGGCTTTCATGGGACGGGGCCGTTGGAGATAAGTTTTCTTTTTCTATCTCCATGAGGATCTTCTCTCGAGGGAGGTTGAGGGGGGTGTAAGAGTTGAATCTTTCTCCCAACGCTCTGGACCTGGGAGGACTTCTTCGGCGGTCTATATATTTGCCGCCGTTGTTATTGGAAGTTTGGGGACCTTGTTCCCTGTTATTCTTCTTTTTTGAAGGGGGTTTCCCTTCAATCAGTCGTTGATTCGCCGCCTGCTCTTCAGCATCGGCGTATTTCTAAGCCCTTGACAGGAGCTCAGCGTAGCATTTAGGAAACTTATCCAGGAAGAAAGTAAGCCTGGAGGTACGAAGCCCCTTTTTCAGTGCTGACATGACCACGTGCTCGTTGAGATCTGGGATCTCAAGCATGGCCGCATTAAACCTGGAGATATAATCTCGCAGGCTCTCCTTCGTTCTGGTGAAGGAGAAACAGTGTGTCCGTATTCCGAGGAGTCTTACGGCAGGTCTTGAAATGCAAGACAAACAATTTTTCTAACTCGGAGAAGGAATCGATGGTACTTGGGTGCAGGCTCGAGTACTACATCTGTGCGCACTTCTTCAAGGTAGCCGGGAACGCTAAGCAGTACATCGCGTCCAAAGCTCCTTGGATCATCATATGGGCTTTGAAGCTACCTAAATTATCGAGGGGGTCGGAGGTGCCGTCGTAGGGTTCCAACTAGGGAACCCTGAAGTGCCGGGGGATGACCTCGATCATGATGCGGTCGGTGTAGGGTGGGCGCAGGTCACCCATAATCAAGTCGTCGAGATCCTTCAGATCCCGCATTCTCTGCTCTCGTGCCTTCGCCATCTCTGACTCGATGGCTCTGAATCTCCCGTCATAATCGGGAGTCTGCTTCGGCGCTCTCTCCACAGAAGTGGAGTCTCCGGAGGAGGGTGAGGGAGTTTGCCTACGCCTTTTCCCTTTCTGCGGGGAATTGGCAGACCTAGGCAATCTTGAAGTTCGGCCTTCAGGAGAGGGCCGAGAACGGGGGGAGGGATGCGTAGAATCCTCCCGTGGGGCTCTTTCTTTGGGATCGAGAGCTGTGTCTAGAGGTGGCCGGTGGGTTCCCTACCGGAAAGGCTCTGTCTTGGAATTCTTGAACCATGGCCGTAAGGTTGGTGACCTGGTTCACAAGAGCTTTGAACTGCTGTAATCCCACAACTGTGGGAGGTGGAGCATCGTTCTCCTCCGGGGGTGCACCCCCTTGAGACGGAGCATGACTTCGGCTTGTAGAAGCGATTGGAACTTTTCCTCTCGCCATTGAAAACTTCTCACTTCCCCTTGTCTGGGAGGGAGCTTAAAGAATTTTAACGCCCCCCTTCCTGGCGCGCCAATCTGTTGGCGTGGAGTCCCTGGATTGGCCGGTCGGAGCCGCTGCGTCGCAGGACCGCTCCCTGGTTCACCTGCAAAATAGGTCCCTTGTCGGAGTTGTTCCGGCGGAGGACACTCCGATGCCTAAGTCAGTGACGGATTCCAGCCACAGAATGGGGAAGGTGTCGAGAGTAGGAGAGAAAAAGGCTCTTGGAGACTGTAAGTGTATGTGAGCGTGAATGTTCGCGTACCTCTCGAACCATCCTTCTTATCCTTATTTAAAAGAGGGCCTCCGGCCTGCGACCCGCCCTTTTTTCGGTGATCATGGGGAGCCAATTTCTTCCATGATTGGTGATCGTGGGTTGTCATTTAGCGGTTCTGGCCAGATCGGAGGCGTGGCAGCAGGAGTTGCGCGCTATGATCATGGCATGATGAGTGTCGATTGTAACCGTTGGTTACAGTTGCCTTTCTGGACTAGATTGTGGTCCAAGCTTCGGGTTTCCCCTTTTTATGGGCCGAAGACTTGGTATTTTCCCGGGGCCGAAGATCGTGTCTACGGCGGGGACCGAAGTACATGCCTTCGGAAGACGATGAGAAGTTCGGTCTTCGGTCAAGGCCGAAGACGTTACTTGAAGGACCGGCCTCCGGATGTTGTGGTCCGGTGCGAAGCCTTGGGTTGCCTGTAGTTGGCCCGTCCCTTGCTTGGTCCGAAGTCCGTAGTCCGGAGAGAGAGGACTTCAACTAGTCGAATCGGAGTCCGTTTTGTAGCTGAACCGGGATATCCCAACATTATTGATCTGGGATGCTCTTTGTTGATTTAGGATAGGTTACAGCAGGGTTTTCCGAACCGTGCCGAACCGGTCGGTTCGGGGCGTAGGCATGGTTTGGCTTTAAAAAACGGCATATCCCCTAAAAAAAAAAAATTACTTATCGTACCCGAGCCGCATCGAACCGGGGCGAACCATACCCGAACCGGTCGAAACGGGCCCGAACCGGCCGGTTTAGCCCGGTTCGGATCGGTACGGCTGCAAAAGGGGGGGCAATTTTTTTTGAAATTGTCACATGGCTACTGTAGCCATGTGACGGTGGGGAATAGGGGGGAGGGGCTTTGCTTGGTTCTTAAGTAAAGAAAAGCAAAGAGCTCTTTCTGCTACAAAGCCGTGGAAGGAAAATGGAAGAAAAAAAAATTCACCCTTCAATTTAAATCCAATCCAACTTGCAAAAATCGAAGAGGAATGTAGAATCAAGGTACGTAATCCTTTCTTTTTCTGTATTTTCATCTTTTGTATCGTTAATTTTTGTTAAAATCCGTGCAAAATAGAAAATTAAGAAGAAATGCTGTCAAAATTTATTTGTTGGCTATGATTTTAGAGTATGTGGTAGATCTAGGATAGATCTACACAATGATACTAAAATCTTAATTTTTTGTTAAGTATATAATTTTTTAAATTAAAAATTAATTTCGGATTAAGAAATTAATTTTAAAAAAAATAATTAGAAAAAAAACTATAATTATAAATTATTAATCTAGGACTTGTAAGCTACTCTTACTATAAATTTTATGTCGATTTATTCAAGTTTTGTGCATCTCATGAATAGTGCCCGTAGGTCTTAAATTGAAGAAAAATTGATTTTTAATGCATTTCTAGGATTTTAAAAAAATATATGTAGCATGTATGATGGAATCCTACATGAATCTAAAATTTAATTTTTTTTTATTTTTTGAATTTTTTAATAAAAAATAAAAAATAAATTAAATTTTAAAAATTAGATTAATTAAGTATTAATTAATAAATATTATTATTGACCTTATATGTAATTTGAATATTCAGGTATGGATCCATCAAGGAGGAAGAAGGATCCTGAGTGGGACATTGGCTGGTCACATGGAGAGATGATCTCGGGTTGGCATTACTGGAAGTGTAAATGGTGTAATACAGAATTCAAAGATAGGGGGTAACAAGGTTGAAGCAGCACTTGGCTGGCGGTTATTCTGATGTATCTGCATGTCGACAGTGTCCACAGGAGGTCCGCCAGTTGAAGAAATACTTTGCTGATTTTAAAGCTGGGAAGGAAAGAACAGTAAAGAAGAAGGCAGAGGTGGACCGCAGAGTCGCAGAACCACCTTCTTATTATTCCAGGAAGTCAGAGGGATCATCTATTCCTTTTGATGAGGAGGCATAGATAGAAGCTGCTATTTAGGCGAGCTTGTATGAGTAGAGGTAGCAGGAGGTAGGCAGGCATAGACAGCGATTCAGGCCATCAGCTTTTGAATCAGAATCGGGATTCGCTTCTGCTAGTGCTCCAGGAGAGTCTGAGATAGTTTAGGAGGACCTCCTCAGTCAGAGAGCTCGTCAGGAGAGGCACCGGCTGTATTGTATCCATGTTGTGAGCATTTGACAGTAGAAGGAAGTCTTCTAGGAACATTCCAAAGGGAGTCATTATCCATGATGTCGATCCACATGCATTTTTCAGTAGAGATTCAAAGCAACAGAGGATTGACACAATGCTGAAAAAGGATAAGAAGAAGGATATGTGACGGGCCATCTTTTCCTGGTTTCATTTCAGTCATATCCCAGCCCATGCAGCAGACAATCCATATTATCGCTCTACTATTTCATCTATACAGGTTGCTGGTAGAAGTATAGATCCTCCATCATCGAGGGATATCTATGGTCATCTTCTGGACAGCAATAAGGAGCTAGAAGGATGGATATCCTTATATCAGAGCAAGTGACCGGTGAATAGATTGACGGTGATATGTGATGGTTGGACTGGTCCTACTAGACGGAGCATTATCAATTTCTTGACTTATTATGATAGGAAGACTTTTTTCTAGAAGTCTATTGATGCTTCAGATCAGGTGCACGATGCCAGTTATATCCTCAGATTGATAGAAGAGATGATTGATCAGGTGGGATAGCATAATGTCGTGCAGGTCATCACTGATAATGGACCACAGTACAGGACTGCAGGGCAGATCTTGATGGAGCTGCGACCGCATATTTTCTGGATCCCTTGTGCTGCACATTGTATAGACCTTATGTTGATGGATATTGAAAAAATTCGCAGGGTGCATAAGATTGTTGAGCTAGCATAGTCTATCACCAGATTTATATATAACCATACATGGATCTTATCATTGATGAGGAGCTTTACAGGAGAAAAAATATTGAGACCGGGGGTCACACAGTTTGCTACTAATTACATTGCACTTGATAGTCTTCTTGGCAAGAAAGTAGAGCTGTGTCAGATGTTTGTCAGTCAGGACTGGTAGCAGAGCAGATATGCCAGGGCAAATACTGAGGAAAGCAATGTGGAGAATTTAGTGACGAGACAGACATTCTGGCAGCGGGCTAAGAGGGTAGTAGAGGCTATCAAGTCTTTATATGAGGTACTTCGTACCGTGGACTCCGAGAGGTATGCTTAGATGGGCTTCTTATATTTCATGATGCAAAGGGCAAAGAAAAATATCCAGGAAGCAGATTCATCACATACATATGAGTATATCCGGATCATTGATGGATGGTGGAGTTATCAGATGAGTTCGGATTTGTATCTAGCAGGTACGTAGTAATTTATGAAGTCCCTAAAAATTAAGTTTCAATTAGATTTCATACAAGTACGCTTGACTAATTCTTAAAATATATGTGCAGCTTACTATCTAAATTCGATATTTCAGTACTCCGTACCGGACATTGCCATGGATGAACATCTTATGTCTGCCTTATGCAATGTTATATATAAGATGGAGCCCGATCCAGATATCTCTACTATGTTCCTTGAAGAAGTAAGTTAGGTAGAAATTATTGAATGATTTTTAAGAGCATTAATTTCAAGAAGCTAACAAATTTTTTTTCTGGCAGATAATTTTTTAGGGAGGGCACAGATTCATTTGGATCCACTGTAGCGGTCAGAAGTAAATCAAAGATGAATCCTGGTAGGTACATTAAGTAGTAAGTCTAATATAATATCAGGATTAAATTTTTTATTTTGCCAAATTTAAAATTCTAAATGATGTAATGTCTTTTACAGCTGAATGGTGGGTGCATTTTGGTGGATCTACTAAAAATTTGAAGATTCTTGCAGTGAAGATCCTCTTTCAGACGGTGTTATCCATTGGATGTGAGCGCAACTGTTCTACATTTGGTATTATCTACTCCAAGCAGATGAATCGTCTGAAATAGAAACACCTCAACGATCTTATATATGTACACTATAATTTAAGGTTGAGGCTAAAATGTATTCAGGAAGAAGTAGAATTGAAATATCCCAATCCCACTGCAAGTTCATATGTTGATGAGGATGAAGATCCAATGATTGGGTGGGTCATTGGTCAGCAGCAGACGCCAGAGCTTGATGAGTCAGGATTGTTTCCTCGACCATCCAGTTTTGTAGCTAGTGAGGCTGGGATGGATGCTGGACAATGGACAAGTCATATTCCTTACAGGACTCCAGAAGATACAGCACATCGTCCGTCCCCATCATCTAGTAGACCTGGAGACAGAAAAAAGGAAAGGCATTTGCACCTCCATCGGAGCATTCAGTTCACTCAGTTTCAGATACTAGAGACAGTGATGATAGTGTTTCAGATAGTGAAGGATTTAGTGATCAGGGAAGGGCAGGAGGACAGGAGTCGCAGCCGTCTAGTCCTATTCGATTCACCGGGGAGTTGCAGTTTTGCCATGCCATGCAGGATACAGATTATGGAGTACCATCTGATAGATCCCGTGGTGATACGATTCCATATAAGCGATGGGCTCCGCGTGGTCGTTCGGGATATGTACAGCTGCAGCTCTTGCACGTGGAGTAGGATCCATGGATGTATCTGGATCATCATCATATTCATTATCCTCTTATCCGCAGCTACCGGCAGCTTCTGGTCCATATGATCCATATGGTGCATCTGAGACGTCAGCATCCAGTGGTTATTATCCCGGAATATCTTATGCATCTGATTTTGCTGCTGGTATATTTGGATGGATCCCTGCACTGTCATATCATCAGTCTTTGGACAACTCTCAGAGTCGGGGCATCAGAGAGGGATCTGCGATTAGTTATGATCCATCATGCATACCTCCTAGGATGAGCTAAGAGGAGTATCATGCTGCCTGGCAGGAGGGACATGCCGAATTTCCTACAGAGTACATACATGATCCCTATATTTATGGACATCGTCATTCTACCCGATTCTAGACATTGATATATAATTATATATTTATACTATATTTCACTTTCATTAATTGCTGATAATCTTAGTTTAATTATCATTTTTTATTTTATTTTAATTAAAAATAGTCCTAAATATTAGTATTTAGTCCTAAATCCTAAACCGGTACGCCATCCTAAACCCTAAAGGCCCAAACCTTAAGCCTAAACCCTAGCGCCTAAGCGTCTAAACCTTAAACCCTAAATCCTAAACACTAAATTCTTCCTAAACCCTAAACCGGTACGCCACCCTAAATCCTAGGGCCTAAACCCTGAACCCTAAATCCTAAATACTAAATTCTCTTTAAACCCTAAACCCTAAACTCTTAAAAAATAAAATAAAAACCTTAAAATTACAAAAAACAAAAAAAAAATCAAAAAAAAAAAAAATTGGACGTACTGGTTTGAACCGGCATGCCCCGCTGTATCGTATGTCGGCACGGTACTGTACCGGTACCGGCCGGCCACCGGTATGGCTCCCGATACCGGTACCGGGAACCTTGGATTACAATCTCTGTTGGTAAGTTTGTCATTGTTTGTCATCATCATCATCAATAAAGGGGTTCTTCAACTTGTTTGGAATTCAACTTTTTTGTGTAAAAAACACTTTTATTTCATGAGCAACATTGAGACCTCTATCTGTACAATCTATCTTAATTTGTTTGAAGCCTGTACCTTTCTCCAACTTGTTTGAATTGTGAGAGAAGTGATTTTAGGTCAGCAAATGGGAGAAAGGGGAAAAGCTGGAGGTTAGAGTTATTATATTTGTGACAATTTAATTATACAAGCTTATCATATTAATTTTATTAAAGTTTGGTTGTCTATCTCTAACTACCTTCTTGGCTGCCTAGATGTTCTGCATGGCCTTTTAACGGAACCACTGCTTAGGGCCATTTAGCCATTTTGAGAACCTTGGTTGCTGAAAATTGTTGTTGCAGTTTTTTGTGAATTGAAATTTTCTCACCTTGTTGTTTGCTATGAACAGCATAATATTTCAAGTGGAGGGATTAATATGAGTGGAAGGTTTAGCAGAAGAATCAAGAGAGACAAGTAGAGCGGTGAAGAAGGCCCAAGACATGAGAGACAAGAATAACCGGCAAATCGTACAAAAATGTTGCTCTTTACAAACTAATGTAGACTTAAGCAATCTGAAGTAACATTTTCTTCCCTAGGGTTAGTTTTGGATTCTCACATTCAAATTTCCCCAGTAAAACTAATGCTATTCACTTCCTAAATATATCCCATTCTGGATTCCTAATTTTGATTAAAATCAAACAATCCTAGGCCTTCTAGATCTATCAAACACAGAAAATAAATTCAAAATATATAAAATTCTAAAACCATTTTTTGCATCGTATTGTGTTCAAGTCTTCAAGATAGTGACATTCCATTGTCTTTGCTTGAATAAATCTTGTTTTGTAGGATAACAGGGATAAATCTCCTCAGTCCCTCTGACATCCTATGACAGCACCGAGCCTAAGAATATAATATCCTTATTAAAGCTTCCTTAATTTGTGCTATCCCTAAGCTTCCTCTTATGCAACTTTCCAAATATGCCCTTGGTTACCATATTACCACTTTAATTTCATTATCCATACTGAGCAGAACACATGCTTCTACGTTTTGATCAAGATTTTTAAAATTCAAAGCTTTGCTGATCCATGTTGTGGTTATGTGTGCCCGTGCTTCGATTTTAGGCATTATTTTGTATTTACTCCCCAAATTCAAGGAGAATTAGCAAATTTCTTTTTGAAGTCCGTAGATTGTGATAAATTTCCAGCTGCTCTTATTTAAGACATGCCAATTTGTCTTCTCATATATGTTGACATAGAGAGAATTTTTTGATAAGAGTAGGTTTCAGAAGCCTTTTTTTAAAAACTAGTGGTATGATACTTTATGATTACAGCTAACTGGCCTGAGAAGGCTGTGAAATGGTTTCATCAAGCAGCTGAATCAGGCTATGCACGTGCACAGTATAATTTGGCACTCTGCCTACATAGAGGCCGCGGAGTTGACTGCAATCTGCAAGATGCTGTATGCTATCTTCTTTCTGAAGTGTTTTTACTTCTCAATTTTGTGATTGCACTGATATGACAATGTATGATCATCTTAAAAGGTTTCTCCATTGTTCTACCCCTTGGTTCTATAAATTTAAAATATGATGTTATGTTTTGTATGCTTGTATTTTACACCTGCTCAGTTTATGTATTTTCAGCTGCATACACATAATACATATGTCAAAGATGAATTGCTTGCTGTAGGCCTTCAAATTTTCCATCTGTGATAATTGTTTTTGTTATTCCAGAGTTCTTACTTTAGGAGTGTGAAATAGTTTTGTTAATAGTTACTTGTGCTGCATTAAGTGTGGGTCATCCACTAAGGATGAAATTGCTTGCCCTAGGCCTTTGTCAAATTTCTGTATGTGGTATTTAGTTTTATAGTTCCAGTGTTGCTCTAGGAAAGTGATGAAGTTTTTTTAGCAGTTAATTGTGCAGTATTGAGTGTTGGTTGTCCACTAGTTCGATAGATCACCCTGTCCCACATCTGAATTCTTAAATGAATAACTCAAACTCATGGCAACTTCATACAAGATTTTCCTTCTGAAAATTTAACTAAAACTATTTCATAATTCCTGCTAAAGTTTTAAATCCTGTTGGACAAAGGTTATCCGGGTTTCTTCATGGAATGGGATGCCCTGCTGTCCTATCCCGTCTCATCTTGTTCCATCCCGACAATAGTCTTGATCATGCATCTGGTGGATCCCTTCTTATTTCGTTTCTTTCTTTTTTTTTCTATTATCTTTCTATTATTTTTTCTTTCTTTTCATTTACCTTCCTTTCCTTTCTTTTCTTTGTCTCCATGGATGGGTTGCAGAGTCTTGAGCCTGTGCCGGTCATTTTCTCATGGCAATGCAATGGGATGACCAAGATGCTTCTTGTCCCGTTGGGATGTAAAACATTTTATACTATTTATATTTCGATCTTTTTAGTACTTAGTGGAGATAAATATGTGATATACCCTTGGCCATTGATAAATAAGACATCAGTCAAGAAATTTTAAAAAAACCTGTTAAAAGAAATAGGGTAATGGACAATTAAATTTGCCCTGGTTCACATTTCATTCAACTAGTAAATGTTTTGTTTCACAATAATTTTACTTTTATTAGTGAAGCAATTGCGATTTGAAGATTCAATCAAAATCAAAATCTTTTGGTTAACATAAGGTGGTTACTGCAGGTATTAATTTGGAGCTTCTTGAGGTTCAGTTATTTCAACAAATTTTGGTTGAAACTGACCATACCATTTATGATTCAATTTCAGGCAGCTGAAAATGGTTCTGAGTGAAATCTAAGTGAAATCAATGATGGGTGCTGAGCTTAAGAACTTTTAAAATCTTTATATCATTTTTGACTCATGCTGTTCATTTGTTTTACCATTTTGGTTCACTAGAACCAATTGGGCGTTACTATTTTAATTGAATTAAGAGAAGCTGAGAAGTGCAAGCCACTTATGGGTAAGAGTTCTAACATATGAGATTTTATTAGGATTAAGATTGAATATTGCAAGTTTTCGGGGAAACATCTTGCTGGTTGTTCCTGATAAACTCAAAAGAAAGGTAACTTCTTATAGATTTGAGACATTATTTTAGATTTTTAACTGAAAAATAGTAGAAAACGGTTTTCTGCAGTATTTTGAACTTCCAGAGTTGTAGTTAACAAGAGATAGTGTTCGGGTGTGTGGGACTTGAGATTAGAGCTCATAAACACATAAATCCTGCATCCAATTGTTGGTATTCAAAACAGTAATATGATGCTAGAAAATTTTGACTCATTGTTTTAAAAATCTTGAGGATTTTGATTTTGTTAATTTTTAAATAAATAACTCTTCTTCTTCTTCTTCTTTTAATTGAATTAAGAGAAGTGTAAGCCACTTATGGATAAGAGATGTAACATATGAGATTTTATTATGATTAAGATTGAATATTGCAAGTTTTGGGGGAAGCATCTTGACAGTTGTTCCTGATAAGCTCAAAAGAAAGGCAACTTCTCATAGATTTGAGATGTTATTTTAGATTTTTAACTGATAAATGGTAGAAAAGGGTTTTCTGCAGTATTGAACTTCCAGAGTTGCTAATTAACAAGAGATGGATTTTTAACTGATAAATGGTAGAAAAGGGTTTTCTGCAGTATTGAACTTCCAGAGTTGCTAATTAACAAGAGATGGAGTTCAGGTGTGCAAGATTTGAGATTAGATCTCATAAACACATAAATGATGTGTCCAGTTGTCATTAAACAAAAGAATGATATTATGCTAGAAAACTTTGACTATTGTTTTATAAATCTTGCGGATTTTAATTTTGTTAATTTTTAAATAAATAATTTTATCTCATAACCACCAAAAACATACATTTACGAGTTCCACATAATACAATGTACTCCATGAGGATGTCTTATACATTATCTTATTTTTTTTCTTTTTTCCCCTTTATTATTGGAATTTTGTATAATATTTTTGGAACTCTAAATGGTGTTAGAACTTTTAAAACATTTGAACGATCAAGTTTGGAATTCATTGGCTCAAACTGAAGACTAAGTTGAGTTTCAAAACCTTGGGATTAACATTGTTAGAAGTTAGAACATTGATGCTATTAAACGCTGCTAAAATTGCAACTCATTTGACATGGCTGGAACTGAAGTAACTTTGAGTTTGAAAAGTTTGGGTGCAATATTATCGTATCTGCAACTTTTCTACTGTTAAATTATTATTTGTAACTGGTGTTTAATTTATTAATAAAGATACTTGATGTTTCCTGACACCTCATCTGCCTCCGACATAGAAATAGGATTAGTAAAATCATTACGGTCACCGTCATGGTGTGACACAAGGGGGAGAATTACTTCTTAATGCCTTATTGTTATGAGTTTTTGCTTTGGGTGTCTATTATTTGTAAGAAAGCATTTCTTCTTTTCAATAACTCTTTCTTTATCATTTGCATGTTTATGGGAGTCATCATTATGTCATTTACACTAATAGGATTGAAGCTTAACATTTTATAGTGTTTACCCAGAAATAAATAAATAAATATACATATGCACACACCCCCCTACATGTATCTATTTTATATATGCATGCATGCATACACACAAATACACACACACGTACACGTATATGTATCTATTTTATATATGCATGCATACATACACACAAATACATTTGCATGTACATAAAAATACATTCATAGAGTGTAGTAGGCTATCAAAATAAAATAGTCCATGCTCTATATGGTAACAACAACTTTTACATGCTCATCATTAGTCATTATTCCATATCCATACTTTATATTGTAATATACATATCAATATACTACAGACTTGCTCATTTTTGGAGGTATCAGGAAAGTATTTAAGGTCTATCTGTGAAGTTTCGAAAGGGGGTTTTTTAGATTTTTGAAAAGGATACTTGGCACAAATATCGAATGGACATGCGTGTCCAAGAATTATTCGATAAGCATTGCTATCCAATATGAATACAACACAGGCACAGCATGTGCTTTGAATCATTCATGATCCCTAGTCCTCTGTTCTCTCTCTGAACCTCTCTCTTCCTCTCTACCCTCTATATCTCGGAGATAGAGAGGTTGATTGAGATAGTTGAGCTAGAATCTTATCAAAATAAGAGTAAAGCTTCAATCCTGTTAATTTAAATTACAAAATGTGCCATCTCAACTGAAAATTTACACCATTTCCCAGATCCTACTACTTACTCTGAAGTACTCGAACTAACACCTTGAGCAGGGTATTGGTATGATAGTTGTATATGGATCCATGATAGAAAGTTCTTATAGAGTCAAAGGATCTTACACTCAAACATGCTTTTATGTTTGACACTTACACCTGAAACCATGTAAAACAGGCCCTCAACTCATAGTTCATAATTTAGTTTTGTTACTAGAAAAACAATACAATTTTGGACTCAAAAATTAAGGTACTCATGATACCAAAGAGCCTCTGCTATTTCTAATCTTTCAATTGACATGCATTTTTAAGAAAACTCCTTCGGTAGGATGGTCGAGGCTTCCCATTTGGAATTTGACTCGAGCACTTTGTTGTGCATGTAAAAGATCTTTCATTTATGTGGTTTCTTTTGCATTCTTCACTGTCTTCTGGTGGAGTGTTCCTATATTTTTGTGAACAGCCTGTGCCATGCTCGGAATTTGCACCACTGCTGATCCTATAAACAATCCTTCAGCTGGTAGTCTTATTTGTCATTCTCTACTACTTTTGTTGAGCTATGAAATTCTGGTTAGAATCATCCAACTTGAGTATCTTTTGGCTCTGGCATATGCTCTATAGTTCCACATTACACTTTCATGTTGCATAAGGTTTATGTCTTTAGAAACTCATCTCACATGCCTATCACTGCATCCATCCATCAGTGGTTGTAGAGACTGGTTGTGGAACCTTCAAAAAGATCACAAATAGCAGTAGATTTGAAGTGCTGAGTGCAAGAATGTTGGATAGCTTGCAGAAAGATGCATTGATCGGTGGAAGGTGGGGGCGGACCTTTCTTGGGGTGCAAGGGGGTTAACACATGCATCTTAAAAAAAGTCACACATGTTCCAAGCAGATTCTGAAACATTAGATGTGAGCCTTTGATTACAAAACTTCTTTTTACTTCAAATCTGACATTTTTCATGTACAATCTGCAGACTGAGTTTCTCTTCTGTCTTGGTTATTTCATTGTGCAGTGAAGTATTTCTTTAAATGAAAAATAATAATGTTTTCCTTCTTGGTCTTTTACAATGTACTGAAAGAGGCATTCCAATACAGGCAAAGTGGTATTTGAAAGCAGCAGAAGGGGGCAACTTACGTGCCATGTATAATACTTCCTTGTGCTACTCTCTCGGTGAAGGAAAGCCACAAAATATTCAACGTTCCAGGATGTGGCTGAAACGTGCTGCTGACTGTGGTCACAAAAAGGCTCAGTTTGAGCATGGCATTGAGCTTTTCAATGTATGGGCTAATCACATTGTTGCCTTATATTTTATTTCATGTTTGAGTCTGCTTTAGTTTTGGTCTGTGTCCAGAAATTTCTGAACATGAACTTGCATTTTGTCTGACTATGCATTTTATGCTGAATGTCTTCCTTTTGTTGAAACAAAACTGTCAGGTCCTACAAAACCTGTGTTGCTATATACATATTCTTCATTTTCAGTTTTCTGTAATTGGAAACACTCAAATTTATGATTCTTTGTGTCCCATCTGTTTTCCTTGCTTACTATATTTTATTGTAAATTACTATTTTTAGTCTTTCACATCATCAAAATTGCTCCTTATGGCTTAGGCTTTTATATTTTATGAAATGCTAGAACCACCTTGTTTTCTTAATGTTTTAAAATTGTTATACTCTACTATAATGAAGTGATAAAAAACATTGATTATCTTGTAGTTAAACATTTTCTGTCCATTAATGAATGAATTGATTGCTGTTATTAGTCAAGGAAATATGATTAAGGCTCTTGTGTGCTTCGAGCTGGCATCTCGAGCTGGAGAAACTGCTGCTTCAAATATAAGGGATCTAGGACTGCAAAGTCTATCCCAAACTTCACGTGATCGTGCTATGTTATCTGTTGACAAATGGCGGCCCTTACAGTTTCATCACTAATAATATTTCTGTAAGGTCTGCCTCTCATATTGTTGAAAACTTTACTGTCAGTTTATCACCCTTCTAACAATTTCGGATGTCACCTTTGATATAAATGACAGGAAGAGGAATAAAATGTTTGTACACAGTGAGGGTTGATTGGATTGAGGCATGCCCTATCCATGGATGAATCTCTAATGGGCAGAGGGTGAGGCAGGTAGTCGTTATCAGGGGCCTTCCTAATCAGACAAATTTAAAAAATGTTAAGATGTTGAAATATCATCTTCTTTGCTTGCATTTCAGTCCTTTTTTCTGCATTGGTGGGAAGCCCTGTTTTGTTCTCATTCGGCTGCTACACATCTCTCCTTCAGGTCATGAGGGCAGTTTTATCCCATGGACAGGGCATGCAGGCATAAAAAAACAGGAAAATGAATTCATGGTTATTCCTGTTGAGGTTTTTTAACATATTTCACATGCAGCTCTGCTTTATATATTTTAGTTTAATCCACTTTCTCAGTTTGCTATTGACTACATAGTAATTGATATTTGAGATAGGTTTGCATGTCCTAGTGCCTTGCACTCCTTGATGTGGCTGTAAGCAATCTTTCAGCAACAAGCTGCAAGGCAAGTATCATAACCATGATGTTGTCATCTTTTTGATGATCTTTTCCACTATTATCTAGCTTTCCCATATATGGAGTGTTACTGTAAGAAATTTTATTGTAGCTTATAGCTATAAATAAATATTGTGTACATTATTTTGGATGATATGCACCAGTTGAGCAGGAAGCTTTTACATCAAATTGCTTAATACACACAGAAGTGCCTGGTTGGTAACTTCCTAGCGACCTAGTTATCTGTCAACGATGTTAAGTCTAGGATGTTGAATGTGAAAGAAAATAGTATAAAATTATTGTGAGCAATATAAGCATGTGAATGCGTTAGGACAGGTTCATCTTTATGACCACTATTTTTATTGGTGATGTTTACTACAGGAACCATGGCTATTAGTGGTTGTAAAATATGAAATCGAGATTATTGGTGTGGAGTCCCTGGATTGGTCGGTCGGAGCCGCTGCATCGCAGGACCGTTTCTTGGTTCACCTGCGAAACAGGTCCCTTGCCGGTGTTGTTCCGGCGGAGGACACTCCGATGCCTAAGTCAGTGATGGATTCCAGCTACAGAATGGGGAAGATGTCGAGAGTGGAAGAGAAAGAGTTTTTGGAGATTGAAAATATGTATGTGCGAGATTATTCACGCGTACCTCTCGAGTCATCATTCTTGCCTATATTTAAAAGATGGTATCCGGTCGGTGGCTTGTTCTTTTCCCGGAGATCATGGGGAGCCATTCACATTCATGATTGGCGATCGTGGGTTGTCAATGAGCGGTTTCGACCAGATCGGAGGCATGGCTGCAGGAATTGCGTGCCATGAGCATGGCATGATGAGTGTCGATTGTAACCGTTGGTTACAGTTTCCTTTTTGGAACATATTGTGGTTCAAGCTTCGGATTTTTTCTTGCGTGGGTCGAAGGCTTGATATTCCCCCGAGGCCGGAGATCATGTCTATGGCGGGGACCGAAGTTCGTGTCTTCGAAAGTCGATGAGTAGTTCAGACTTCGGTCGGGATCGAAGGTGCCACTTGAAGGACTGGCCTTCAGATGTTGTAGTTCGGTGTAAAGCCCTGAGTTGCTTACAGTTGGCCTTCGCTTAGTCCGAAGTCCGCAGTCTGGAGAACTAGGGCTTCGATAAGTCCAACCGGAGCCTGGTTCGTAGCTGAACCAGGATATCCCAACAATTGCCCCCTACTCTCAGTTGTCGAAGCGAAGATCTGCATTGAGAAGTGAGAGTATTATAGCCTTGTCGCTTTCTTCTTGAGAGACGGTGCAGTAAATGATTACGGGACCTCTATTGGGCTGCCCATCACGATTTGAGAATCAGATGGTGGACAGGTGCCATTCCTTGATTGGGGAAAAGTAGGTGGCCTTGAGGCTCTCTTCTCGTCCCGTTGCACAGTGGTTGATGCAATCTTTTGATTGGGATTTGGATAGTTGTGGTGGTTGTTCTCCGTCTGTTGGATGAAGGATAGATCTTATCCTGGCGGTCAGTCGTAAGTGGGTTATCTTCCAGGGTAACCTTGAGTCAAATTAACCCTTTGTGGGGGTCCAGAGATCCTTACTTTTCTTTTGGGGAAGGGTAAAGGTCTGGGCGAGGAAGCTTCTTCAACCTCATCTCATTTTCCGTCCAAACCGTTCTGGAGTATCAGTCTATTTTTCAGGTAGAATCCTCTTTCCATCCCTTTGCTTCATTCCTTTGTCATGGAATAGACCGTAGAGAGCCAGGGGAAGCAGGTTGGGCCCTCGAGGGCCGGAGATACAGTAGGTCCGGAGTCGGTCCCCAGCTCGGTTTTTCAGAGCAAGGCAATCCTTCTTTGGGAACGCTACCGCATTCCTGAGAAATTTTCCTTTGTCCTCCCTGCGCCCGAGGAGCGGGCGAACAAAGCTCCTCCTGGGTGCCTAGCTGTATACGAAGATCAACCTGAAGGTTGGTCTTCGATTTTTCCTGCACCCCTTCTTTGTTAAGATTTTTCGCTTGTACCAAGTGGTGCCAACGTAGTTAACTCTAAACAGCATCAGGAACATCTACGGGTTTCTGGTCATGTGCAGCATTGCCAACGTAGAGCCTATGACCAACTTGTTTTCGGTCCTTTTCGTCCTCAAGAGGGACTTCTACAGTAATGGATGGTGGGTGATTGGTCCCAGATCGGGCCGCAAGGTGATTAAGGATATGTCCAGCGCCATCCACGGATGGAAACCTGTCTTTGTATTTGTGTTATCCTTCGACCCATGGGACTTCGACATTGAGTGGAAGAAGCCTCGCCTGATCACCAATGACGGAAAGAAAGTCTTGGTGGCCGATCAGTTGGATTATGATCTTCTGACCAACTCGGAAGTTGCTCCTATCCGGGAGTTATTGGATGAGAGGAACCTCCATCGAGCGGGAATCAGGAAATTTCCCTCACTAGGTATAGCAATGGAAATTTATGCTCTTCTTCTTTAGGTTTCATTGTAGTTAATTTAACTGAGGTGATTCCCTTTGCCTGCAGGTGGTGGGATGAAGCGCAATTTGAGCTGGCTTCGCCAGACTTCTGAGAGGAGGGTGGCACAGGTCCCTTCCACCAGGTCTGCAGCTCGGAAGAAAGCTCGGAGAGATGGTCCCAAAGGGGACCAATGCACTTCGTCTTCCCGAGGCACCTCGGGAGAAAATGCAGCGGCCGTGGAAGAGGTTCCAGCGAGGCCCTGCCCAGTCGAGACTCCAGCGGCGGTCGCCTCCCCAGTTGACACAACGGGGGGCCCGCCCCAAGGAGTGGATGTGTCGCCGGTTTGCCCCTTTGCTGCTGATAGGGGCAAGGCATGGCAAGTCGAAGGAGAGTCCGTCTATGGAGCTTCTTCAGCTGGAGGTCGCTCGACGAACCCTTCGAAGCTCCCGCCTATAGGAGAGCTGCTGGTTCCGGAAGAAGCCAGACATGCATTGAGGGGTACGATACAGCCCCGCAACTTGGCAATTCTTCGAAATCAGAGCTTTCTCAAGGTATCTGATTCCGGCTTCGCCGCCCTGCAACAGGTATGACTATCACCGCCTCCTTTGCCTTGAGAGTTATTTGACCATCGATTCTTCTTTTTTGATGTAGTTGGTCTATGACTTCACCTTCGTGGAGGAAGGCCTGGGGAACGTGGACAGCCTCATCTACGACCTCAAGGAGGAGCTTCAGACTGCTAGGGCTGCCAGAAAGTGGTCGAGGAGCTGAAGCAATCCATGGAGGACCATCTTGTCCGGGTGACTGATGAAGTTCGCGACCTGAAGGGCGAACTGAAAAGCGCCCACTCGAGGATAGCAGGACAAGAGGCAGGGTGGAATAGGAGCAGGAGGCAAGTTGAATCCTTGGAGCGGACTGCCAGGAAGAACCAGGAGAGGATGGAGAGCCTGTCCAAGGTGGTGGAGGAGGCTTCTAGGATGGTCGAAGAGGCGATCCTAGAATCCGAAGCTGCCAAGAGGGAGGCCGAAGCCGCCAAGAGGGAGTCCGAAGCTTTGAGGAAGCAAATAAACAATGCCGTGGCTGATTTCAAGATGTCTTCGCAATTTCAGATAGAGATTGATGAAGCATCATTGTATGCCTACTAGCACGGCTTCAATGATGGGTTTTCCAAGATAAAGGAGACCCTCCCTCATCTCGACCTTTCGAAGATCCCCTCTTACAACATAATTGAAGAGGAAGGAGGAGAAACGGAGGAGGCCGAAGCCGCAGGGGAGGTCGAGGAGTCACCATGTCCGGCGGAGGAGGCTGCTACCCCAGTCGAAAACCCGGAGGTGATCCCAGCTGTGATCTCGGCCCAGGAGGCGACTCAGGCTGGAGGAGTCCATGCTGAAGGTTCTCTCGTCCCGGCCCAGATTGATGAGACCCTCTCCGATCAAGTTGATAGGTTGCTCCAGTCCTGTGGTGTGGAGCCCTCTCCTGTTGATGTTGAGTGACTTGGATCACTCCGAATGTATTTTCTTCCTTTCTTACTTGTATTTCCAATGAACTTTGTATTGCAATTTTTCCAGATTTTGGAATGAATTTTTCTTTTCTTTGCATATGCATTGTTGTGCCTCATGTGTAGCCTGAAACGGTTCTATTATTTTTCCTTTGGCCTAGTCGAACGATAGCCTTCGAAGGCCGTCCCGTTGATAAGAGCCGGTTTTACCGTTCTCTTTTCTGCTTAGTTGAATAGTCATGGCCGAAGGCTGTTTAGTCGGTAAGGACGAATTCTTGAACGGACCAGAACTCCATTGCATTGCCTTCGGATGATTAGCTTGTCCGTTGGGGCGGACAGGAGTCATCTCCTCGCCAATCAATAATTAGAGGGATTTGATTAGGATCATCGTTGTCCACGTGGCATGTCGAAATTTGTATAGTCGCGATCTCTTGCACTTTATGAGCCGCCAGGCCTCTTTTTCCCAAAAAGAGACCATTAATGATGCCATCGCATGATGCGAATTTCTCCGGATTCGAAGCGTGGCGGTTGCAGTACTGGGGATCGCTTCCGAGAGACTTTCTGGTTCTCGAAGCGTCACCCGGACATGTGGCGCCTTCTCATATGGCCGGGAAGGACGTGGGGCCGGGAAGGATGTGGGACGCGCCTCCCTGCAGTCGATCGTGGGCGCAGGGTTTCTATAAATAGGACCCTGCCCCTTGCTGTCGAAGGCCATCATTTCTGTTGGTGTCTTCCTTCCATTAGCCATGAGGTTCAGCACTTCTGATCTCCATCGTGCAGCGAAGAGGAGGGCTATTGATCCCGAGAGGAAGCGAAGTCTAGAGCCATCTGGGCCCGTAGGCGAAGAGGAGGAGCCTCTAATAGACCGTCTCGAGAAGAAGGTCCCCTTCTGGAGGCTCAGTTGAGGGAGGCCCGGGCCCAAGTCACGGCGGCGAAGGAGGCGAAGAAAGAGGCGGCAGATGCCGTCTCAAACTTCAGAACTTCTGCCTCATTCAAGGATGAGCTCGCCGGGGTGGCCCTGGACTTCTTCCACCAGGGGTTTTGGGAGTGCCAGAGGAAAGCCTCCAAGTTTTATGACTTGAAGGGCTTGGATAATATCAAACCCTCCGTTCCCTTTCTCGGCCACGAATTCGATTCTGACTCCGATGAGGGGTTGGACTCGAGTTCGGACGGGAACCCCGGGGGTCCTTCGTCGTCCCATGTGGTCTCTCCCCGACGATACGGGAAAAACCCATCGGGGAGTTAATGCAAATTTTCCAACCTTGCTGTTGCTGCTGCTGTCGCTTTTTTTTTAGTATCTCTCTTTAAGAGAGTTTCTTTTCTTTTTCTTACTCTCTTTATAGGAGAGTTTCTTTCTTTTTCCTCTTTTCTTTCTCTTCTTTTCTTTTTGTAAGAAAAATTGAAAGAAATGGAAAATCTTTTCTTTTACCTCTTCCCGTATATTTTCTGCGACGTGTTGCATCATAATTTGTCCATAATATAGACTCCATAAACCACTTGCGGTTTGTAGGGAAGAAGTAGGGTCCGTTGGACCGCTCTGAGAGTGTTTGTTATTGACAGAGAGGACAACAGTAGTCCTTTTAGGCACGTGTTCGGATTTTCCGTAGGGTAGGGTGTTTACACCATCCCTGTGCTCTTTCTGTCGTAATTAAGGTAGGCTGTTCAGGCCCGCCTTGGCGCGTGTTCGGATTCATCGTAGGATAGGTTACGAAAACCATCCCTGCGCCTTCGATCTTTTTGGTGGGCTGGTTAGGCCATCCATTGCGCTCGTCAGGCATACCGATAAGGTGAGTGGATCAGGCTCTCCTTTGCGCAGTTGACCGATTTTTCAGATCGGGTCATTTGGGCTGTTGTCGTTCAGTCGATGCAACTAGCCGTTCTGAGTCGAGTAGGGTTGAGGAGCTTTGCACAGGAGTTTTTTGGAACTTTTTCATTGATAGTATTTGTGAAGGTTTTGTACATTCTATAGCCAGGATAGGGTTTTTTCCTCCAGGGTCTTGAGTCGATATGTCCCTGGTCGAATGACTTCTTCGACTTGATATGGGCCTTCTCAGTTGGGGGAGAGTTTACCTTGTTTCGTTGGCCTGGACACCTCTGCTTTTCGCAATACCATGTCCCTCGTGCGGAAAGTTTGCTCCTTCACCCTTGCGTCGTAGTACTTGGCGATCTTTTGCTGGTATGTTGCCATTCTTATCTAGGCCTGTAGCCTGGTGCTTGATAGCAGATCCAGGTCGATTCTTCTGCGATCGGAATTCTCAGGCTCTTCATAGTTGTTAATTCTCAGGGACTGTAGTGAGACTTCGATAGGTAGCACGGCTTCGGTACCGTAAGCTAGGTTGAACGGAGATTCGCTGGTGGCTGTTCTTGGGGTAGTTCGGTACTTCCAAAGAACAGAGGTCAGTTCTTCGGCCCAAAGCCCTTTGGCGGCGTTCAACCTTGCCTTTAGACCATGGAGGATGGTCCGGTTGGTGACTTCGGCTTCTCCGTTGGACTGTGGATGTGCAACGGATGTTAGTCGATGCTAGATATGGTACCGAGCACAGAAGTCCTTGAACTTCGGATTGTTGAATTGTCTTCCGTTGTCCGTGATGATGACGTGTGGGATACCGAACCTGAAGATGATGGAGTTTTTCACAAAACTTTCTACCTTGCCCTCTGTGATTTGGGCCAATAGTTCGGCTTCCACCCATTTCGTGAAATAGTCGATGGCCACTAGGAGAAACTTTCTTTGCCCTGATGCTGGTGGGAACGGGCCAAGAATGTCCATCCCCCACTGGGCAAAGGGTCATAGGGCTACCAACTGAGTCAGGTGACTCGCAGGTTGTCTCTGCACATTGGCATACCTCTGGCATTGGTCTCACTTCCGCACGAAATCAGCTAAGTCCTTCTGAATGGAGGGCCAGTAATACCCTTGTCGAATAATCTTGTATGCTAGAGATCTGCCTCCCAAATGATTCCCGCATATGCCCTCGTGGACCTCTCTCAATGCATAATCTGCATCGGTGGGTCCGAGACATTTCAGCAGTGGTTGGGAGAACGATCTCTTGTAGAAGGTTCTGTCTAAGATGACGTACCGAGATGCCATCCAGCGGATCTTCTTGGCCTCTGCCTTATCTTCGGGCAGTTCTCCTTCATTCAGGAATCTGATGATGGGATCCATCCAGCTTGGCTCAGCATCAATCTGGCATATCTCTGCAGCCTCTTTGGCAATACTTGGAGTTTCAAGATGTCCAACAAAGGTGCGCCCGAGAGACTTCGGTGCTGTAGTTGCCAGTCGAGACAGTGCATCCATCCGGGAGTTCTCTGATCGGGGAACATGAATAATTTCAAAATGTTCCAGTTGGGAGGATAAAGTCTGAACCTTCTCCAGGTATTGCATCATGGTTGGATCTTTGGCTGCGTACTCTCCATTGACTTGATTCACAACCAGTTGAGAGTCGGAGAAGGTTCGGAGTTGCTGGACTCCCAGATCTTTGGCGATCCGAAGTCCGGCGAGTAGGGCCTCATATTCGGCCTGATTATTGGAGGCGTGGAAGGAGAAACGGAGTGCATACTCTATAATCTTACCGTCAGGTTCGGCCAACATGAGTCCAGCCCCACACCCGGTAGTATTGGAAGCTCTGTCCACATGAAGCACCCAAATGGACTTCATCTCCTTCGGGGCTTCTCCTTCATCCGAAGAGGCTTCATCTTCGGACTTCCAGGTGCACTCGGCCAGAAAATCGGAGAGCGCTTGGGGCTGGAAGCTAATGTCAAATTCGTTTAGCTTCACATCCCACTTAACTATCCTTCCAGAAGTGTCCGGAGATCGGAGAATGGTCTTGAGAGGTTGATCAGTCAGCATCACGATAGTGTGGGCCTGGAAATATGGTCGTAGTCGCTTTGCTGCAATCACTAAAGAGTAGATCAGCTTTTGCATCCTTGCGTACTGCGTTTCTGTGTCATGCAGGATCTTGCTGATGTAGTAGATCGGCTTGTGGGACCCGTCTTCCTCCTTCCGGACAAGAATCGAGCTCACTGCTTCGTTTGAAGCAGTGAAGTACAGGTAGAGGACCTCACCTTCTTTTGGCTTGGAGAGTAATGGCGGGGTCTCCAAATACTTCTTCAATTCCTTAAAGGCAACGCGACAGTCTTCGAACCATTCGAAGCCCTTTTATTGTCGAAGTACCTTGAAGAACGGAAGATATTTCTCGACGGATCGAGAGATAAATCTATTTAGGAAGGCAATCCTTCCTGTCAACTGTTGGACTTCCTTTTTACAGGAGGGATGTCGCATATCCTTCAAGGCCTGGATCTTCTCGGGGTTGGCCTCAATCCCTCGTTTGGTGACAAGGAAGCCCAGGAATTTACCCGACGTGATCCCGAAGGCGCACTTCGCTGGGTTTAACTTCATTTGGTAGCGCCGGAGAGCGCTGAATGACTTCAAGTCGCGGATGTCGTCTCTCTGGTGGAGACTCTTGACGATCATGTCGTCAACATAGGTCTCCATATTTCTTCCCAGTTACTTTTCAAATACCTTATTGATGAGTCTTTGAAATGTTGCTCCGGCATTCTTGAGGCCGAACGGCATCATCTTATAGCAGTAGAGACCTTTGTCAGTGATGAATGTTGTCTTCTGCTCATCTTGCGGATCCATTCTGATCTGGTTGTAGCCAGAGAAGGCATCCATAAAGCTCAGCAACTGGTGGCCGGCGGTAGCGTCGACTAGTTGATCAATCTTTGGGAGATGGAAGCTATCTTTTGGGCAAGTCTTGTTGAAGTCTGTATAGTTGATGCATATTCTCCACTTGCCGCTAGCTTTCTTCACCATTACCACATTGGCCAGCCACTCGGGATAGCGGGCCTCTCTAATGAACCCTGCCTTGAGGAGCTTGCCAACCTCTTCATCAACAACTTGCTGTCTTTCGGGGGCGAAGCTCCTCTTCTTCTGTCGTACCGGCTTGTATCCAGGGGTTACTTACAGCCGATGAGTAATCACTTCGGCGGGAATCCTAGGCAACACTATCTCTCCTTTGGCATAAACTTGGTTGCTCCCAAAATCGGAGAGTGGTATGAGGGATCTTTGTAGTTGATGTCTAGGCAAATACATTTTGGAGAATGCATCGTACATCAAGACATCAGTCAAACTTTCATTATCAATAAGAATTCTCTGTACATCATAATTGGCCACTACGGCCGAAATTACAAGAGGGTCGTCGTCGGAGAAGAGGATGGAGTTGTTATCTTTCAGTCGCTTTGAGGCTTCATCTTCATCCCTTCTCCAGTTGGCGGGCCGGTGTATCATCCCTACACCTCCGTTGGTGGGCTTTTGATTTGGCAATTCGGCCTCTTCGGGAGGTGGCCGGGGAACAGTTGCTTCCGACCGGGGCCCTTGGCGATCGATGTACCGTCCCATGTATCCTCTCTTGATGAGATCTTCGATCGCATCCCTCAGCTAGATGCATTCTTCTGTGTTGTGGACGTGGTCCCGGTGGAAACGGCAGAATTTGTTCCTGTTCCTTGCGGAAGAGGAGGCCTTCATGGGACGGGGCCGTTGAAGATAGTTTTTTTTTCTATCTCCATGAGGATCTTTTCTCGAGGGAGGTTGAGGGGGGTGTATGAGTCGAATCTTCCTCCCAATGCTCTGGGCTTGGGAGGGCTTCTCCGGCGGTCTGCATATCTAATGCTATTGTTATTGGAAGTTTTGGGACCTTGCCCCCTGTTATTCTTCTTCTTTGAAGGGGGTTTCCCTTCAATCAAACGTCGATTCGCCGCCTGCTCTTCAGCATCGACGTATTTCTGAGCCCTTGATAGGAGCTCAACGTAGCTTTTAGGGAACTTCTTGTCCAGGAAAAAAGTAAGCCTGGAGGTTCGAAGCCCCTTCTTCAGTGCTGACATGGCCACGCGCTAGTTGAGATCGGGGATCTCAAGCGTGGCTGCATTGAACCTGGAGATGTAATCTCTCAGGCTCTCTCCTTCATTCTGGTGAAGGAGGAAGAGTGTGCCCGTATTTCGAGGAGTCTTGCGTCAGGTCCTGAAATGCAAGACAAACAATTTTTCTAACTCGGAAAAGGAATCGATGGTACTTGGGCGCAGGCTCGAGTACCACATCCGAGCGGACTTCTTCAAGGTAGCCGGGAACGCCAAACAGTACATCTTGTCTGAAGCTCCTTGAATCATCATATGAGTTTTGAACCTGCCCAAATGGTCGAAGGGGTCGGAGGTGCCGTCGTAGAGTTCCATCTGGAGAACCCTGAAGTGCCGAGGAATGTCCTTAGCCATGATGCGGTCGGTGTAGGGTGGGCGCAGATCACCCACAATCAGGTCCTCGGGATCTCTCTGATCCCGCATTCTCTGTTCTCGCGCCTTTGCCATCTCTGATTCGATGGCTTTGAACCTCCTGTCATAATCGGGAGTCTGCTTGGACGCTCTCTCTACCGGAGTGGAGTCTTCAGAGGAGGAGGAAGTTTGTCTAGGCCTTTTTTCTTTTTGTGGGGAATCGGCAGACCTAGGCAGTCTCGAAGTTTGGCCTTCGGGAGAGGGCCGAGAAAGGGGGGAGGGATGCGCTGAATCCTCCCGTGGTGCTCTCCTTCTTCGGGATCGAGAGCTATGTCTAGAAACAGCCGGTGGGTTTGCCACCGGAAAGGCTCTATCTTGAAATTCTTGAACCATGGCCGTCAGGTTGGCGACCTGGTTCAAAAGAGCTTTGAACTGCTGTGCTTTCACAATAACTGTGGGAGGTGGAACATCGTTCTCCTCCGAGGGTGCACCCCCTGAGACGGAGCACGACTCCGGCTTGTAGAAGCATTTTGAGCTTTTCCTCTTGCCATCAAAGAATTCTTTGTTTCTTTCCCTTGTCTAGGAAAGAGCTTAACAAATGTTTATAAAACGCTCTCCCTTCCTGGCGCGCCAATCTGTTGGCGTGAAGTCCTTGGATCAGTCGGTCGGAGCCGCTGCGTCGCAGGACCGCTTCCTGGTTCACCTGCGAAATAGGTCCCTTGCCAGTATTGTTCTGGCGGAGGACACTCCGATGCCTAAGTCAGTGGCGGATTCCAGCCACAGAATGGGAAAGATGTCGAGAGTGGAAGAGAAAAAGAGTTTTTGGAGATTGAAAATATGTATGTGCGAGATTATTCACGCGTATCTCTCGAACCATCCTTCTTACCCATATTTAAAAGATGGCCTTCGGTCTGTGGCCCGCTCTTTTCTCGGAGATCATGGAGAGCCATTCACTCCCATGATTGGCGATCGTGGGTTGTCAATGAGCAGTTCCGGCCAGATCGGAGGCGTGGCTGCAGGAATTGCGCGCCATGATCATGGCATGATGAGTGTCGATTGTAACCGTTGGTTACTGTTTCCTTTTTGGAACAGATTGTGATTCAAGTTTCGGATTTTTCCTTGCGTCGGCCGAAGGCTTGATATTCTCCCGAGGCCGGAGATCATGTCTACGACGGGGACCGAAGTTCGTGTCTTCGGAAGTCGATGAGTTGTTCAGATTTCGGCCGGGGCCGAAGGTGCCACCCGAAGGATTGGTCTTCGGATGTTGTAGTTCGGTGTGAAGCCTTGAGTTGCTTATAGTTGGCCTTCGCCTAGTCCGAAGTTCGCAGTCCGGAGAACCGGAACTTCGATAAATCGAACCGGAGCCTGATTCGTAGCTGAACCAGGATATCCCAACAGTAACTATACAAAATCCATACTAACCATGCAGAAAATCTGGCAACTTCAAAGACGGTATATGGCAAACTATTCAAAACAAGTTAGGTGGTGCCGGAAAGAATTCGTTTGCATTAGAGGTTTTAAAGGGGGTGTTTTATGAGGACTACAAGGGCTCCTAAATCCAACTTTATTCTCTAGAGTGTAAGTTGCCTACTTTCGAGGTCCATCTAGGCATTTTAATCATTGTATCATGTTGTCTCAATCATTTATGTAAACTAAAGACACCGGCACCAAAGTCTGGTTGGGCTCGTTACTGCAAGGTAAACGTGTATTTTACATTGCCCTTCACCTTTCAAGTGACGGCGGGTCATCCAATGAGCATGGAGGGCGATGTCGCGGAGCAGGGGTTCTTGAAGACCGTGGAGGTCGAGGAGAATGGTCTCTGCCTAATGAACCAGAGGACTGCTGCTGATAATTAACATCCCGAGATTGCCATGCTTGAGAACTACAAGGAAGATGGGCAAGCATGTTAAGCATTTGTACATCAATGTCCATGTCCTGTGTCGGTTAATAAAATAGATGCTTGTAGAAAGCGAGGCAGCGCATCAATATCCACACGTTCAGTAGGCTAATAAAATAGGTGCTTGTTGACAATGTTATGCTGGCTTCGGTCATAAAAAAAAATCTGGGCAAAAGTGAAGAGGATTTGTTAGTAGAAGATGTGGTAGCTACTAATTTCATAAGCAATCCTTGCAAGCCGGAAAACAAATTGTTTTTGCCAGTCCACCTTCAGTTGCTTTCTTCATGATTGAAGTGATCTCTACTTATAATACATTTATAGGTAAGATCTTTTCTAAATCCAACTATTGGTATTATGGAATCGACACAAAATATGGTGAAGATGTGGCAGAGGTTGTCATGAACAACAAACTCTTTCTGGTTGGTGTTAATGTAGCTGATGCATGGTTGTATGATCCTGACTTTAGCCCCGTTAAAGTTCTAGGACATGATAAATGTGGGAGGCTGACAAGTCTCATGGCCTCCAATAGAGTGAAGACCAACTCTTTTGGGTTATGCATTTATGATGCCATGGCTGATGGATGCGGAATGCCCATCCATTGAAAACAAGTCAATGGATTTAGCGAGGGTCAAGGTCGTAAGAAACCCTTGCGGAGATGGTGGCCTATGCGGGGTTAAAACGACGCTGGATTTCGGCTTGTGCAGCCAAATGCATGCATGAAGAAGATTCTAATGAAATCTAGTTGAATTCGACCATGCTCTGCCAAAGTTGGAAGATACTAAGGCTGATGTGCAAGATCTCCTAGTAGAAGTCAATCTAGGCACTGACTCTCAATAGCAGCCAACTTTTTTCAACGAACTATTGAAATTAGAGGATAAAGAAAAAAATGGTAGATTTAAAAAATACTGAAATTGTTTTGCATGAAATCAAGGTTTTAAATTTTTATAAGACAAAGTGATACTAATTTTTTTATGAAATAGGATATGCCGCCATCCTGCGTTGTCCAAATAATTAGGATATAGCATGTTCCAAGAGATAGTCATGACCCGGTACAAGGATGGTACCCCATTTTGATATTAAGCAAGGCATTTTATTGGGACCTGAACCCTAAAAGGATGGTGTTAGTCAAATTAACATTGAAGGTTAAAGAAGAAGTTGAGAGATTGCTCTAAGGCTAGCTTTATACAAATAGCCAGGTATGTAGAATGGCTGGCGAATATTGTACCACTCATCAAGAATAGTAGATATAAAGCAATGGGTGGGCATTGACTTTTGAGATATTAATGGTGCAACTCCAAAAGACAAATATGATATGCCGATGTGTTAGTTGATGTGGCAAGTTGACACGAAGTTTTATAATTTATGGATAGCTGCTTAGGCAATAAGCTCATCCAGGCTAACCCATTCATGCAGAAATGATTGAGGATCATCCAGAAATAACTAAGGCTCATTCGGATAGATTCAATCATGTAGAAATAATTGAGGGTCATCCATAAATGATCAAGACTCATTCGAGTCAATATAGTCATTCATAAATGAGCGAGGGTCATCCAAAAATGATCAAGACTTATTTGAGCTGACCTAGCTATGCAAAAATGATCGAGGGTCATCCAAAAATGATCAAGGCTCATCCAAGCTGATCTAGTTATATAGAAATGATTGAGGGTTGTCTAGAAATGACCAAGACTTCATCAGGGCCAATCCAATCATGCAGAAATGATCGAGGGTCATCTAAAAATGACCAAGGCTCATTTAAGCCAATCCAGTAATGCAAAAATAATTAAGGATCTTCCAGAAATGATCAAGGCTCATATGGGCCGATTTAGTCATGTAGAAATGATCGAGGGTCATTTACAAATGATTAAGGGACATCCAAAAATGATCAAGGCTCATTCAGGCTAATCGAGGGCCATCCAGAAATAATCAAGGCTCATCTATATCGACTAAGGGTCGTGCAAAAATGATCAAGTATCTTCAGGTTGCCCTAGGTACTTCACGTAGGCTGAGGCATGCAGTTAGGCCGATCAGGCCTCTTCAATTGATCAAGCCTCTTCAGATAACACTCCCTTAATCAACTAAGGGCTAACTGATTTTCATCTGCATGCCCAAATGGCCTGACAAGTCATATTATATCTGACTGCCATCTCTTTGCATTTAAGATGAGCATATGCTTGAGAAGCTACTTGCCCTATCATTGTAAAACATGCAGAACTTTGTAAAATGACATTCTCCATTTAATAAAGAATGGATATCTTTTGTAGGTGGAAATTTCCTGATAGCCCACATGATAGGCTTGTCACTTCTCACCAGATCCGTTGGGATCTTTATTATTCTAGATATGCCCCTATCTTCCACCTTTTCAAAGGGGGCTCCCTGAGAGCCCCCAAGGTAGGCCACTCATTTCGCCTGTACTCCTCAATATTGTTGGGATCAATACTGACTTGAGCATCGAAGTACTATCATTGAGGTCACCTACAATGAAACTTTTTTGTAGGTACCATTTCCTGGAGATCGGCTATCACAGCTTATTCTAGCAACACCTCCAGCTTTTTCTTTGGTGCTTGATGAATTTCGGCACCAACACCTCCCATTTCAAGGTGGGCATCCATCAATTTTCTCTCGAAATGGTCTCCCGGAGAAAACCCCTCCATTGAGAAAGGGAGCCCTGTATCCCAAGCACCTGTGCCAGAAAGCAGGCATGGCATCCTCCTATACATGTTGATAGTGAAAAAATGTTGCAGGACTTCTTCAATTGCTCCCGTCGATTTATAAATGAATGGAGAAGAGGCGGACTGCATCCATGCCCATCTAGTGAAGGGTTAGCTACACCCATGCCCAACCAATGCACGATGGATGTTGTTCCATCAAGAACTAAAGTCTCAAAACAAAGCCACACTTGGATTCTATCCCCTTGGGAATAGTTCCATGAAGATGATTGTCACCTGAGGGCCGCGCTAGATCAAATCTCCTTCGGAATCATGTTAAATGATAAATGGGACTCTTGGCCATGTGGCATCCCTTGAGTTTGGAGAACAACCAGAAGGCATCCATCGGGTAGCAATGCATCAAAATACAAGTTGATAAATTCACGATGTTGTCGTTAAGACACCACAGATATCAGTTTAATTAATTGACTTTTAAATAAAATTGAAAACACGTAGAAAGGATGAGTCGGGTCGAATCTACGAAGAAGGCAATACATAAAATAAATTGAAATATTTGATTTTAATAAGAAAAGAAAAATATTTTGAAGTTGAGAAAATGAAAATTTGAAGTGTGAAAGAAAATTAAAACTTGGTATGTTTGATTTGTTAATTAGATCTCAGCATCTACTTGTAATAAAAATAAATAATAAAAATTTAAATTACATAAAAATATTTTTTTATTAATTAAAATCTAATTACATGAAAATAAAAATTAAATAAATAAAGAAAAGCAGTAACAAAGCATTTGAAGTTGATTTGCCATAGTCTCGTCAGAAAGTTAGTTGATGTCACTTCACCTTCTTCTGTTATACTCCGTAGAGTGAATTGGGATTTCTCTTTTTTTTCTTCTATGGATCTTAATCTTGGAGATAGAATATGCTTGAAGATAGTGTAGGGATAGAAATCTCCTTTAAGAAACCTCACTCTTAGAGGCTAACTCGCAATCCAAAGCTATGCCCTCTACCATGTACCATACCCTCTTTCCAAGATGATTTCTTCTATAGCTCAGGGGTCCTTTAAATAGAGCTTGGTGAAGGCTCTAAATCAAGTCAGATTAATATGAGCTATGTGATGATTAATTTTTGATATCTCTAGATCATAGGGGCTTCTGTAAACCAAGCGACCAGTCCATGATGGATCGACTGCTTTAAAATCTATGCATAATTTGATATTTTGATTTTTTTTCTTGATTCTGGGTCTATTTGAATTTTGATTCACATGCTGTTTAATCTGTTAGATTCTACAACTCGAGCTCTTTATATTGACAAGCTTTCTAGTTAGTAATCCAACTAATTTTCTTAGATTTTAGAGTTTCTAAAATTTCCATCAATTTTAATGTACCTGCCAAAGAGGAAGAAATATGAATAAAACTTTTCATTAAATATTTTAATGGATATGTGGTGCTTCATCTTGACATCTACTTTTCATAATTATGCTATAATTTCATCTTTTTCAAATATCTTTTCTAAAAATAGTTAATTTTTCAAGAAGGTCCAGTTTAATTATGAAATTAGAATTTTTAGAAGATGTTAGTATCAATAATTAAAATACTTAAAATAAGTATATAAATACATGATTTATCACATCTTCCAATTTACTCATTGCTAGTTCCTTAGCATTGTAATAGCTATATAAGTATTAAATTATAATCATGTATCATTAAGAGATTCCTTTATAAAAATAGATCTAGGATTGAAAGTAAAAAAATCTAGGAAGTATCACTAACTATGTATTGAGCTTTCGAAGCAAATTTTGTAGTCAGTATAATTAAAAACTTTTTTTAGAATTTATCTAAAGATCTACAGTACTTGTATTTGTAATGACTAATTTCGTATTTTAGTACTAGCTTGTAAAGGATAAATGTTTCTTCACTTATCACTTATTTTAATTAATTTTCTATATATTCCCAAATCAATCTCATGAATGTAAGATAGCTTTCACACTACTTGAATTATTTATTTAAGTGCTGAGCATTATAACTTTTCCTTCACCATTTGATGCGAATCTCATACTTAACTTAGGTGTAGACCCGATTACTAAGCTTAGGGCAATCCATAGATACTCGGTATTTTATACTTTTATTTTGGATAGGTAGCTCTTTCCTTAAATTCAAGGTAGCTTCACACTATCTAATTTTTTTAGGTAGGTAGCTCTTTCCTTAAATTTAAGTTTTTTTAATTGGGGTATATAGCAACTATCAATTTTTAATAATAATTCGATATTCAATTGGCCTTACAACTAATACCTACTTTATCTCATCAGTGTGCATGTGCAATCAAAAGTATTAATAGCCTTTAGATGACCTAAGTAGGCTACTAAAATACCAACCACTAGTCTACTCCTTGACTCTCTACAATCATTAGCAAATACTTTCTAACACTATTATATTTTCTTTGTCTATTTTGTTTAAACATTTTTTCTTTATACATGATTTATTCAAAATAAAAGCATTTTATTTTCAAGATTTTCAAAAAAAAAAAAATTTTAAAAAAATTTCAAAGTTTTTTAAAATTTTTAAAAGTTTTAAAAATTTATCTCTATCCCCAACTTAAATACCATTGTCCCTACAAGTATAAATAAGTTAAATAAATAAATTCAAACTACAAGGATAAAAATAAATATATAGGGATAAACGTTACTTGAGAAGATTAGCTTATTAACAAGATAAAGGCTATAACAATCAATTAGGTTGTCTTCTAACAAGCACTAAGTTTAATATCTTCAGTCAAACATTATGAGGGAGTCTAGTGGATAATTAACTTTAATATATCCCTCACGATATCAGAAGGATAGGACCAATCAAGAGGCCTGTTATCATTGTAGAAAAATATTCATATAGTACTCTACGATAATTATCCTGAATCAATAAAGTATACTGGACAAGCATATTATTTTAGGATTTAAAAATATTATTATAATTCATATAATGATTAGAAAGGCATTGTGTTTGTTGGACTGAGATTGGAGGTAGTAGTTTAAGAATTTCTTTATTTAAGAGTTGATCTACCCTACTCCCCTTCTCGGGCATGATGTGCTGTTGCCTAGAAATGGAGCCCAAGAGGGGGGAGAATTGGATTTTTAAAAATTAAAATAATTATGTGCAGGTCGTGTAGTTTTTGTGGATAATGCACTCATGTATATGCAGCGGAAAAACAATTAATAGAGAGCAGGAAGTAAAGTGAAAGTAATTAAAAAGAGATAATCACACGCAAATACCAAGTTTTATAGTGGTTCGGTGCTCTCCAAGCACTTACATCCACTTCCTAAGCTTTCCTTGGAAATTTTCACTATAATCTCTTCAAAGATTACAGCCAACTTGTTTTTCAAGGCTCACAAGTCAAAATCTAAGTTGGTTTTGTCTTAGGCTCACCAACAAACCTTTACATTTGTTTTGACTTTGGGCTCACAAGTCAACCCTAGTTGGTTTTGGCTCACCAACAACCTTACAACCTACTTTCAAGAACCTTGAAAGCTAGGTCAAACAATAATAAATTCAGAATACAATAATTTAAACACAAGCAAACTCTTTTCTTAGAGTGGATGAGGAATCTTTGAAGCTCTTCAATGATTGCTTGATGTAACTTAACTTGGAATCTTCTCAAGAACACTTTCGGAAAGATGAAATGAAAGGAATGGAGGCTTTTTCAGTGAAATCTCTCATTTTTAGCTTTTGGAAGTGGAGTTCTTGAAGAAGGACTTTAACTCATGGATATTTCCTTACTTTTCTCTCTTCTCTTACTTCATGAATGAGTTTGGTGAAGCTTAAATACATGAAAAACATCCAAAAAATCATTTTAGACCGTTAAGGATCAAGAACTAGCCGTTAGGAGCTAAAAACCACAAAATCAGGCTGTTAGAAAATAGTTTCGTTGAGGCTATCAGAACCCGAGTGTCGATACTTGGCTGTCAGGTGTTGACACTTGGCTGTCAGGTGTCGACACTTGGCTGTCAGGTGTCGACACTTGAACTTTCAGGTGTCGACACTTGAACTTTCAGGTGTCGACACTTGATCTCAGTTGTCGACACTTGATATAAAAATTCTCCAGAGGCAAGTTCTGTATTTTCAAAAAGTCTCAGGCCTTGAGTCGATACTTGGAAACTTAAGTGTCGACACTTGAATTTCAGGTGTTGACACTTGAGTTTTGAGTGTCGACACTTGGCATGCCATGAAAAATTTCTGCATGCCAAATGCTGAAGTGTCGATACTTGGGCTGCCAAGTGTTGACACTTGGTTCTGCAATTTTTTAAGCAAGTGCCAAACATGCCAAAAATATAAAGATTTTTTAGGAAACTTAAATGCAACATATATAAACAATAATTGAACTTATTTGTGTCCTTTTTGGATGGAGAAGACTTCTCAAATCACGAAAAATGCTTTGTACCAAAACGTGCCATGATACTTTAACTTTGAGAATTTGAGATGCTTGATTCCTGAAAACTCATAACTATAAATAATCATTAGTACAAAATATGTACTCAACATTTTGTTATACATCAAAATCAAGGGTAAACCCAACAATCTTCCCCTTTTTGATGATGACAAAATCTTGAGTATATAAACATTCAAATTCAATTTTTAGATATGATACTTCATAAACATGATCTCAAGCTCATACAACACAATTTTAATAGATGAGAGATATAATTTAAGCAAGAAAACTACATTTACTCTCCTCCTTAGTGAAACATTTTGTGTCAAATCATTTCAGAGCATTTCATATTAGAGCAAGTTTTAATTGAAGAGTAGGAGAAGGAGAAGAAAGAGGAAGGGGGAGGAGAAGTCTGACTTGCTAGGACTTTGAATCCGTGACTAGAGAATTGGAGATGAGGCAGGAAGAAGAAGAAGCACTCTACAGAAGAGGCCTTGTCTCTGTCGCTTAAAAAACCCTTAGGAGGCAAGAAGACAAGTCCCTTTCAAAAAGCCTGTAGCCCTCGTCACCTCGTACTGGTCGAAGGCATGCGCCCTTTCTCCTCCCTGGCCAACCAAGGCTTGCCATATGCCGGGATCCGATAGAGCCGATGCTTCAGTTCGGAGGTGGTCACTTCATTCCAGGTGTAGCATTTATGGCCCCCTTTTGGAAAGGGCTGATGTGGTGTCGCTTCGTTGATACAAAAATGCGATCTCCAGGGCATCAGCGCTCGAGGCATTAATGGTGCAGGAAGTTCATTCCTCCATGTTGGCATGATCATTACTCTCATCATCCCAAGCACCGGATCATTCCTTGGACTCGAGAGTGGGGGGCATATGATGTGGCAAAATAGCTGACATGGAGCCCATGCTGGTGACCGTGCTAGTAGAAAATGCCATCTGGATGCAACAACTAAATGAAGATCTGAGGGCGAGCCCCCAGTTGAGGTCAGCTCCCATCCAAGGTTGAGCTCCCGATCGAAGTCATGCTTATGCTTTCCATGGTCGAGCTCCCGAGATAGAGCTCCCCTATCCTACTGAGGGCGAGTCCCTGACCAAGGTCAGCTCCTATCCGGGATTGAGCTCCTAGTCGAAGTTGTGCTCATACTTTCCGAGGTCGAGCTCCCAAGATAGAGCTCCCTCTATCCTATCGAGGGTGAGCCCTTGGCCGAGGTTAGCTTCCATCCAGGGTTGAGCTCCTGATCGAGGTCGTGCTCATGCTTTCCGGGGTCAAGATCCTGAGATAGAGCTCCCCCTATCCTACTGAGGGCGAGCCCCTGACCAAGGTCAGCTCTCATCTAGGGTCAAGCTCCCGGCCTAGGTCATGCTCATGCTTTCCGTGGTCAAGCTCCAAAGATAGAGCTCCCCTGATCCTATCGAGGGCGAGCCCCCGATCATGATTAGCTCCCATCCAGGATCGAGCTCCCGACTGAGGATGTGCTCATGCTTTTCGGGGTCAATCTCCCAAGATAGAGCTACCCCTATCCTACCGAGGGCGAGCCCTTGATCGAGGTTAGCTCCCATCCGGGGTCGAGCTCCGAATCGAGATCATGCTCATGCTTTTCAGGGACGAGCTCTTGAGATAGAGCTTCCCCTGTCCTACAGAGGGCAAGCCCCCGGTCGAGGTTAGCTCCCATCTGGGGTCGAGCTCCTAGTCGAGGTCGTGCTCATGCTTTCCAGGATCACGCTCCTGAGATAGAGCTCCCTTATCTAGTTGAGGGCGAGTGCCCGATCGAGGTCAGCTCCCATCCGGGGTCGAGCTCCCAGCCGAGGTCGTGCTCATGCTTTCCAAGGTTGAGCTCCTGAGATAGAGGTCCCCCTATCCTGCTAAGGGTGAGCCCCGAGCCGAGGTCAGCTCCTATCCAGGGTTGAGCTCCCGAACAATGTCGTGCTCATACTTTCTAGGGTCTAGCTCCCAAGATAGAGCTCCCCTATCCTACTGAGGGTAAGCCCCCGACCAAGGTCAACTCCCATCCGAGGTTTAGCTCTCAGTCGAGGTCGGGCTTATGGTTCCAGGGTTGAGCTCCTGAGATAGAGCTCCCCCCATCCAGCCAATGCCAAAGTTCTCGCCAGAAGTGAAAGAGATAGAAGTTCAGTAGAGGTTCAGGCCATGCCATGGAAGCTTCCAACTATCTACAACCTCCAAGAGATAGTGCACACTCTACCAGAGATTCAAACTTTGTAAATGCGCCACCCACATATTCTGTGCAATGCATGCTCCACCAGGCTCCAGGCCCTGTAGCATGCTGCCACATCCATGACCATGCAATAGAGGGGCTCCAACCCTTATGACATGAAATTTGTACCTCCTCCAAGAGGAGTATTTCATTAAGGCCCCAGGTCCTGCAACACTTCTACGATCCCTCCTGGAATAGAATGCCCCACCGTGGCTTCGGGCTCAGCGACACGGCGCCCGCCCCTCCCATAAAAAACTGCACCACCAAAGGGACAAGATCTGTACTATGCCTTCAAACACCCCCGGTAGAAGGATCTCCTTCCAAGAACTGGTCTGACAGGGAGGGTCACAGACAAGGAAAATCCCTCCCAAAAGGAATACTAGGAAAGTGACATCTCAGTGAAGTCCCAGACTTGGTTTGGGCCATCATTCTCATATAAAATAGAAGAAAGGACCCTCGAGAGGGAAAAAGAGGCAACTGGTAGGACTTAGAGAGCAAACGGGCAAGGAACCAACCAAGAAAACCTCCCAGCTCTCTGTTCTCCACCAGACCCTATCTTTCCATTTCTTACATCTCCTCTTTCACCCTCTATGCAAAGAGATCCCAAGCTCTCTATTACAGAGGCTTTGTTCTCCTTGATCATTCCAACTGACTTGATCATCAGAGTGTCCCTGTCGGAATCCCTAGCCCAGGTCTCCTCTCTTTTGTAGGTCATGCTGGTTCTAGAGCTGACCAGGAAAGGAGACCAAGCATCCAAAGGGAGATGAGTTCGTGACATGTCAAAGCTATAGACCACGATGATCTAGATAACAACATGACCAATCCTTGATTGGTCAAAGTCCCAAAAGACTATTCAGCACCCACAACTCCAAATGATCGACTCTTAATCAATTAGAGCCCCAATGGACCATACATTGTCCATGGCTCCAAGTGACCGATCCTTGATCAATTAGAGTCCCAAAAGGCCATTCAACATCCATGGCTCCAAATGATCAATCCTTGATTGTTCAGAGCCCCAAAAGGCTAGTCAATGTCCATGGCTCTCAGAGCCCCAAAAGGCAATTCAATGCCAATGGCTCCAAATGACTGATATTTGATTGATCAGAGCCTTAAAAGGCTATTCAATGCCCATGGCTCCAAGTGACCGATCCTTGATCAATCAAAGCTCTGAAGGCCATCAATGCCTATGGCTCCAAATATATTTAAGGCCATTCAGTGCTCATGGCTCCAAATGATCGACTGTTGATTCTAATGGCCATTCAACTTCCATGACTCCAAATTATCAATCCTTAATCAATTAAAGACTCAAAAGGCCATTCAATGCTCATGGCTCCAAATGACCCCCTTGATCGATTAGAGCCCCAAAAGGCCATTCAATGCCCATTGCTTTAATTGACCGAACCTTGACTGGTCGGAGTTCCAAAAGGCCATTCAACACCTATGCTCCAAATGACTGACCCTTCATCCATCAGAGCCCCAAAAGATTATTCAACACCATGGCTCTAAATGACCAACCCCTTGATTGGCTAGAGCCCTAAAAGGTCATTCAATGCGCAAGGCTCTAATTGACCAATCCTTGATCAATTAGAGTCCCAAAAGGCCATTCAATGCCCATTGCTCTAAATGATCGACCTTTGATCGATCAAAGTCCCAAAAGGCCATTCAACATCCATGACTCCAAGTGATCGATTTTTAATTAGTCAAAGCCTCAAAAGGCTATTCAATGCCCATGGCTCCAAATGACCAACCTTTGATCAGTTACAATCCCAAAAGGCCATTCAATGCCCATGGCTCCAAGTGACCAATTCTTGATTGGTTAGTGCCCCAAAAGGTCATTAAACGCCCAAGGATCCAAGTGACCGACCCTTGATCAGTTTGAGCCCCAAAGGCCATTTAATGTCCATGGCTCCAAATGATCGATCCTTGATCAATCAGAGCCCTAAAAGGCCATTCAATACCCATATCTCCAAGTGATCGACCTTTGATTGGTCAGAGCCCCAAAAGGTCATTTTGCATCTATGGATCTAAGTAACTGATCCTTGATTGGTTAGAGCCCCAAAAGGTTATTTAGCATCCATAGCTCTAAGTGATCGACCTTTGATCGGTTAAAGCCCTTAAGGCCATTCAATGCCTATGGCTCCAAGTGACTGATCCTTAATAAGTTAGAGCCTTAAAAGGTCATTCAACACTCATGGCCCCAAGTGACCGACACTTAATTGGTCGGAGCTACAAGAGCCATTCCATGTCTAAGGCTCCAAATGACTAACCATTGATTAATCAGGGCACTTTTGGCTCCAAGTGACTAACCCTTAATCGGTTACAGTCCTAAAAAGCCATTTAGCACCATGGCTCCAAGTGACCGACCCTTGATCAATTAGAGCCCTTAAGGCCATTCAACACTTATGGCTCCAAGTGATAGATCCTTGATTAGTTAAAGCCCATAAGGTCACAATGCTCATGGCACCATGTGATTGACCCTGAACGATCAGGACCCTTAAAGCTATTCAGTGAGTATGGCTCCAAGTGATCAATCTTTGATCAATTAGAGCCTAAAGGCCACTTAGTGTTCATGGATCCAAGTGACCTTTGATCGGTCGGAACCCTAAATAACCTCTTGTCATTTGAAACCTTGAGGACCTTTAATCGATCTACTAAAAATTCAAATGCTAAGTACCATCACCTTGATGCTATGGTGATCTATGATTGACCCGGTTGACTCCAAACAGAGACCATCCGGTCATTTAAAATGATGGAATTGCTCAAGCCACAGAATATTGAAGCAAAAATGAAGGTTTTATTGAATTTTAACAAAAGTGCCCCGAAGACTACTACAAAATAGTCACTAAGAGTTAAACATGTAAAAACAAAACATAATTTTTTACAAGGGACTGGTTTCCTTCATCTCCTGAGTCCACAAACTCATGTTGCTGAGTGGCTACTCCTTTCTGATCCCATGCAATCGCTAGTTGCTAGCGGTTGCTAGGAGTAAATGCAGCGCGATGAACAAAGCATTCCTAGAAGTTATGAATTGAGACCCATAATTGCCCTATCCATTCGAATCTGCCTCGAGAGCCACATGCACCCATTTGTTTGAAAAGAGACCTTTATATCCCTGATGATCGCTTATTGTAAGGTGGTCAAAAATAAAATCTAACTTACTATTATATAGCTAGAGTGAGTGCGGATTGTATTCTCGAAGATCTAGGATAATTATTTTATGAAAAATAACATAAAAGGATTGATTATAGAGAAATTAAATTTTAAATAGCAAGAATTAACTAGCAAATTTAAATAAATTTATAAATGAAAACAAATCAGAGAGATAACCCGGGAATCCGAATCCACCTTATAAAATAAATTTTTATTTTTTTTATATTACAATAATAGTAATACTTCAAGTAGGGTATTAGTATAGTTTATCTTTGTTAGGTAGGGATCATATCCATGGATCACGATTCATCCATTTAGAATATAAACTATCTAAATCTAATTACAAGTTTTGGAGATTGTTCTAACATACCACGATCTCTTTTCTAGATACGTACCATATCTAGTGATCACGATATGTCTGTAAGAGTATAGGTCGTGCAGGCTAAATCAATATCTCGTACAAAAATAAAAACAAACAAATATGAAATAAGAGAATAATTTTATTACATGAAATTTAAATATAAATAAATAAAAACTTGATTATAGGCTTCATCATCTTCTTGAGTTGAAGGAGTCTAGCTATACATCGCCTTTAGAATTTTATCCATAATTTCTCCTCTTTCCAAAAATCTAAATAAATATTAAAAGAAAAATAAAAATAAATTTTTGCTACTAGATTGCTTTTTCCCCTCATTCCTATAATGCTCCTCAAATAGGTCTTTAGTGAAGTAGATTCCCAATCAAAATCTAAAAAGGAATTCGCTTTGGAATTGTTCTGGGATCATTGATTTATTCTAAACATTGATCTTGCTTCCAAGTACTTTGGAGGCCATCAAATGTCATGAATCAGGGGTGGAAATCACATGAAGAGCGAATTTAATTCAAATCATCGTGGGATCATATCTCGAACCCACGACCGGTTGGTAGTGAGACAAGGCCTCTACCAACCGGGCTACCGCCTTAGTGGTAAAGGTCCTTTAAAATATGCTGTTTCCATTGTACACCGCGTAAAAGGTTGTGACCACGTGAAGTTTGGTTTTGGAGCCGCATGAAGTGTTATGGCGGGCTGTTGTGAAGCCACATAAAGAGTGAAGGTATGACTAGATTTTCTTTATTCATTGACTATCCATATGGAGATCGCTTTGAATCAAGATTTTCTTTCTTCGTTGACAATCCATATGCAGGCCGCTTTGAATAATAGATTAGATTATTTTAGATTAAATTTTAAAATCCATTCTAGCTTTAATTTAAAAAAATATTCATATTTTTTAAATATATAAATTGAGTTCTTTTCATTTATAAATAATTTTTTATAAAATATAAATAAAAATATTAATTTTTAAGAAATAAAGATTAATTATTATATATTTTGATATTTTTATTGGAATATTTATTATACTTATCATACCATCCAATTTTAGCTTTGCTTATCCTCAAGTAAAAAAAGATTTAGTACTATATACTGTCGTACCTTAAAACAAGTATTTTATCAAGTAATTTTGTAAATTATCCATTGATATTTAGTAGAACATTATTGAGATAGGTCATAAGGTATTAATACTCACTAATATGATAGTTAAATAGAAAATAAAAATTTTTCTAAGATTTTTCTAAATCTTCTCTTACTTTTATCTCTAAAATACAAGCAAGTACAAAATAATTCTTGTTTCCCTTTCTTTTTTTCTTCTCATTTTTCCTTTTTCTTAAATAGTTGTGGCTTTACATTGTCCACTTTTTTATTCAAGCAATAATTTTTACTTAGAC